>KV751354.1:3472642-3555081 GCA_001698575.1 Mola mola
TTTAGTGCCACTGTAACGCCTCATCGATCCTGACAGGGTGTTTTTCAAGACATTTTACTGTTGTGTGGCAGTAAAAACATATCAGATAGCCGTCACTGAATGGTTAGGCATGATTTTAAAAATAAAAAACTCAGAGAACCACACACAGGTATCAGGGCACCTCCCACATCCAATGATTTATCACCAAATCGTGTGCTTCAAACCGATGACATAAATAAAGATGGCTGCCACATGTCCAACTCCTCCTACTGAACAAAAATGCACAGCGGTGACCTGGTGGAGGAGTTCCCGCCCACGCACCAGTCACAAGCAGAGCTCAGCTGCCAATCAGGACGTTTCACCCCATTTTTATAGCCTTTAACAACAGGGGAAAAAAAACAAAAAAAACCCCAAATCCAATTGATTAAAAAAACAAACACAAACATGCCTAAAACCAAAAACAAGAACAGACATTTTAAGTGTTCAGCACAGCATGTTTGTTGTGATTTCCACGTACGTCCTGGGAATCTGTGTCTGGTTCACATGTGTGGCTGAATTACTCCAGTGTTAGAACTTCTCACTGCGCAGCGTGCAGTAGACTAGTTCAGAAGTCAGAAGATACGGGGGAGGCGTGGAGCAGAGACATCTAAGAGATTTTAGTCTACATCGGGATTTTTTTACATGAAAAGAAAATAAATCAAAATATGTACTTTTATGAAGCAGGAATTCAGTTTTAAGGGTTCCATCAATGGCTGATTGAGTGTCAAACAGGATGGGTCTCCAGGGTTAAAGTCATGTGTTCGGACCTCCCCTGAGCCTGAGGCGGGCGCGTGAAACCCTCGTGCACTGACACGCGAGGGGCCATTTCTCATATGAAATAATAATAATAATAATAATAGCACAATAAATCCTTCTCATGACCTCTCACTGAGCTAAAATGACACATGATTGATCGACGAAAGGCTCGTCTGTGATTTTATTTAGACCTAATCGCTGCTCGCGGCCTTTGATCTCCAGCGTTCGTCAGTGCCGAGTTAACCGAGCATCGATCTGCCCTGCAGTGACCGAGGCTGCAACCTCTGCTGGCCGAGGGCTACCGATCGCTAATTCCCCCTAATCAACTCCTCTAATGCAATAAGGTGGGCGTGATTGAGGAGAGAGAGAGAAAGCAGCAGAGCAGATTAGCTGTAAACTCTGCACTCTGCACTTTACTGCAGTTGATCACCACTTAGCACCTTGTAAAATCTTGTTTTTTTACCAGGAGCCCGAAGAATTTTTAAAAAACGTCTGACGATAAAAGGGTTCGTAGAGGCAAGCAGTTTTGAAAGTCATCTCACTCTGCGGAGGAGCTTGTCCTTCTGCTGAAACCAAAGCATCTCTACAAAGAAGACACTTGTTCACATGTTGGGAAATCTTCTGAAACGTGCAGGCTCTCGTGGGACACGAAACTTTCACTAAATAATTCAACACAGTGAAAACTGTACATACGTTACATGTGGAGCCATTTTAGAGCGTGCTCACACTTTTAGAATTATTCACATTATCACTGCTGGAGAAGAGCGATAATGTGTGACATGACCCTCTCTTGACACTCTGCGCTCTGATTGAATTTCACGGCAAACTGCTGCAAAACATGGCTGCGGGAATGTTTAGCTTCGCTCGTGGAGGGACACGAGTGCAAATAAGCTCTAGAGTTTGCAAAATGATGTCGAGTGTCGCTGCCAAATCACTGAAACGAGAAACCACATTGGCGTGACGTGCTCATGCAGATTTATTTGGAATTTGGGGGGTTTTGCTGTGCACAATGATCTATTTCTGCAGCGGGTCATGTTGCTCGCTTCAAGGCATCTGAACTATAGACAACAACAAGTCCCTCACATCATTTTTCAGACTGGGTTTCTTTGTGAACACTGATTAAATAATGAAAGAGAGAGTGTTTTTCCTGCTGGCTCCGCCCACAAGTTATGCTAGACTTTACATTGCTTTTTCACAAATATTAAACCTTATGAAGTTTGTTAAAGAAGGAGTCATAATTGACCTTATCAACAGTTTCACAGATGGTTTTTCTGCTGTTTGGGCCGGAAGGGAATTTTTAGTTGCACTGGACACCCCCGAACGTGAAGCCCCTGTGCAGAACCACTTTCTTCAGCCGCTCCCGCCTGCTCCTGCTGGGTTTCTGGCAGTTACCACCCGCATCTGCTAATATTATACCTGTTCACGCCTGCGCAGCATCGATTTTGTGTTTTCTCCTGTCCCGCAACGAATCACAGTGCTTTACTGCTCAGTATTAATGTGCTGAGATACGTACTTTTGTGTTCATGTTCTCATGCAGAGGTCACTGATGGGCAGATCGCAGTCTGGCTCCATAACCAATAATTCATTGTCACATTTCTGTTTTAAATGGCACATTTTTTCCAGCCTTTTCCGTAATGGTTTAGCGGCACAGGAAACTCGCAGGCCAGTTGCACCTGTAATGGTGTGAATGATACTATCATTCTCATACCTCCTGTAGAACTTATTCAAGCCATTTGCCATTTTTATCTTCATGTGCTGCTGTGTCTGGCGTTTTCCTGTTAGGAGTCACATTTGTGATGAATCTATAATAGACAGGGGTTAATTGAAGTTAAAATGATCGTTAGTCTGCGGTTCTGGCGGCCATCTGGATCGGCTGGATGTGAAATATTTTGAATAAAACAACCTAACAGGATTTCCTAGTCACAGCCCTGCACCACCCGGTCACCTTCTGCTCGCAGCTTCCAATCAGACCGACCACACGTTTGCTGCTGACTGGCGCCGTCGTCTTTTAAAAGTGCTGAGGCGGAGCGGAGAGGAGACAGGACGCTCCGTGTGAAGCCGGATGCAGGAAGCGAGGAGGGAGCCTCCAATTATTCACTTCACAGCAAACTTCGCTCTCTCGTTTTCCCTTTATTGTCTTTCTTTGCTTTTCCTTCTGTATTGTGGTGCTCTCGGCCAGCAGATAAAGGGATGAAAATGGTGAGAGCTGGTGCTACGGCCTGCCGGGCCGATGGCCTGAGAGACAGAGGAGCTGACGAGAAGATAAAAGAGACGGTTTGATGCTGAAGAGCTGAGTTTTTATTCTTCTTTATTTTATTCCTCGCTACGCAAAATCTCATACTCGCCTTTAAGGTCATCTGCTGTGACACTTTCAGGTGAGACAAACAAACCCATCTGGACCCCGAAATACTCTAAATGTAAATGGCCGCCTACTGTACTGCCTGAATAAATCTCAAGTACGAGCGGCTCCTGCTGTAATGTATGCGCACTTCTTTAAAGAAACGGTTCAGTCAGCACACATGCTTTGGTGACTGCTGAATAAAAAAAGGCTTAATACTCCTTGGATGTCCTTAACTGTGATTATGGGCCCTTTGCAGCTGCAGATTGGCCACATTGCCGGCTTTGTAATTTCGGCAAGGTTAAACGCAACGACGTTACAGCCTCAGGTATTAGGTTTTTTTTTTTTTAGTTTTGCAGCATAGCTGCGGCTTATTATTTTTAAATGTGTTATCATCTGGGAGCCTGTTTAATCCTCAGTATTGATTGGTGAAGTTTTAACCGAGCGCCTGCCCCCATCGGACGTGTCCTTGAACAAAGAACTTTATTTCCAGAGCACCTTTGAATCAATACAAAAAAAAACAAGTAAATAAAATAGCTTAAAGGAGCAATGTGTACCGCTGACACTCAGTGTTTAAAGCAGGTACTGCAGTCCATATTCAAGACAGGAGAACGTCGTCTCCCCCTCCAGTCTAGACTCAAAGCACATGCCGGTTGCCAGTTCATAGACACTGAAGCTTCAGGATTGAGAGCAGTGCGATGAGTCCCATAACGTGAGCTGAATTCTTACGTTTGCAAAACCAACTCAAATTACAAAGCAGCATTCCCGTGACACTAACCTGCATGAAAACAACTTCTCACATATTTCTCTCTGTCGGCGTGCATCTTTGATCCATATTCTGATCACAGCAGCTTATGATGTAGTAATGCAAAAGGTGATGGTCCTCCCAGTTACCAATAGTAAAACATTAAATAAAGGAACTAGAAAAGAGGGGATCGGCTAACTGTGGTCGACCAGGCGACGAGAAAGGATTTTAGTGCTCGAGTTATCAGGAAATTGTGTAAAATGTGTCTCACGCACCAGAGAAGTTTAAGGTGATGAAACCAAGCATGAAATCTCCGCTGTGTCTGACGGTCTTTGTCCGGCGGCGGCAGGGGTGACGCGGCCGTACGCCGAGGTTTGCTGGATCCATTGTAATGTGGCAGCAGAGTTCGTTTAATCCCTGTCCCACTGCAGCCTAATCCAAATGGAGCGCTGAATAGTCCTAAAGCTAATAGGCTCCCAGGAGCTTCTCCACTGGCTCTGCCTGCAGATTAATGCACGGTCTATTCCAAGCTGTTTCCAGTCTGCGACGCCGTGCCTCTGCGAGTGTGAGTGGAATTTCCCTTTGGCCTGCTCATATGTATCTCACTCTTTTGTCTTCAACCCAGAGGTAAAGACAACGTGGCAATCAGATGGCAACAGCTGCATCACGGTGATTTCTGATAGTGGCGTTTAGTCAGGGACGTCCTCCGGCAACAAGCACAGACGCACAGTGAACCTGCAGTGTACAGATGGCTAACAGATGACGCAACATGACGTGCCGAGAAGGTCAAGGTTGTAGCCGCTTGATAGATTTGAGTCACTATCAAACCCCACAAAGGAAGCCTGTTTACAAATGCATGATAGACTGTTGTTTTTGGAACACGAAAATCCGTCCTGCGCTCGTACGTCCAACCGGACCACGGAAATCAAACAGGCATCGGCGTCACCGTGGCTGCACATCCTCCCACCTGGAAGTGACGGGAGCCATTTTCCAAGCGCGCTTGGCTAAAGCTCTCTATGCATTAAACGTTGCGTTCGGCACATCTGAACTCCCACCTCCGCTTGAAAGCACTTTTTTAACCGTCCAGCTGGAAAAAGCCTCACTTGCGCCGGAGTATTCTCTGGAACAACGTGTAATTTAAGATAGAATTTCCTACATGGGGCAGGTGTAATATTTCCCTCACGGCTGCGCGCTCTCCCTCGTATATACAGACGGATGAGGAATGAAAACGCTCTGAGGCTGACGAGATAAGAACCTCTTTTGAAGCAGATGCTCGTATGAGCTTTAATCGACGAGCTTCGGATGCCCTCGTTCACCTCACGCACTTTTATTTGAAGACATCACACGATTACCTCCCAACAGGTGGCTCATCTGTTTGATTTCTCCTCGGTTTACTGCCTCCATCATTAGAAAGCCCCGGGGAGGCCGCTGACGACTCATCGGAAATCCGTTGTAACTGCCAGAAGACTGAGAGATCTGCTGCTTGTGTTGTGGGAAAACAGAAAAGCCATCCCATCAAGTGCTTTTATGATCTCTTATCTTATCAGATTCATTGATTGAGGGAATAAATGCCTGTTTGAACACGTGGATTTTAAAGCATAATGACGGAATCCCTGAGTGTAATGAAATGAGAGGAATTACAACTTTATTTTTACACGACTGACATAAACAGAGACAGTATGAAGAGAAAGTAAAAGCACAACAATTAATTTATAAATCACCAAAACAAGTAAAAACTGTTTGAATGAACAGCTAATTTTGCAATTGAACTGCGGCGGCTCAAGTTGTCATGTGTGGTGTCAAAAACACTCAACGGGCAGCACTGCTGTTTATTTTTTTTTAATTAAGACAAGATCTGAGGTGGCAGATGATCAAAACCAGGTAATCAGTCCTGATTAGCAAGATCCCAAATCCAGAAAACAAAAGTCTTGAGAACATGGAGGTGAAAACACTGATTGCCGGGACAAAGGCAACGAGATATCTCAGTACACACAGGCAGCAGTAGGCCTGCCGGGCCAGTAGGAGGCGCTACAGCCAACATAACCAATGTGTCGAATAGCAGCCTGCGGTGCTGCAAAGAAACCTGAATGCAAAATGCAGAACGTGAGTCATTCATGCGAACGGACGATCTTTAAGTAGTCCATTACATGTAAACACACGGTAGTTCAAAAATAATGCAAAATATCGGTTTGTTGTGGCGTAAAATGCCGTTTGTGCCCAAACTTACAGCAAAATGTTCCGCGTTTTTCTGACTGCCGCAAATATGCAATGAACGGATGGTTAACCAGACAAGCACAGTGGAGGGAAACAACTAAAGAAGAGGAAGAGTAAACAGGACAAGACAGGCAAGGAAATAAACTATGACCACAGGAAGTAACTCAAACAGGAAAACACATCAAAAACTCTGAACCATGACAGAAGTGCCTAACTCACGGGTCTACGATACGTACAGAAAATGTGCTTGTGACTACAGAAAAACATGAATTCAGGGAAACAAAACTCACGAACGTCAGTACGTTTGCTGAAATGTCACATTTCGTGACTAAATTTGGCTTAATGATCATTTGTTTGAGTGAAAGAGGCCTGTTCAGCTCCATCTGAGCCGCAGGTTCGATGCTATTGCTGGCTGATGAAATGTGAGCGAACATCATTGGAGTCCCGCTTGAATCTTCCGGTGTTGCTGAGACTTCACATTGCTGACCTTGGAGTGACATCAGCTGGTCCAACGTGGGTTCCTGCCGGTGAGAATCCAGCGAGATCAATGTTGAGCAGTGATGTTCATCCATTCAAAAGAACCCGTTAAATCTGTTTTAAAATATGTCTGCGTAAACCTTTTTGGATGAAAATCTGGCCTTGGTGTGAACAGGCTCCTATCTCTCTATCACTCCCCGCCTCACTCCTTCCTCTTCACCCCTCCATCGCATCTTTCCTGGTCCTCCGTCCTGCCCCGTCTCCCTCGTTCCTTCCTTCTGCGGACACCGACACACTTCCTCTCTGTGTCCGTCTGCTTCCTCCCTCATTCCCCTCTTCCGTCCAGACCTCCCTCCTCCTCTCTCTTCCTCCCTGCGTTGGTATGAAATTGGTTTTTAGGTGATTTATGAGCGATGAGAGGCTTACAAAGAGGTTCTGCAATAACTCTGCCTTCCTCTGTTCTGTGTGTGTGACACTGACGAGCCTGTTGAAGCCGTTTGAAAAGCACCTGATAATGAATCCCGGCCTGATGGATGTCATAAAGTCAGTCGTCCCAGGAATTCATTACTTAATTACGTGTTCTCCATTGTGTGGCGAACGGGTGAGGGAGGGACGCGGCGCGGGCTTTTAATAAGACGACCGTAAATAAGGAGCCAATCGGCAGATCCTGCATGTGCTCTCCTGCGGCGAGGACAGGCGTAAACAAGTTCAGACCACCCACGCTCGTGCTGAATGTGAGCCAGAACCTGATTTTTATCCTCCTGTCGTTCCTCTCCTCTCCCGTCTGAGATCAGCTTTATGCTTTCAGTTGAGCCGTTTGCGTTGTGCCTTATGAGCGCCGTGCTGCTAACGATGAGCAAATAGCCGCCAAACTCTAAATGTGTAAATCGAAACTCGGCGTGCCACGATCCATATGTCGTCTTCAGGACGGGAAGGTATAATTCCTCGTCTCAGCGTGCGTGTTAATGTGTGTGTGAGTGTATGCCGGGGGGGGGGGCCCGGGCCGAACAGGAAGAGCACTCGGTTCTTTTTCAGCTGCGGGCGGCAGGAAGAGTTTTTCAGGCCGACACGCTCACAGACTCAGACGTGGCAGCCGGGTCAGTGGCCGTAAGCATCTACTGATTTTCTACGTTTCCATCAGAAAGTTTGCAAGAACAAATATGCAGCATGAGCTTGTTGAGAAGAGTTTCACATGAGATGGATTTTAGGATACAGCGGCTCAGACAGCTCAATGCTCAAACAGACAAAACATGATCATGATAACATCAATCTGACAACACTGCAATACAACCAAAAACAGACACATGCTGCAGGGAGCAACACCGTCAGATATTAGCCGGGGGAAGATATCTGTCGCTAACCGACATTATTATTTATTGCGACTACTTGCCAAATAAGGACGTCAAAAACAGACCAGGCAACAAGATGTTAAATATCCTGAACAATGTGCATTTCACTGGTATATTCATAGAGATGGAGTTATAGCTGAAAATGTTCTTTTTATTTCCAAAAAGCGCCACATGGTGGCCAATCCTGATGTCAGAAAATGCTGAGAATCTCATCAGCTCAAGATAGTTGTCATCGCTATGAAAGCATGATCATATTCCAGATATTTCAGGATAAAAGAGAAGAAATAAAACTTGCTGAAGATGTTTTCTTTGTTTGCTTTTGTTTATTTAGGTGACAGTGTGTTTAGCTCTCTTGGCCGCCGTATGTTTTTACCGCTGTGATGAAAGACTGCAGACAAGTCCAGAACGGAACAGTTTGGTGGTTTTGTAGCCAGTATGAAACTAAATAAGTACCAAAGTAATGTTTGTGCTTGTAGCTTTGTCAAAATCAACACAAACCTTAAGCAGGAGTTGCCTTAACGTTTGTAACAGCAAAATCTAACACCGGTGTTATTTCCTGGTCTGGCTCGGCTGCAGAGGTTGAAGAGTCAGCATCTGGTTTTGACGTTTCGTTTAAGATCGTCTTCATTGTAACGAGCCAGTTAGCAGTTTAGTCAAGTTAATTTCACGAGACACATTGAATCGACGATGCAGCAAAATGCAGTGAAAGGAGGTTTGTGTGCAACCTGCACCTACAGCAGTCATAGTTTACTCCTTCAGTCACCGCTGCAGAAACACAGCAGAGAGCACACACCAGCCAAAATATGAGAGGTGAGTGCATGTTTGATGTTATTTTTGGTCGTAAAAAGCAATTGTTCTTTTTTTCTGCAGCGCAATAACAGGGGAGGCACTGAGCTCGAAGCATACAACAAGGCAAACACAAATCAACATATGAGCAGAAGATGAAGTCTGTAAACATTCTATGTGACCGTGTTTGGAACATCGGTTTGCCAAAAACTGCCTCTGCTGCAATCCATTTATAGCGTCTCCTAGTCAACAAATCACCAAAAAAATGAATTTAGCAAGCGGCGGCAGAGTGAGGAAAGTGAAAAAAGAGTGAGATGTTGTGTGGATACACGGAAAGAGGCTTGGGAAATGGCTTTTCTGTGAAGGCACAGTTTATTTTCAGTTTTCAATCTTGGTGACTTAATGTACAGAATGTCCAGTTTTTTACAGTTGCACTGCTCAGGTTGGTGTTTCTGCCTCCTCAGTCATGAAACGTCTTCTTCTTCTTCTTCTTCTTCTTCTTCTTCTTCTTCTTTTAGAGAAGCGTAGTCCTAAATAAAAACCCTGTGGGATCAGTTCTGCCTGGAGGGTTTTCTAATAATACCATGGAAATCTGCCTCGGCCTTAATCTAAAATTAAAAATTCCACCACAAATTACTGACCGTTTTTCCACAGAAACAGACGTCCTGTCACAATACGAGTCCCAGTACCTGTTTACTCTCTCTTCCGTCCTCATCTGGGCCAACAATTACAGCGGCTGCAGTGTAAATTATTAATGAAAACTCTGATATTGTTTTGGGTACCAGTTCAGAAGGCAAGTTGTTATGTTTCAATCATGGGACCGCTGGACTCGGGACACTAAATTTGCTGCTTTAAAGACAAACAGGCAACACGGCCCCAACGTGGCAGACGTGTTTGCTCGCTCTGCTCACTCTGTTTGTATACTTCAAACTACTCTATGAATTTTTTTTTTTTATGCAGCACATTCTCCTTTAAACATTGTATTCTGCATAGATTCATATTATTATTTGATTTTCTTGTACTGGTAGTTCTTAAACTTGATGACCTGGTGACTTGTCCACCTTCGCCCAATGACACTGGTTAGGCTCCGCCCACCTGTGATATGGCATAGGATAAGCTGTAGAAAATGAACGTATGAACTTGTGTGTCCTTAATTTTAAACGGAATTCATAGTGGAACAGAGACTAAAGAATGTAATTTTACAGGGAAACCTGTCTAACTGTGCTTGTCAACAGCAGGGTGCCTGCTCAGCTCAGCTCGCCTCTACTCTGCTTCCTTTTGGCATCGACCTGGACATTCCTTTTCCTCTTTAAATAGGTCCTCTTCATTTTAGTTGGTTGTTATAGTGACTTTCCAGGCAGCTGCTATGAAGTCACCAATCAAAAAAACAGGTACATGAATAGAGGACGTGGATCGAATTGTCCACTTGATTCTGGGTGTGAGGCTTTTTGAGGCAACGAAAAGACACTTTCTTTGAGAGGAGGCTGAAAGCAGTTAGACAGCCGACTGCCGAAGCAAACAGGAGAACATGAGAAACATTACCTCAGTGTTCAGATGACGAGACGTCAGCTCCAAGTCGACTCAGTAGAGTACACTATCGTCAGCAAACAGTGTAAAGTCCAATGTTACAAACTAGTCTATGAACTGAAGCTTTGCAGTCTTTCCTAAACAATGATGATTCTGTCTGCCCAGTCAGTGGTGTACGACGGTTTATGTCATCATTTTTAACCTCGTCTCAGCTTGCATGGACTGATGCAGTTCTAAAAATTGTACCAAGTACCAAATTTTCCGAGTTGGAAAACCTAAATTGATGAATTGAATATGCAGCATGCATTGGGAAAGAATAGAGTCTCAGACACAAATTGCTTGGATCAAAATCTTGGTAATACTATGTTTTTTTTATGTGTTAAATAAATACCATTTAGTTTAATTTTGTTTCTGATTAGTGTGATTTTATGCTCTGAACTCACTCATCAACACTGAGAATTCTGTAAATTGTTGGTGAAATCATAAACAAAAGCGTCATGTCCGTTAAAAAAACGATCCTGGATCCGGGGTCCCCTGCAGTCAGTGGGTCCAAACGTTGCGTTAAAGGAATGTTTCTTCACTCCCAGCTTGATATGACACTGCAAAACATGTGTGAATGGGTGAATGTGGGAATTCAAACAGACTTGAAAGGTCCATATATCATTTCCATCTGAATTCCTTTCATCCAAATCCATTGCTAACTTTTTTATCCCGTTAACAAACATCCGTTAACAAACAAACTCGCACAGATATAAATATAACCTCCTTTGTGCAGGGAATGAATTGTTTTTAGTGATGATTTCTCCATTCCGTCAAGCTACTTCTTCTGCAATTTTTTTGTTGGCTAAGCGATAAATCTGGGTGGAAGTAGGTTGATAGCCATTGTAGTTCCAAATTCTTCTTTTTAAAATATCCTAAGGGAGCTTTCAATAAAAGTTGAATCATTTTTTGAATTGAAATAGACCATTCTGTCAAAGGTGAGAAGCGCAGCAGCCCCAAAGGAGCTGGATACCTTCTGCTGGTCAGTTTTATTATAGCTCCCGTCAACCACAGTGAGTTCTCCATCCATGAGGACCGCGGGGCTAAATGTATATCCTCCATTCGTACATTTCTGTCTGACCGCAGAGCTCCAGCAGCTCCGCCCTGACAGCCCAGGTCAGGATGCATCCTCTCTCTGACTGCCTGCCTTTCCTAAATTTGCTTTGGTTTGTTTTTGTTTCTCTCTCTTTTATCGATTTCTTTTTGTTTCACTGTAATTTCACAAGGCAGTCTGTGGGAGATGTAATATATTTTTTTCACTACAACAGAGATGGCAGTGTCATCCCGGCTGAACAAAAGAAGACGAGTGGAGAGTTCAGAGACAATGACACAAAGTTCCTGTGAAAGTAACATTAATACGGCTCCTGAACCGAAGGTAGTGTGTCTCGTTTAATTAGGCCATGTAGGTGTTTCCTTCCATCGCTCAGGGTCCATTAGCAAAAAAGCCCCTTTTGCTCAGATCTGTGAAAATCTTGGGAATTTTAAGAAGCAGAGAGTTTGATGTATATGGGCTCTTTCATTAAAGAGCAGAACAGGATTTGTTCTTCTGCTCCTCTAACTCACTCTCGCTCTCAGTTGCTCCCAGTAGACCTGTGCTTTACCTCTCTAACTGACACGTTGAAATAACCCAAAAAATTATGAAAAAGGTCCTGGTAAAGGTGGTTCGACTGGTTTTTCACCTGAATTATAACACCTATTTAAATACATTTTTCTTCAGCTTTAATTTGAATTTTGTGTGACTACTACAGCATTTTGAGCAGTAGCTCTTGGACTTTATTACCCATCATCATGTTTTTCTGTGTATTTTAATCACATTTGCAAAGGTTAGTGGAAAATCACAAGGATTCCCTGTGTGATGCATGTGTTTACAGGAGAGGAAAAGTTTACAGGAGACGGAACACATAGAGAAGATTTAACTTGTGACTCATTTCCTCTCTCTTTCTGCTAAATAAGTAAATAAAGCTTGCTGACATGAAATAATTTTTCACTTTTTTTCCTCAAACCCTACTTAGCTTTTCTGATGTAGACAACTAAGGCGACGATGTTGGCAAATGAGAGACTTTATCATTAAAGGCTTTCTTCCAGAAACCCTCAACATCTGTTAAATGTTGTAGAAAAAGACCATGATTCTGTCTTAAACTTAACCAGGTAGTTTTCGTTCCTAAACATGAACATATGCAGTAGTTTTATTAGCTAATAATTCTTTGGCTTAAAACACAACATATTTGCGATTATTTTGTGTTCAGCTGGCAGAGGTCCAGCTCAGTTTGCAGTTTTAGCTAAATCAACGGATTTCGCCTGGCTTACAGATCAGCCGACCTGATGCCCTTCTGTGCATCCAAATCTCAAGCAGGGGGCGCTATTTAAGATGTTTTGACCCGCCTGCTCTTCCTGCTTTTTCTGCAAGCCACTTTGCAAGCCACCTCCACCCCAGAACTTCCTGTTTATGCTGTCGTTTGTCTGCTGTCATTGATGCCAGCTCTGTTTTCTATTCTGGGGGTATTTGCTGCTTAGCATTACGATGTCGGCCCACAGAAGGTCAGGGAGCAGCCAGCACAGACTATATGGCCAAAATACTGCCTAATCTAAGTTTCTTCAACCCTTTTTTACTCATGTTGTGCAATTCAGTTCAAAGTCAAAGTTGTTCCAATACAAGGACGACACGTAGGAATGCTTTGTACCTCAAAATGTGAGGGCTCCTGCAATGAGGGTAGTTCTCTTGATTGTTCAGCCTTGATTACATATGACATGATGGTTTTCACTGTGTTTCGTGTCATTGCACTATTGCTCATGGCCAACGGTGATGCTGATTCTCCATCAATAAGGGTAAAAGCTACTCCCAATATCATCGTGCGGGTTTACGCGCAAGTTGAAGTCGCAGCATCGGACGGAGGCGTCGTTAGTAACCTTAATTAGGTGCATCAGAAGGAAGTGACAGCCAGCGCTGCCGCTGCGAGGCGGAATCTGTGACCTTTAGTCCACAGTGAGTGGAGGAGATGGGAGATAATTTAAAAGCACAGGGCTCCGGGGCTTCAGAGGCTGGTTTCATGTCATGTTAGGGGAGGCGAGAAGAGGAAATGTGATCTCTTTGATGGTGTGTATGAGAGGGATTCTGTGCTCACCATGTGAGTCACAGCCAGCCAATTATAAAAACCCAAGGGCCAGCTCACCCTCTCTCTCCCTCCACCGGCCTCACTCGCTCCTGCCTCCCTCTGCCTCACACTGCTGCCATACATGCATCTCGACTCCGCTAATAAACCCCGGTTGAGGTAAAAATAGGAGAGGAAAGTAGAGGGGAGGAGGGGAGGGAGATGAAAGCAGAGCAGAGAGGTGAAGAGTTGAAATGAGATAAACAGAGGAGGATGTGAACGGTGGGGAGGTGGGGGGAGCAAGAGGAGAGGGCAGGTTGAATGTGATTGGTCTTGATTCCATTCGTGTTTAATTTGAAATTATTTTTTTTTTATGATGGGTGGCGCATTAGAACAATATTTCAGACTGGTGCAACAACATTTGCTGTTTCCGCTTGTTCTCTCCTCCTCCTGCTAATTGCACCGCTTTAAGTCTGTTTCCTGCTTGGCGAAATAAATGTGCCGCTGTCTCGTTTGACCCTGAGCGAAACGATTCGCCGTGTTAGCGAGCAAACGTATGAACATCTGTGGAGAACAAAACACATTTTTCAAACGTTAAAACACGGTTTTTAGGGGCTAAAACAGAAGAATGAGAACAATTAAACAGCTGATATGGAGATTAATATTTTGTTTAGGAACATCTGGATAAATCATGGTTGACTATATTTGAGGCCTGTGCAAAAAGTCATCATTCTTTCTATAAATGGCAAACAGAGCTCTCTAAAAATGAGGCCAATGCATCTTGATCGCCCCCTGGTGGCGGGTTGCAAAATATCTCTTTATTCCACTGTCTTTCTACCCTTGAATCCAGGTCCAGATCCAGTGATGTGAGTGAGAAGGCCAAAAAGGTTTTATATACATGTTTACTCCGCATTTAACACTCGTGTCAGGAAGTAACAGAATCTCTTGAGCATCCTTAGTACTATTATTGATCAAGTGATGACAAAGTAGATCAAATCCAGAAATTTATGAAGCATATTTTCTTCTTTTTTTAATTTTTGTTTGTTTGTTTTTGCATCCAGACCAGATTATTTGAAATTCCATAGGTTTTTCCTCCTCAGAGTATAAACACCTGGCACTGGAAAGTCTTTTTTACCAGCAAAAGCCAGGATGGCTCTTTGAAATCATCCTCTTGATCCGGATCGTAGGTAGACTCAGCAGCTGTTTAAGGCAGGGCGGTGCAGATTTGACTGCAGGGACTTAACATCCCACACAGCACTGGTGTAATGTTGAAAATCAAGAATAATAAAAAAAAATCAACTCAAATCAGCCTGGTCAGCGCTGAATGAACTAATACAGGCTGGTATTTTAGTTGTAATCACTGTTGTTATTCCAGCTGGCTCCGCGCTTTCTCCCTCGTGTGCGCCGCAGTACGGCAGGTGGATTGGTTAATACGTTGTGATGTTGATATTTTTTCATGTGTCGGTGGGAAATGTATTCTGTTTGTTGCCGTCGAGCTGTTGCCTGTTCACTGATTCAGATATTCACACTTAATTTTGTTTACGCCGGGTGCCTCTCGCTTCATCACATGAGTTTGGTCGCTGTCAGACACGTATCTGATCTATTTCTGCACGCGCCACAAACCTCCAAAGCTGCACAAGTTTTACCTTATCTTTGTATGGCGATAACCGTGTCCGGAGGTTTTTATGATTTCGAGTTTGTCTGTACGTCCGTCCCTTTCTCGTGTCTGCATAAACACCTCGATGGAATTAACTGATGTGATTTTAGTGGGCAAAGGTCAAGGTTGCTCTGATACATTAAACACATTTTTAATCATACCTCAAGAATTTGAATATTTGAAGCATTGCAACCAGCACAACCTCTGTGAACGACGTGGATGGAACATGCAGCTTGACCGGTTTGTGGTGGCACAGAGAATCCTAGTTTAAGGTTGGTTTGGTTTTGTTACGATCCACCAACCTGGGCTGATCTCACCAAGAGCTCGTAAGAAATTGTCCCAAATCCAATGAGGCAGAGTTAGTTGAGAGGTTTTAGTTAACCTCTTGATGAGCACCACCAAGGTGAACATTGAGAAAGGCACCATACCCCAAATTGGCACCTTAAAAGGGCAGTGTAGCAGTAGCTGGTCGTTAGTGAGAAAACACACATTGTGCATAATTTTCACAAAGAGCTTTTCTCATGTAATGTTTGGTTTAAGAGAAAAAATGGAAGCCTGAAAAGGTTGGAGTGGTTGATGGTGTGAAAACGACAGTCTTCAGTGAGCTACTTTTATAAACGTCTGTGTTTTAGAAACGTTTTGATCCTACGTCCTGTGAGCGTCAGAAGTGATGTGATTTGCATGTTAGTCTCTCTTAAACTAACCCAGCAGTCCGTCGGCCCAAACTTACCCACGCTGCACCTGCAGTTTGTGATTCCGAGTGGTCATGTTGGATCCACTTGAACTGTGACGTGTTCGACCTTCGTCGCTGTCAGAATAAAATGTGTGGCATCGAAATTCATCCGTGACTTACGTTGAGCTTTGTGACAACAAGGTCATCGCGCGGTTCAAAAATCAAAATGCTGGCGATCTGTGTCGCCGTTAAAATGTTCCACAGCAGTGCTTTACTGAAATGAGCTGATTGGTGACATGAATGACGGTGTGAGCAGGTACGACACATCAAGCTTGGCTGAGTTCTGTAAAAGCACTGTGAACCGTGTCTTGTGTGTGTTTGTGATGCTGTTATTTAAGGGGGCGTGGTAACTGTGTGGACTCCAGCACGTATTGCCTCGGACAGCTGTGCTGCCGAGGGCGCCGCAGCCGTCACGCACCATCTGCCGCCCACGCACATCGACATGTTGTGATTTTAACAAACAGACACATCCACCACCTGCGTGGCCCTCATCTACCTACTGCTGTCTCTCCTGGTTTACCTCTCTCTCTCACACACACACACACACACACACACACACGCACATACATCGTTAAGCAAACAGTGTCAGTCTTTGTCTTTTGTGTTTCATTCCTTCACACGCTGCAGCTCCCCTTCTGCCTCCAGCACCTCCACCTCATTTAAGTGTGTGTTTACTCCTGGATACTGTTGAGATAGCAGTGTGTTTTAACTAGCCTGTGTGCATCTGTAACAGCAGCACCAAAACTCCAGCATAACTTTCTGTAGGTGTGTGTGTGTGTGTGTGTGTGTGTGTGTGGAGGGGGCGGTTGCATACTCGTATCCCAGCATCTGTAGGTGTGTGTCTGATGTGTCACAAACAATAGAAAGCTTGAGCTCAGAAAGCTGCCAAAGAGATGCACTAATAGGTCCCCAGGGACTGTGTGTGTGTGTGTGTGTCGTGTGTGGAGGGGGCGGTTGCATACTCGTATCCCAGCATCTGTAGGTGTGTGTCTGATGTGTCACAAACAATAGAAAGCTTGAGCTCAGAAAGCTGCCAAAGAGATGCACTAATAGGTCCCCAGGGACTGTGTGTGTGTGTGTGTGTCTAATGAGCACGCTCCCTGACAAAAGAACATCCGTTTGTTCCCGATCAGCCAGTCAGACATCGTGTCAGGCTGTCTGACTAATGAGCTTGTTCGCTCGATACACAATCTCATATTTAGTTTAATTTACAGAACAAAACATCAACCTGTTTTTTTCTATCGGCCAGTTTTTAGAACGTCTGAGGCGAGATTCTTTGTGCTTCTGGCCATCACGTCTGTTGCTGACATTTATCTCTACATAGATACCAGTGATGTGCTCGTCTAACTTACAGGACGATGTATATCTGGATTTGTGTGCTGCGATATGTTTTTTGTTCACTGCGATTTGATGCCTGTCTTACTATTTTTGATTTAATATCCAGTATCAATTAAAATGGATTCATATTTTTACATTAGTAAGTAGTAGTTGCAATGAGGGGAATTGCTTATTTTTGAATAGATGCATAGATACAGTTGCACTCAGGATTATTTAACAGCCTTTCCAAAATAGATTTATTTACCAAATTCACAAACATTCCGCTGTTTGCCATAAACAAATCAAACAAGAACAATTTACTAAATAGCTCAACATCGTTTATTTCCTTCATGACAAGCCTGAACTCCCAAAAAGTTTGGACGTTCCGTCAAATGTGAATAAAAACAGAACAGTGTCATTCGGAAATCCTTTTCAGCCTATATTCAATTGAATTGAGCACAAAGACGAAATATTTAATGTTCAAGAAAAGACTGGGAAAGGGGCGACATGTTCAAAAAACACCAGGAACCTTCCTCAGGTCAGTAGGTTAGCTGGTATCAGGCGGTGGTAGTATGACTGGCTGGAGAAGGAGACATTTAGTAGAGCAGCTTTTGCTGATAGGACCTTCTGCAAACCTGCTGCAGAGCCAGACTCCAGCCTCTGGCAGCGTTCCCGAGGAATCTCAGCCCATTCCTGATGGGCAATGGCCTCCAGTTCACTCATGGTCTTGCGGTTTACGTGCTAAAAGCACCTTCTTCAGATCCAACCAGTAGTTTTCTAGAATCTCTGGAACCTCGAAGGACGTCTTAGGAAACCGAGCCTCAGTGGACAAACTTCAGCTTCCTCACAGACAGCAGGATGTTTTCTCCGAGGGTTTCCCGACACTTGAATTGAATCCATGTTGGCCTCAGGACGATGCAGGTTCCCAGAGCCGGAGGAAGCCAAGCAGCCCCAGAGCATCACCGAGCCACCGCCAGGCTCCTCTGTCGACAGGGAGTCCCGTTCGGCGTCATTCCTCTAGACAAACCGCAGATCTGCAGGCCCGACGAGATCCAGCATTGTTTCGCGGCTCCACAGACGGAGTCCCAAACTTCTCTAGCTCCTCTCCTCAATATAAGTGTTTTAATTAGTTCGGGGCTCGGGGAGAAAGATGGAAGACAAAAGGAATCCGTTTAGAAATGCATGTGATTGTGCGGCGTCCTTCAACAGGATTCAACAAACTGTCAAAGTGTACAAAGTGCCATTTAGTCACGTATCACGCTTTATTTTACCTTGGCTCCGGTGTATTCGTCTCGTCCCATCAGTCTCAGCTGCACCGTTGGGTCGTAAGTCTTGAACATATCGGCTGTTTTCAGTATCCTCAGGATTCTCGTGACTTAAGAGTTTGTGTTTTTACACTGGAGCCGCCAGATCTTAAAAGCCAAACTAAGCGCAGAGGGAGAAGTATGTTTCTCTGTACGCTGGGAGGAATGAAGTTAATCCATGATGAAATTAAATATTCTCCAACTTTGAAAGTTTTTTGTTTTTTTTAATATCAAAAATTGCAATAACTGTGTCTTTTTTTGTTAGTTTGGTATATTTGTATCAGGTATGAATGCGACATATCAATAACCTACATTTCACTTCATTTCCTACCTTCGTCAAACAAAACCAATCAATCAGTTGGCTCCGTCGGTGGGTTGCTGAGTTGTAGCTACGTAGGGCGAGTCTATGTTACCAAACACTTGCAATAACATTTTGAGTGTAGTTAGTGGGCAAAAAAAAAGCACTATTTTTGTGCTGTTGCACTGTATGACCATGTCGAGCTGAACGGTCGTAGCAACCCAACGCCGCACTGGAGTATTTTTCAAAGAAAGCTGTATTTTGTGAAATTTTGGAGCCTGGGATCCTTTAAATGTGGGAAGTCTGATACTTTGTGTGAGACAACAGTAACTTTATGGAAACGCGTGATGTTAGCGTTGCTTTGTTGTTTCCTGATCGGCCTGTAAAAGGAGCCCACTTACCGGGCGGCTGACTAATTTAACTGTTCGACCTGCTGATTTTTCATTTGAGGCCTGAACCTGAAACTAAATACCGCGACTCCTCTCTCTAAATAATAAAATCAGGAGGCCACGAGGCTGCGAGCCTTCATTATTTCACAGTGCAAGAACATTTATCACCAAGATTAACAACTCGGGACACATTTGCATGTTAGAAATACATGTATTTGGGCTCAATACATCACCGGCAGCACCAGGTTTGGAGCTGCTGCTGGACTGCAGTTTCGCCGCTTGATTAGCAGCACACTAAAGCACTGAAAGTACGACATGTACCATGTTTATTTGTCTCAACTTTTGTTGCTGCAGTATCATATTGTGTCCTGGTATTATATGACTGGTATATATGATTTTTCTGAGGCTCAGGGATGGATGAATTTTATTTTTGGGAGCATGACAGGCTTCAGCGCACTCTGGGAGCCTGTCACCGTGTTATCAGTGTGTTTCTCTTTGTTTATTCTGCTGAAGTGTGTGTGTGTGAGTGTGAGCGAGCGTTCAGGGAAGTGATGAGGCATGTAGAATATCACAGTGAGGACACTTTCCTCACCCATCTTCGCTGCCAGCGTGTGCGTTCCCACGTCGGTGAATGAGCGTCTGGGAAGCTCTCCAAAGCATCACATAACCCCTCCAATCACCAGCTGTTTACCTCAGATAGCTGCCGCTGAATTTGGACGACCACACACACACACACACACACACACACACACACACACACTGTCGCTCACTGCTTCTCCCGCCAGATGTGATTAGGTCGCTCTGCCTTGTAAAATGGCCACCGGATTTGCCGCCCTGAGCCTCGGGGTCGGGTGGGGTCGCTGACAGGGAGCTGTCAGCCTCCAACACTTGGTTGTGTAATAGAATTTATTAGTTACTTAAATTCCGGGCAATTTTTGAGGGATTATTCTTAGTTTGGAGCCTAATACATGTAATTATTGTTCTTTATTGACTCTCGTATGTTGAAGTCATGAGTGAATTTATAGATTTGGATTGTATATATAAAAGACGTATTTATTTATTTATTTACGGGTGAATCGACATCACTGCTGACGATGAATCAACGTTAATATTGCGACATTGTTTTCAGTGTTTCACAAAACAAGCATTTTTTTTTTTTTTTTTTTATATACTTCTGCCCACCACTCACTTATTCTGCTTCTTTCGTGACATGCCTCTGTGACTGTCACAGATATCTCTAAGAATGCCGCTGAATTTGGACGACCACACACACACACACACACACACACACACACACACACACACACACACACACACACACACACTGTCGCTCACTGCTTCTCCCGCCAGATGTGATTAGGTCGCTCTGCCTTGTAAAATGGCCACCGGATTTGCCGCCCTGAGCCTCGGGGTCGGGTGGGGTCGCTGACAGGGAGCTGTCAGCCTCCAACACTTGGTTGTGTAATAGAATTTATTAGTTACTTAAATTCCGGGCAATTTTTGAGGGATTATTCTTAGTTTGGAGCCTAATACATGTAATTATTGTTCTTTATTGACTCTCGTATGTTGAAGTCATGAGTGAATTTATAGATTTGGATTGTATATATAAAAGACGTATTTATTTATTTATTTACGGGTGAATCGACATCACTGCTGACGATGAATCAACGTTAATATTGCGACATTGTTTTCAGTGTTTCACAAAACAAGCATTTTTTTTTTTTTTTTTGTATTTTTGAAGTAGTTGATATGATAAAATGCTGCACATTAATTTCATGACCTTAAACAATGATTACAGGTTAAAATTTTAACATCGATTGATGGGAATTTTCGCTCACCTTTTTACATCCATGTGGTTTGAATGTTGCTCCAGTTTTGAAACTCAAACACGTTTCAGCGCTGACGGTCGGTCACGTGCTGGCTGGGGAACAGTAAAGTGGGAATTTAAGAGAGCACGGTAACCGTTATTTGCGGCGCAGGACTTGAAGGTTCCTTTTTTTAGCAACAGACCACTGTTTTCCCGGAGCTGAAGAGGGAGACGGCGTGGCGCAGGACTTGAAGGTTCCTTTTTTAACAACAGACCACTGTTTTCCCGGAGCTGAAGAGGGAGACGGCGAGCAGTGAGTGCTCCCCCGACAGGCTCCCATTTGTCTCATAGCAACAGCAGGAGCGGCAGCAGCGCCTCTGCAGAGCTCTGCTGGCTGAAGTGCTCAGGGCTCCGCAGGAAGCAGGACAAAAGCACTTTGATGAGAAGGTCATCTGCCTACTGGCTGTGTGTGTTTAAAAGCACCACCACTACAACAGTGACTACAAATAAAACGCCTGAATAGCTTCGGTCCATCACCCACATCTACATGGACACAGAGAGTTTACATTACAGATGTTATTATGAATTTTTTGAGTTTAGTTGGTATAATTTATGAAAGTAAAAATAACTATCCATTAATGTAAAATATGCTATTAGTCAAGTGGCCGGAAAACATGTTGAACGTGTTTTCAGCAGCCCAGGGAACCTCTTGTTATTCTATGGGCGAAGCATTTCCAACACATAGACTATACAGTAGAAAATTGGTTTCATAATTTAATTCAAAACAATTGCCAAATCAAATAAATAAACAAAAATTACAAATAAGGGTGTTTTTCTTTAAATAACAACTGTGCAGGTTACGTTCCTGGTTTGGAAATTACTTTAATTAACACCACGCTTTGCTCGATCAAATGCTTCTTTTCGTCCGCGTTTTTCAGAGGCTATGTGATTAAAAACACACATATCTGTGACTGTAAACTCCAGGTGCTGAGCAAGAGATTGATACTAGTCCGCACACTCGAACGGAGGCTCCCAGTAGAGTTTCTTAAATCGCCACCTCACAGTGACGTCACTTATGTCTGTGCCATCCACGGTGTCAGTTTCTGCTGACCGATCCCCAAAACGTGTTAATCACCTTGCAAAAAATGCTCCCAGACCAAAGTTACTGTGATATTGGAAGTTATTGTCTGTAATAACGCACACGTAGGATTTGGATTTGTGTTGAGATTCGCAGTAGTTCTGATGTTAATCACGAAAAGTGAAATTTCCTTAATAGCATCATAGTTTCACTGTTTGTTAGGGATGAAGGAGGTAATTTACACTATTTTTTTTAACCTCTCCAGCTTTGAACACTTCAGAAGTTTAAGATATGTTTGAAAATTCCTGAATCCAGATAACGTCCCAGATTTAATAATGCATATCTATGCTGTTGTTTTTGCATAAAGCTGCTAACATACAAACAATTAGCAAACAAATTTACAGACGTGCAAACACACTCAAAAAGCAGTGCTCTCGGTTTGACTCTCTCCTCTACTTTGAAAAGCACAAGTTTCTTCAGACTGAGCAGAGCTAGCATAGCGTTTATTTTCTTTTGAATAAACAAACAAAACCTCGGCTACATTCGTATATTTTTCAATACGTGATGGACCAACATGGCGGCAGCTGTTGGCTCAGCTGTGCTTCATGAGAAGCCCGACAAACCATGTGAACAAGCTAGTTTCATGTGTCAGCATTAATCTCAGAGTCCAGCTGAGCCACGATGACATATTAACATTATATTTAATATTAATATAAAAACACAGAGGGAGTTAGGCAACATAACTTTTCAACATTGGATTTTTCATTTCTTGGTTGTTTATTCAGAGAAGAGGTGTAGTTTACAGTGTACGAGAGGTTAAACATCAGGTTTTGTGTTCGTTATGAGCCAATACCGAACCCAAATCACCGCGTGTTTTCCACTGAAAATGATGAATTATCTCTCAAACATATGTCTGCAGAATAACTGTGATGAGACGATAGGAACAGGAAGAACTAAACGAAAACAAAGCAAAGGCACTTTTAAATGTGTCAGTAAGGGGAAGATGTCATTAACTTGCATTAGAGTCAGGTTTTCCTAAGCGAGACACAGCGTTAGATCAGTGTCAGTGTGACACTTTTAGCTCCTGTTACTCTGTTAGCCTGCAGCCAGTTTGTGTGTGTGTGTGTGTGTGTGTGTGTGTGTGTATTTACCTCCAGTATGTCTGCATGTCCTTTAACCATGTTGACTAGGGTGAAATATTCATCTCTATGGAAATTCTAATTCAATTTCATAGACTTACAAAGTGCGTGTCCTTGTGCTCTTTGTGTGTGTGTGTGTGTGTGTGTGTGTGTGTGTGTTTAGTACAGCAGCAGAGGCTTGTGTGTGTGAAACAGATGAGAGGAGGAGAAGGCCAGAGGCAGGAACACAACTCTTTTTCAGCATCACTTCCTGCTACATTCAGCCTCGAGGCATCACTACACGAGACCTGAATCACAGATGGGCGAGCCAAGAAATATTGGAGAGCTTGGCATGGTGGGTTGTTGCTGCACAATGTTTTAAATGATGTGCGACTTTCCTGAGGTGTCATGGCCCTGCAGTTTTTGCACACTTTTCGCACATTTTTTGTGTTGTTTGGACTTTTGCTTTGTTTTCCAAGCAAAGCTTAAATTTTACATGACCTAATTAAACCGACTTTACTATAGTGTGGGTGGAAACAGTTGGCAGCCAGCCTCCTAGCTTCAGCGCTAGGAGGGGCTACTTCCTGTCGCAATGAAGGGTAGTGTTAGGAGAATTGAGAGTTGCTGCCGTGCTACTCCAACGTCCACAAGAGGGAGCACACATCAGTAACAAGTTGGTGCAGATTATGTTATTTTGCGCGCCTCTAGTACAAATCCCCTCCGTGTTCCCTGTTAAAGTTACTGCATTACACATCAAATATGAATCAATGCGTCCTGTAACCTGGATTCAAATAAAAGGTAAACCCTTAAATTCTAAACACAACTTTGAATTGAATTAAATGATCTTTATCATCCCTGCGGGGCAGTTCTCAGCCGTCGGCGGCCAAGTAATCGCAAACAGTAGCATTTTACCACATTAAAATCGCACTCACTAACAATGAACCTAACTCAACAATAATTATAGAAATATAACAGAACCCAAAAAAACTACAAATCTAGAACTAAAAAAGGGTCAAAATTGGTAGAAATAATGCTTACTAACAAAAATCAGTGAGTTATTTAAGAAACCAGTTACAGCTGGGATGAAGGAGTCCTTAAATTTGTTCTGAATGTTGACACGTTGTACCTGCGACTGGACAGAAGCAGGTACAACGGCCTTGGTCAGAGCCTTGACCTCATATAGGTGGGGAAGGCTTTAAAGTGGGCTTTTACTGTGAATATTTGCAGAAAGTTCTTGGTGAAAACACAGAGACGTCAAGGTTCATTAGGTTCAAGCTGCACAAGGCTTTGGTCTATGGCTCAATCACTTGACAATCGAGCTTAGTTCACACTACACAACTTTAAGCGGAATCCTCCACTCGGTAAAGAATTTTCAGGCTGTTTGACAAAACCAGATTGGTGTTTGGTCAGCAGTCACCAATCGCTATGCTTGAACTCTTCACAAACACTGCACGAGAGGCTCGCCAGCACTTCATTGCCTCAAACTAGATTTCTAGCACGTTAAATTATCGAGATGAATCTGCGACAACCTCTGCCAACAACCCAACAACATTAACTACCATGACATGTCAGTCCATGCTGCCTAAATGTTCCAATCCAGTCTTTTCACTCATGGTCTTCGTCTGTTACTGTGTTTCACAACAAACCCTTGCGCTTGTTTTGTTTTGAAATTCACCCATGGTTCAAGGATCATTATTTCCTGTGTCAGTTGACGAGGGTTTCTCCTGGTGAGGGATCATGTAGTGTGGTCTGTCACGTAATTTGAACCTTAAACAAGCAAGATTTCGGATCATGAGACAGCAGGTGAACTGCACCAAGATCTTTGAAAGTCATGCAGTGTGTACTTGACCTTACCTGCCTCTCCAAATACGGACCTGCACCTGTTCTGCCTTTACGGTCTGCATTGAGATCCATCTATTTGCTGTCATACAAACCCACTAACAAATGGAACCAGCACAGCCCAGTCAACAAAAAACAAGTCAAATCAGATATAAAGGGGTGTTGAAAACGGTTGACTCCCCGAGGTTCTCAGCTAGTGTTTTACCTCATATTCACACAAGAGTTCCGACAGATAACATGACAAGGCATCAAGAGCTTTAAAAGTCAACATCTCTATTTCTAAATGCGATGTGATCAATTAACGACTTTTATTTTGCAGTTTTTAAAAGATTTTGACTGACCTCATCACGCAAGGACAGGGGCACTGGTTTGAATCTCTGCAGAGAATTAGTACATCTCCTCCCATTATTTTTTTTTTAAACCTGTTTTTTTTATGTTTTTTTGTTGTTTGTTTGCTGGTTCTGCCACTGAAGTGTCACTAAGCAAGTCATTTTCTCCATCTCATTAATGTCACCAGTAGGGGGCCTCAGGAGGCAGAGCGTGATACTTGGTGAAAATGAATTTTCCTGATAAAGGCTGTGCTCAGTGTTTGTTCCCTGGATAAATTAAATCTGAATATGATTTTAAATCCTAATTAACACTCACGACCATTTGGAGTGAAAATTGCTTGTTGAGTCCATGTTTTTTTTCCATTTTGTTTAATTGGTTTCCGTAAAGTATCATCACGTCCTGGCAGGGTTCAGCCAAACTGGGTCACATTAACGTCTGTGTCCTGGGAGATGAAATTAGTTTGACTTCAAACATGCACATTAGCAGTGGCTCTCAGGTAACTCTCAGACCCCACTGTGTGCCGGCCCCTCCCTCGCAGCGCCGCCGTTTCATTCCGCTCGAGATATTTTCAAGGCTTCTCCTGCTTTATTGGAGACGACGGGCTGGGAAGGAACACTGCACAGCCCCCATCCTCTCCTGCAGTAACCTTGAGCAAGGCACTCACCCGGCATCATTAATGGCCTGGTTGTACTCATGAGGTTCGGCGTACGACGAAACCATGAATGTCAAACGCTGTAATGCTGAGACGGGCGTCCTATTTAGTCGGTGTTCAAATCAAGGAAAATAAACATATATATATAAAGTGCAATGTCACACTCAAAAGGTTATTCGGAAGTTGGTAATTGAGGCTTTAGGTCCACCTTTTTTATGTAGTACGACACACATCATGAACAAGACAAGCAGCCAATGTCATGACTTTATTCTGCGATCCACTAATGACAGTCCCCAAAAAATGAACTATGATGGCCCGGGTCTTCTCAGGAAGAATCCTGATGACTCACAGGGGCGGGGCTTAACATTGCAGAAAATAAACTTCCCATTCTGATGCATCAACTTGTAGGCAATCTTGTACAGGTAGCTCATCCTCTTCCTCCTGGGAATCTGTGTTTGGTTGAAACGTGTGGCTGAATTACTCCAATGTTAGAACTTGCCACGTGCAGCGTGTAGTAGACTAGTTTAAAACAGAAATAATGCCCTATAATGACAAACTTATGTCGGACTTTTGTTATAAACCAAAAGGACTCCTGCTGTGATGTGAACGTTAATGTGAATTAAACACTATACTAACCGATTGTAACATTGCTGTATTAGGCAAAATTAAATTTCTTGGTTATAATATATTCAGAAGGGATAGAGGAATACACTGGGGGGGATTATTGGTTTATGTGAAGGACCATTTTAAGTGTAAATGAATTGAGCGACCAGTAGGGAAAAGAAGTGTGAATAACAGAATAAATACTAGAAAATTAACAAGGGGGAGACTGTAATATACCGAGACAAAATTTGGTCAAATGGTGAGGTCCGTGAGTGGAATACTTTATAAAGACACATTATGAACTGTGACAACTACGTAGCGTTCAAGAAAATACTCAAACATTGGCTGAAAACGAACCAGTCATGTTCCCATAAGTAATCTGCTCTCTCGCCTGTTTGTAGTTATTGTCTTAATGTATTTTGTCCTTTTTAATGAGAAGCCTGTGACCTATCTATCTGTCTGTGAGCTACCTGTCTATTTATCTGTCCATCCATATCTGTCTCGTTATTGTCTGCTTGCTTTAGGGATGCTGATGTGATCTAGCAATTGTGGTAATCCCAGTGGACTAACATTGATGCTTACCGCTGATGTGCTGATTAATGTGCATTGTCCTAATTCAATAATTTAAATAAACGAATAAAAATAAAAGTCTCGGATGACAGCACAGAAATGGGGTGGGGCGAAATATGTCATTTTCCAAAGAGAAATGAGTTTTTAAGAGTTCAGTCAGTGGCTGGAGCAGGACTTTAAAACAGGTATATAGACTAAAGAGACAAAAGGGTTTTTAACTGCAGTAAACTGGGTCACGTCAACCAGCTCATTCCTGAACAAGTTTGACAAGCTCGGGGCTAAAATGGCTCAAGACAACCTGAGGTTCCGAACTGTCTGACGAGTTGTCCTTTTCAATTTTCTTCCCTGAACTCACCCGTCAGAATTGTTTGAAATCGAGGTGCAAGCAGTTGGAAAAATCTTAGAGGTGGAGGGTAAAGTTCCTCTGTTACTTTGGTTAATACCACTGAATGTTTTTGAGGGAAGGCACTTCCCAATAGCTCCAGCTGTACTATTTATTCAAAGACCGTGATCTTAATGGGCGTAAGTCTCTGTTATTGGAAAACTATGAATCAAGCTGCTGTTGAACATGTTTATACAAACCCATTTTCACCCCATGTCATCACATTGTCATGTGCCCCTGGCTTTTTACCCATTGGTGTCCTTGGGCAATCCAATGATGGTAGCATGAGGGGAAGCGCGCAGAAAGCATTTTTTGTAGTCAGATCCATCTTTTTTCTAGTTGTTTCCGATGATTAGTGAGCGTTTTGCTCCCTTCTCCCACACCTTGCATTTTGGTTTCAACTCAGAGTGTAAGTAGGCCCAACGTCATTCACGTTTTTTCCCTGTCCAATCGGCTGAATTCCGAAGGGCCTTCTGTGTTGTGACCATCATCCAGGCAAGCGTTTATAACGGGGGAACTCATTACCGTGGCTCTGCTGCCCGTTCGTTACGGCGCAGACTGGCTGCAAATCAGTTTGGCAGCACTTGTATTGCAGTATTGCATTTGGCACAATTAGAGGAGCTGACGACGCATCATAAAGTTTTCTCTACGCCAGTGGGCCCCCGACCGCCACTCTTCTTGGCACCTCCTCGCTCCTTCCTTCTTTATTCTTTTCTTCATCTCCACTTATAAAAAATTCGAATCTACCACATATAATTAGAAAAATGTGAATTTGAGTTGCCAAAAACCCTCCAGGGGCTTGAAAAATGGTATTCGTCACTTTTCAAAAGAAATATCAACAAGAATAAATGTCACCAAGTTGAGAACAAACCAAAAAACAGGGACATGACTGTACCATCAAACACCCAAACAAAAACAAATGTTCATTTAAGGAGGCTGCACAACCACCATCATCAACTGTCCAATAACAAGCAAGAGCTCTCCCGAGTCATGTGATCAAAGGTTCCTCTGAGACAACAATATAAAGACAACCAAAAAGAGAGAAGATGGACAGGACTTTGTTCTGTTGATAGGCTCTTTTTGCATTTGCGCCGGCAAACATATCCAAAGAAACACTCTCAGTTTTTGGTGTTGTGATTAAACATATACACACTTTTGATTAAATATATAGATACTTTTGAGGCTGTATTTGTTTTATGTGATTCTCCGCCCGGAGCTACAGTGTCTAAAATGTATCTACCTTTTTTTAGAACAGATTTTATCTTCAGAATGTAAGAATTTCTCCGAAACTAACTGGACTAAATTCCCGAAAGTGTTTCACTTTCACTCAGCTTTCTTATCCCTGACTTGTTTACCACCAGTCGGTTTAACAGTGTGCTGAATTCCACCCACAACTTTGAGCATTTCAACAAAGTGTCGAACCAGCCTGGTTGGTTATCTGCCAGAGTTGGCTATATTTTAGATGGTTGATGGTGGTTTTCCACCTTGCTTGTCTTATTGCAATAAAAGGCCTGTAAATAATGGAACGGGGCCAAATAAAAGAGCACAACAATCTGTGTTTTTATACCAGTCAAAGCTGTTATCGCTTTTAACATGACGTGCTTCCCTGATGGATTGAAGATGGATGAAAGGATACAAACAGTGCAGATGAAACAAAAAGCCTCCCCCGAGGGTTTCATAAAAGCATCTTGCCACAAGATATCAAAATGAAAAACAGACCCAAATGACATAAAACCTCATCCAGGAGGGAAATTATACAGCACAAATCTGATGGGAAATTTCTTATTGAAATGAGTTTCTGAAGAAGAAAAATTGCTGCATTGAATTAAGAGTAGAAAACACTGAACTTTACGTTTGTAAAAGCACAGTGGAAGCCGCTGTTTGACTCTTTTTGTCTGCATTTACTACTGCAACATTTTTGGTTAAAAACAATCAAGTTCCACAAATTTTGTTAGTGAGAAGGAAAGAATATTTTTACAGAAACATGTTTTGATTTAATTTGCTTTGTGATCACATTCCTTGCTGAAGTTAGCGCCGCTGAGAGCTGGGAACCAGCCTGACCTCATGGGATGGCGTACGGCGAGCACAACACTTCCATTTTCAGCTTTATGAGTCATCTGCGTGTTTAATTTTTAGACATGCGGGACCTGTGGTCACACTTTGGTGAGGTTTAGACAACATAACGTGTAGGGTTTGGAGAATAAAAAAAAAAGCATGGTTTGGCCTAAAATCGGTTGTGTTACATACATTAACTATGTGATGTCATTTTACCTAACATTTACAATAACCTAACGTGACCTACGTGGAATAGGTAACATTGATCAATATCAGTCACTATCCTGGTCTGGACTTTGTTACTCCTATCATCTGACAAGCTTTTTGCTACTGCACTCACAACTAAAAATTAATGAGAAAAGATTGATGCGGACGATGTTAAACCTGCAGTCAGTGAGTTTGAGAGGAGCTCGCTTGCTCCTCCAAGCCCCTCCCTGCAGAGAAGGCTGCGGTGCACACGATCGAGGCTCAGCCTGCTCCTTGAGTTAATCTTTTTCCATGTGCTTTTCTTCAAATGTCTGGTTATTTTTTGATATGTTTGTCGTTTTGGTCCAGGAATGGGTAGTTTTTTCATCGTCTGTAGTTGTTTTGCCGCCATTATGTTCGTAAAAAATAAATATAAAATAAAGTCTGGATACAAATAAAAATAAAGGTCAAAATGTATGAATGAAGATGTATGTTACGAAAAGTTACGCGAAACGCTTTGTGTGTCTTCTTTTGAATGAGCAGCTGCTACACAAATCTCCCAGCAGCACTTGACCCCTTACTGTCCAGGTACAGATACACATCTAATAAACTGCTCAAAAAATCTGAATAATCTATGTTTCTTTCCCTTCTATCGTTTGAATTACAATTTAAACAACACTTACCGTAAAAAGCTGTTCATAAACATCAACTTTACCAAAGCGGCGATGTCACAGCACACTTATAAACTAAATAAATTAAGAGAAGTCACATCTACTGAGATTTTGCCACTTAAGTTTTAATTCTGTCATGTCCACCGATTTTTTCTTTTTTTTGCCTGCAGTGAACTTGTTACGCCTGGTACGAATTCAGTTGCAAAAGTTTGTATGTTTATAACACTTCCTGAGATCGTCCTGGATATTCGTTCGCCATTTGGTGACACCAGGTCGAAAACGAAGCTTCTCCTCTGGTCAGATGTGGTTCAGTGTCAAATCTGAGTCACATATTAAAACTACCAGAGTTGGAACGTTTCACCCTAAATGCATCGCAGCTTTCTCCATGTTCCCGTACTTGTGCTGTTTGGATCTACCGTGCTCGTTTGCTGCTCAGTGTGCGTTATTAAAGATTTATTTCACTCAGATTAACTCAGGGAAATTAGTAATGAAACATCCTGCTGTTTAATAAAAATAACAAATTCTGCTCAACTCTCCCATCACTTTTCTGTGTGTGTGTGTGTGTGTGTGTGTGTGTGTGTGTGTGTGAGAGAGAGAGAGAGAGAGAGTTTTGGATGGAAAACAACTAGGACAGTGGAGACCTACCAGACCTGCAGGCAACCTGGCATCACACACACTGCTAAGCCAACTGCCTGCGTGTGTGTGTGTGTGTGCGCGTGTGTGTGTGTGTGGGTGAGAGAGAGAGAGAGAGAGAGAGGTCCTGGTAAAGCTCACTTGGCACTAAGATTTTTTTTCCCTTTGGGCTCCCACCTACCACAAGGAAGCAACACAACAGTTTCTGCAGTTTAATGAGGGCACCACTCTATATGTGTGTGTGTGTGTGCAATAAGAAAGGTGATTCTTCTTTGCTGCAGATCCTGTCGCACTCTGACGGATGAGGTTTTCACAGCTCTCTCTCTCACTCTCTGTGTAATGTATAAGCATTTCTCTGTACCACCATCTGTGGCGGGATGCTGGTTTAAACTGAAATATCGCTTCATTCATCGCCCAGCAAAACGCACACTTTGTGTGTGCGCGCGCCCGTGTGTGTACTTTATTCATGGATAGTGAGGGTGTACGCCTCCTTGTGTATTCCGTGTACGGGTGATGGAGAGTGACCAAAGATCCATTGTACGGAATCGTCCATGTGGAAAACCTCTCCCTCTGCCTGCCTCCAAACATCCATCTACTGCACTGTGTGTGTGTGTGTGTGTGTGTGTGTGTGGGTCCGACCCGGGGCTACAGAGTGAAAGATGGTTTCCTGCCTGCGTGAAGCGAGCTGAGTTAGTAGTCGCAGCCATGTCGGGCCTCGACACAAACACACAGTGATTGAATATAGATGCTAACAGTCTCTCGCCCACTCAATGCAAGCAGGGGCGTCACGCCGCTGCGCCATGACAGCAGAAATCATACCAGTTAAAAATGCTTTTATCGCTCTGTATGTGCAGAGAAACAAAAATGTGATGGAAAAGTTTCTTATTTAGCATTTATTACTTAGGGTTTTCACTGCACTTTTCTGCACTTTTCAGACACGACCCCACTTTGTTTATATTGAGCTTTAATTGTGACAGGCCTGAAACCCGACACGTTTCCTCTTAAAGGTGCTCAGCTTTGACATGTAGGAGCGCAACCAACCTTGATGACACGTGTAATACTTCAGTCTTCTTCTGTAGCGCCATGTGTGCATCGCTTCATAAACACCCCCCCACTTCCCAGGCTGGAATTCAAAGTTTCGCTCAAACAGATTTCCTCTCCATGTTTATTTTCTGCTACTTTTTTGTCACTTGCTTTGCACACTATGTATGTGTGTGTTCACCAAAATGATTCTCAGAATGTTGATATCAAAGATTTTTAGATGTCATAAAAGATATTTATACCTTCAGTAAAGGGTGCATTTGTTCATGTCAAAGTGAAATGACAAACCAAATTTATCCAGCAATTATCCCTGTCCTGTGGTTGTTCTCTTATCTCTCTCCTGCTCACTCACTATCTTTTATTTGATCGACTGTGGTTTGAAACTCTTCCCCTAATTTTTCCTTTCTTTACCTGCTCGTCATTTTCTCATCCCCCCTCTCTCTCCCTCAGTCTCTCCCTCAGTCTGAGGTCCTTTCTCCCAGTAAAGGGACAGAAATAGAGACCGTGAGGCAGAGAGAAGGAGCAGAACGAGCTCCTCTCTCGCTGTCGCTCTCAGTGACAGAGATCTTTCAGCTGCTTTCATGTTCAAAGCCTTCTCTGAGTTTAGATCCTTGTTCGTCTTTGCGCCGACACGACGGGATGAAAAGAGAGGGACGGAAAGACGGACCGGGAGAGGGGGAGGAAGGATTAGGAGAGAGAAACAACAGGATAGAAGGACGAAGTGGGTGTGTGAACAAGTACAATATGTTGTTATTGTTCTTAGAGAGAGTCCCTTGTTATTCACATGGTGCGCATGCTCATTCTGTCACGTTTTAGCTCTGCTAACCGCTCATTCCCACTCCTTCCCTCTCTCTGAGGCATATGCAAAACAAGAGCGGCTAATCAATCATGCGCTGTCTTTAAAATACGATTGTGTTCTGTGTAAAATTGCATTTGCTCCTGTCAGTACAAGAGAATGACTTTGTCACCAAAACTCCTCCTCATCACAACAGGGATTGGTTAAGGATTGCGCTGTAGTGTAGCAAAATAATTCGGAGTAGCATTAAAGCAGGCGAAAGCGATGACGAATTAAACACTTTTTGTAGGAACGTTCATTTTGAAATATGTCCTTACAGAAAAACTAACTTTAGTTGCGATCAACAATTTAAAAGTGTCGATATCAGGTGGTATTTCGGTACAATATACTGACTTTGGACCGGAGTCGCGTATCAATCTGTGTCCCGCTCCGAGAGGTGCCATCCTGTGCACCGGTCGGCGTGTCAGATTGGAAAGCCTGAAACACAGGTTGTTGGTTTCATGCAGAGAGGTGAACTTCTGTGGAAGCTGGTATCGACGTCCCAGCCGGCATGGAACACACATGGAACAGTTTTTGAAATGACTCTCACCATCCAAAGCGTCTCATGCTCACACTGCCTGTCGCTCTTCTTTAGCGTATGCTCACAAATTTGTGCTGCACTTCCCACCTGTCCACAAGGTTTTCAGCTCTGTGCTTGACCTGGTCAAAGTCACTCCTGAACTCAGCCAGAGCCTGGGTTGCATGCGTCCAAAACAGTCGCAACAAAATCTGAAAATTTGAATATTTTATTAAGAAAATCTAGGTTTTCAAAAGCTGCGTCTCTCTCTGCGAGATGAAATCGCCACCATAATGTCCTCCTTACCAACTGTTTTATCCTGCTCTGTTCTTTAAGCTCAACAAGACTTTCTCCAGGGGGAATCGATCTTTGTCATCGATCACACTGAACAGTTTCATGAAGTCTGGGTGAAGGGTCAGGTCCTGGAGAATGGCATGTCCGTGGGCCCTGCCGAGAGATTAAGCTGGTTATTTAGTACTCTGGTATATGAGGTGGCACAAGATTTAACAAGTCAGGCCAGGCCTTAGGTCCTACAAGCCACGATAGTCACAAGCTCAGCTAAATTAGCTGATTTGAAAGCGAGCCCAAGTCAGCTGATGGACTCCACCCCTGCTGGCTTCAACAATGTAATTTCTGTTGTCTTTGTTTCCTACTCTGTTTTGTAGCTGGGGGTTTAACCATATAGGTGTATGGGAGGTGGGCTTTCCCTGCTTCAGGTTTTCCATGTGGAAGGGCAGGTAGCCCCCACAACAGAGCCTTCCCACCAAATATAACTTCATGCTAATTGGAATAGAAGTTTCTTTTATTTTCACGGCCCTGGCAGAAATAGAATTGCTCTCAGTTGAAATCAGACATCATCTCATACGGTTCTGAACTTTGTGAAATGCAAATACTAGGTGACAAACCTGACTTCAGGAGAAGCGTCCAGAGACATCTTGCTTATAGCATAAAGGAAGTTCTTCCCTGCTTTAAAGACCGAATTTACCCCGATTCTGTCAGCCAACAGGTGAAGTAGCCGGGCTATGCTGGCCCTCATTGCAGTAGACTGGTGACTGTGGACGCACGAAATGAAAATAATTCACTCACTGTGTTTTATCTCACTTTCCTTCAATGCTGCTGCCGCTGCTCTAATTCTTGGATTGGGATCCTCAGCTATGGCCTTACCTTTGCCCTGTGTTCAACAGAGTTGTCAGGACTCGATTTGGGCTGCAGTACTGCACCAGAGATTCCAGGGCCTTGTTGGCCGCCAGTTTTATGAAGGCGTTAGAGGATGCTGAGATCTTACACAGCAGAGCAGTGCCCGTCCTCTCCACCTGAGGGTCCATGTCCCTCTGTAGGTAGACATACAGATAAGCCATGGTGTCCATCGCACCACAGGATATTGCAGAACGTTGGTTTTTAATCTAGAGTCAGAATGAACATCAACAGTCTCTGGTCAAACTTCAAACGAGCACAGCATGAAAAACAAAGAGCAACACAGGAGAATGTGTTCAGTACCTCTTCGATCAGAGCCAGACACACTCTGTGAAGTTTGGCCATCAGAATGTGCGCATGGTGCTGTGCCAGAGCTCTGACCTGTTGCATGCCTTCCATCTTCTCCATCCTGTATGACGATGACAGTTATTCAAATGAGGTTTGTTAGGAAACAACACTTCCTTGATAAACTTAGTTTAAATGTTGCTGGAAATGTTGTCCCTTTTAGATACTAACATGAACAAGTTGTTGGCACTGCAGGTAGGAAATATTTTCTTTAACGCACGTCAGTCTTACCAGTGTTCTGAGCTGAGCTTCTGGAGGCAGGCAGACAGACTCCTCTTTGGGTTAGCTATTGGCTGCAGCTCCTCCAGGTTCTCTGGAAGCTCTCTGGTCTGGTCTCCAGAGGAGCTCTGGAGGATGCATGTACTGTCTGTCTGATTGTGGTTGACACTCTTTGCACACTGCTGGTATGTTTTACAATGGCTTTGCCTGTTCCTGGATAGGGTGTGGGGTTGTGGGGACGGAATTGAAGTATTGGTTGTCTGGTCAGGCAGTGCCTGGGCTCCAACATGTTGTAGGCCGTCCATCTTTTCCATCCTGTTTGGAGTCAGTTATTGAATGAACGTTAATTTAGGAACAACACTTCCTTGACTCACCTTCAGTTTCAATTGTTGCAGATATGCTGTTTAAATGTTTAAGTACAGTCATGTGCCAGTTTTTGCTGTACTGAATCGGCTGGCAGTTTATACTGATGGTCTGAAAACATTTGTATGACTCCGAACAAGCAGCAACAACTCTAACCCCAAGAAACTAACTTTAACCAGGTCTGTCTGGCATCCTCCCCCACCACCTGATCCAACTCACCACCAAGTAATTATCAGTTGACTGCTCTTCTCTTCTCTTAACCAGAGTGTCTTGAACATACAGCCAAGACAGACAAGCTGATATGACTACAAAGTCAATCATTGTCAGGGTGATTGGGTGTCCTGGTGCCAAGTGCTCTTATGTTCAAATATGGTGTTAGTTAAGGACAAACTGAGTCTAGCACATAGGTTGAATAACTGAACACTGCTGACCTCTCCAGGTCATGTTGTCATTGCCCCTGTGCAGTGGCAGTTCCCCAGCGGTGGATGAGTTCCGCCCTGAGTTCCTCAAAGCTCTTGTAGGGCCATCCTGGGTGACACGCCTCTGCAACACTGTGTGGACATCAGGGACAGTGTCTCTGGAGAGGCAGACTGGGGTGGTGGTTACCTTTTTCATGAAGGGAGACCAGAGTGTGTGTTAAAACTATAGGGGCTGTTAGTCAAACGTTTGACTCAAGAGGAACGATGCGGTTTTCATCTTGGCTGTGGAACGCTGAACCAGCTCTATACCCTAATTAAGGTTCTGGAAGGGGCATGGGAGTTTGGCCAGTCTACATGTGTTTTATGAAGCAGGGATAAGGATCAGCACTTCTAAGTCTGACGCCATGGTTCTCAGCTGGAAAAGGATAGATGGCCCACTCCGGGAATGGATAGAAGTTGCGGTACCTATTGGAGGAGTTCAAGTATATCAGGGTCTTGTTAATAAATGAGGGGAAAATGGAGTGGGAGACTGACAGAGAGATCAGGGCAGCACTGGCAGCGGCACAGTTTGTTGCAGTGAAGAGAGATTTGAGCCAGAAGGTGAAGCTCTGTATTTACTGGACAATCTATGCTCAAACCCCCGCCTATAGTCACAAGCTCTGGGTAGTTTGCAAATTTTGCGGCTGAAATCGGGTTCAGGAGGAGCTCGCAGCAGAGCTGCTGCTTTTCTGCATTGAGAGGAGTCAACTGTAGTTAGGATGCCTTTCAGACGTCTGCCTTGGGAGGAGTTTCAGGCATGTCCATTAGGGAGGAGACCCCAAGGTAGAACGCCTTGGTTTTTTTCTGGATGGAAGTGGCCAATTAAAGGAGTGTATGGACTTCCCTGATAAGACTATTACCCCCACAAACCAAACCCAGACAAGCAGATGAAGACATGTATGACTACTTTAGTTTTAGGTAACAGTGGACCAACTACATAGCTTTAACATTGTTAAAGTACAAATTGTTGATGCTGCAGGTAGAAATAATTTTCTCTACTGCATGTCATAATCTTACCTCTCTTCTGGACTCAGCTTCTCAAGGCAGACAAACAGTTTCTTCTCAGGACTGTAACTATAAAGTGGCTGCAGCTCCTCCAGGTTTTCCGGAAGCTCTCTGGTCTGGTCTCCAGGGGGTCTCGGAAGGATGCATCCACTGTCGCTCTGATCATGGTTCTTTGCAGGCTGCCGGTATGTTTTACACTGGGTTTGCCTGTTCCTGGGAGGGGCAGGTTGTGGGGATGGATCTGGATTGATGGGTGTCTGGTCTTGCTGCCCCAGAGCAATGACGTGTTGTGTGCCTTCCATCGTCTTCATCCTGTGTGGAGATGACAGTAATTCATATCAGCTTACTTGATTCAACTTTACTTTAAATGGGCATTACAGATACAAATATATTTGTCTACCACATGTCAGAGTCTTTCCAGTCTTCCAAGCTGAGCTCCTCGAGGCATACAGACAGATCCTTCTCAGGGTTAGAAAGTGATGGGTTGGGCTTCTTGAGGTTCTCCGGAAGCTCTCTGGCCTGCTGTACGGATGCTCTCTGGAGGATGCACGTACTGTCCGTATGATCGTGGTTGACGCTCTTTGCAGGCTGCGGGTTGGTCCAACGACGGGGTTGTCCGTTCCTGGGTGGGGGAGGTTCAGGGGGAGGAGCAGGAGTGACAGTTGTCTGGGAAGGCTTCTTCTGAGGGATTGACGTGGGTCGAGGACTATGGATGCCGGTGTTTCTTTTCGACAGATTTTCCAGTCTGTTCTGGAAATCAGCCATCTGGTTTTTGACCGTCTGGAGTCTGCATCCACTCACTATTTTTGTGTCTATTCAGATAAAGATCCATATATTCATAGTCACATTTTTCACACATTGTGTGCTCAACTTTTTTGTATCCACAATGATCAGCCACAACATTAAAACCACTGATAAGTTAAGTGAATAACAACAATCATCTTAGCAGTACAATGTTCTGCTTGGAACCTTGGACTGTGGAATTTATGTGGATGTTAACTTTGACATGATCAGCACCCTTAAACATTAATCAAGGCCAAGTAAGCCTGTCATGGCAGTGCCACTCCCATAAAGGTTTACCATTACTACACAATGGTTAAAACCTCTGAGGTTCCTGGTTCTGATTTACGTCCATTGCGCTGTGTGTGTCTGTCTGTATGAGAACTGACCTTCCCAGATGTACATGAACATTAAAGGCAGGTGGGAGTGTCTCCTCTGAGAAGAAACCGTTCGTTGTCCTGACAGCGTGGAGCCAAACCTTTGTCCAGGACTAGCTTGGGGCTGAGTTACAGGGACGAGGTTCGGCTCGACTGAGCTTCTCAGTCTCTCCCGTACAGCATCTCCGCGTCTTTGCCCTGCAGCGCACAGAGTCTCTGTTTGAGACAGCAGAGCCTCCATCCGAGCAAACTGTAACTCCAGGGCCCTGGTCTGGCTGCTGCTAGCAACTGCATGCTGAGGATCAAAAGTCAAGTCAGTTGTGTCACGTAACAATAAAGTTGTTCGCAGTTATCTTCACTGTCTTCGTAACAGTTTCGATACGACTAAATTCCTACTTTTATAGATATTAACATTTTTTAAAAAATGTAAAAAAACCAAAAAAACAATAAAAATTACATTGCAGGTTGAGTTGTTAGAAAACATGATGTTTTCTGAGATTTCAAGGCTGAAACTCTGGTAGAAACATGCTAGAAATGTAAAAAATACAGTTGTTTCTTTTGGCCAGTAATTACACACTTCAGCTGATCTGCGTGCATCTGTGACAGACGTTCAGATATAAAGTGGACTACACTGGTATGTAGAGTAAAGCAGTTGTTTGGACCGACATCTATAGCATAGCTGCTCTTCAGGAATCTTTTTTGTGAAGCCATAACTTTCATTTAAGCTCCACAGAGTTTTGACAAATTTTTATAACACTTTTTATCAATGAGGATGAAGTGTGTAGGCTGAATTGGCTCATTTTGTTGCGATTGCTGTTTCTGTTACCCACTTGTAAAACTACTGCTGTGTTTTATTTGATGACACAACAAAAAAGAGATCAGAACCGCCATCAAAGACATTAGAACTCTAACGGGTAAAACTTCCATTTGTGCTTTGATGCTGTGGAGATGGCAACTGTGAAATAAATTAAACGTCTAAAAATCTATTAAACAAAAAACATAACAACATTAAAAATTAACAAGTTAGTAAAAACTATATAAGCATTGCAATAGTTTTTCAATAAATGTAAATAAGCACCTCAGCTCTGGGGTTCAAACGGCTTTGGACTGAATTGTTTAGCCTTTCTTTTGATATTGGTTATCGACGCAAAGGATCGAGACTATTGATTTTCAGGTCTTGAAATTGGACGCTTAATAGAAACAGGTTTCGATCCTCAACCTTATTGTATTATTCAGTGGTTGAGTCCATTGGCTCGGCAAAGTGACTTGGTGACGCCCCCTTAAAACACAGCCTGGGCAACTGCTACCTAATTCTGTACGTATCATTCCTCGCTGCAAAAAATGTCTCTTGGAGCAGTCATTTTTATTAATTATGATTTCTGTCCCCCATTCTCTTTCGATACAGCAGCTTGACTCGTCTTTGTTTGCATCTCTGCTCCCAAAATCACAGCACTGAATCTGCTCCTGGGGGTTTCTACCTTTCATGACACGCATGCCCACTCGTGTATGCCGCCTGTTTGCAAAGTCTCTTCAAAGAGGTTCACATCAATGCCACACAGGAAGCAACAAACAAAGGTTCCCACAGGAGGCGGAAGAGAAAATCACAGGGAGACTAGTTTACTGTCTGAGTGTCTGGCTATGTTTTGGCATTAAAACACCTGCATCAGTCAGCAATCAGCATACAACATAAAAACTTAGGGTGTAAAGATGTGAGGACACGTGAAGACTAAGATAAATCTTTAATTACCTGTTCACGCACAGAGGCAATCAGGGTTGTGGAACTGTAAAGCACGACTGTATCTCTTCTCTCTCATTACAGTTCCAGCCTCAGTCAGAAAACTCTGCAGGAGATGGCAGCAGCCCTAAGACAGAGGGAATCGAAGTTGTTAAACTTGAAAGAAATGCGCATCCTCTCTCCTGTCATATCTGAAAATCTCTGCGTTTGTTCATCTGTGACGCCTCCTTCTCCCTTTCTCGTGCCGAAAACAGCCAGTTTGAACTTCGCCTCCCCTCCGGAGTCATTTTTGAGCCGTTTTTTAGCGTTCTCGACTGCTGGAGAGGCCAAAAACCGAGCCCCCCTGGGCGGCAGCGTTCCCCTTTTTAGTCTGATGGTGGGTGTTGGAGTTGGTTTGGAAGTTTCTCTTCATTGTTAGTCCTCTTCAGCATCGGCAGTATGTGTGACAACGTCGCCCCCTCTTCCACTAAATGTTGCTCTTCTATGGCATACGTTCAAAAACCTGCTTGATTGTGACACGGCTGTCGCTTAAACATCGTATTCACTCAGTCATTTTGGTGAAGGTTTTTTTTTATTTAAAGCAATCACTTTGATAAAAGTAGAGGATGTATTGAAATTCTCTGAAATGGATGCAGTCAGACTCGGATCAGTTTGTCGGGCTGATTTAAAGCAGAGCTCAGAAGTGATATTCAGTTATTCCCATGATGCAGCAAAAAGGTTGCAGAGAGGCGATAACGAAGCAGATTTCTGATGACTGAGAAAATGTCATTCTAAATACTCCTGACAGGAGTGAAGTAGCGGTGAAGTCAGGACGTTTGAATTTAAAAGGCAGCAGCTATAGGAAACACTTACTTCCACCTACTGGAAGGACACTGCAGACGGAGCTTCATCACATTTTTTCCACTTGAAAGTCACATTATATATAATCGTATAGTGTAATTTCATTTATTTGTTACCGGAAGCAAATAATATTTTTTAGACTTATTGATAATATTTCAGCTTTTAATGATATTTAAGACAAGAAACCACAAATGTTCTGTAAAATTGTCTCTCACTTACTATATTTCAAATACTGTAGAGCATCTTTTACCAGTAGAGAGTTTTATTTACTTCTCTCTCCTCTGCTTAATTTCCCTGGAACACAGCAGCATGTTCTCATTTTCCATGCATCTCATTTAGTTATTTATCTTCTGCATATACCTTACACAACTATTACCCAACACCCCATTTATCACATATTTATGGAATATTTCTATATCGCACTATTACCTCCCTCAGGAGGCTTTAATGATTCTGTTTGTGAGCAGTTTTAGGAAGTATGCTGATCAACACACTGTCTTATACTAACTCTCATACCGGACCAGGTAAGGGCGTAACTGATCAGGCAGGTCATGCCCACCTTTCCCTGCTTCCTCTGCAGGCTACATTGCAGCCCCCCAGCACCTCAGTTCCCCCTCTCAATGCTCTGTCTAACTTAATGTCAATTCTGTTGTCGAGCCTGCTTCGTTCACGTAGCCTTTCCGTGTAGGCATAAGGAAGGGCTGGGGGTATGTTCTCCCTCCTTTTAGCCTTTCCGTGCACGACGAACATGGAAGTGAGCCACGCCTGCTTCGGACGTTCAATGTAGGTACGTGGAAGCGCAGCGAGCTCCCAGGACATATTAGCATATATAACCTACTGCAAACAATAGGCTTAAGATAAGCCGTCCTGACTGAGTTCCACTGTTGTTATTCAACAGATGAAGCTTGCTTTTATCTTTTCAAATGCTACAAAGTCTGGTTTTCTAGATGGGTTGAGAAGGAAATATTTCCCAACGTTGATCCAGGAATTTTCAGCCTACTGAGATGCGGTGCAGCATGAATCAGAAGTCTGTGTGTGTGTTTGAGAGTACATGTGCATTATGGTGTGTACTCTGCGTTGTGAAAGAGTCGGGGGGGATAAATGAAACTCACTCTTCACTCTGGCAGCAGAAAACAAGCCACAACCTGGCAGGATATGAACGGTCCTCGGCTGCTTTTGGGGATTGAGCCTGCTTCAATTAAAATTGTAAATCTACTGAACTATTCATGTGAGCCATTCATTCAATGGAGTCATTGACTTGAAAATTGTCCTAATGGAATTTTCCAGTAAAATGAAGAAATGAGGCATTATCTTTTTTCTTCTCTTCTCTTTTTTTCGATCAAGAGAAGCGAGATCCCTCGCTCCCTCATTCACCAGCAGTCTGCCTATGTGTGCATCTAAATATGTAAATTGATGTTGCCTAACCGGCCGAATCTAGGCCATCTTGTCCTCTGTGAACACCTGAATAGAAGCAGGACAGAGAGAGTGCCGATTTAAAAACAAATCTTTTCCTGCATCACGTGCTCATTCATGAGAATATTGATACTTTTCTCACTTGTCCTTTTGTAAGTACATTTATTCAGTGCACTTTATTCAAATACTGCTGCTCCTGCAATCTTGTAAGTACACACAGATAATCTGCCACTCTGAAGACTGCGGTTCACATCCTGTTTCCAGCCAACAGGTCATGTTGGTGTCTGCCGCTGATTGTATATTAACAAAATGGTGAAAAAAAAGAAAGCTTCGGGCCCTTCAAAGAGAAGCCAATGTCTAAGTGTGTTTACCTGCATTCTATCCAAACTCCAGCAGGGTGCTTCCACTGTTGGCAAAAACAAAAAGTCTGAATGTCTGAATGGACTTCTGTGCAAAACTGGCCCCCCAACCCACAAACTGCTCTCCTAGGCTGGTTAAATGTGTTCAGGTTCTGAATCTCCAGTTTAAAATCTTGATGAATGGCGCATGATCGTCACTGTGAAAATTCTGGCGTTTGGAATCAAAGCAGAACTCAAAGCCACTCCCCAAAGTTGCCGTAGGAGTTTGGCTACATTTTGATTGACAAGTCACAACCCGTCAATCAAACAAGGGGCAGCCCACCAACCAGTTGTATCTGCGTTCACAGGGGTAAACAGTCAGCTGAAGAGCAAGAAGTGTTTCAGAGGCGTGTTTAATCTAGTTTTTCAATGTTGCCTTTTTTTTTACGTCCAATTTAGCCAATAGAGCTAATGCTAATGCTAAGCACAGCAAACAGCGTCATGCAGTAAGGGCTGGTGTGCGGATGGGTGTGCAGGTAGGCGTGCATGTCCGCACTTTGTCACTCCGACCCCGCCCCTCGATCCTCCCCTCTCGTCGAAATACGCAACTTCCAAAATTAACCAAGCAACATCGCTGTGAAGCCGATCTCGAGTCTTCAAAACAGGTGTTGCAAAGAACCAACGGGTGACGTCACGCAGGGTTTATTCTAGGTGTCTTCTCCCTGACTTAGCTACAGTTAGCTAAATGTTAGCTAATCGGCTAAATAGCCGGACCCAGACGCCGTCCTATCCGGACTTGCCCAAAACCAATTAATCATTGATTGCCACATTTTATTGTCACATTTCGATGGAGCGTTTCTGTTTTATATTTTGTTTTATTTTTATAGCCTTTACAGTGTTGGACCAGCGGCGCAGGAAACTCACTGACCGCTTGCATGTGCTGTAAAAAAATCTCACGTGAAAGCTTTAAAGCCAATCAAATCGGTGAATTCTGAAGCATGTTGCGATTGGGGTGAATGAGTTACACACATGTGGAGACGGCAGGAGGCAGAACAGACCGTTAAAGGTGAGTCAGAGAAACGCAAGTAACAAAAAGTAGGCATGATGGGATGAAAGACTTTTACATTAACCTGTGTGTGTGTGTGTGTGTGTGTGTGTGTGTGTGTGTGTGTGTGTGTGTGTGTGTGTGTGGTGGGCTTGTTAAGGTTCAAACACGTCAAGCATGTTGCACCATCTAAGAGATAATCTTGAGATAATGTTGATAATTAATATTTTGTTTCACCAGCTATATTAGTCTTCTAATGATACTGTATTATTATTTCGGTTTCAAAAGGCGGCTACGGCGAATGTTTAAATGTTTAAAAAGTTCAATACAAAAGGATCAGCTTTTGTCTTTTATTTCCCGGACCAAAGCAATGAGTGAAAGTGCGATAAAACATTAAAAAAAGCCTGTGTGTCTTTATCCATCTATATTGATAGTCGTGAAAACTGTTTCTCCTGACAATATGGTGATACCAAAACTTCATATTGCGACATCGCATTCCCTTCGCTTGCTATCAGAGCAGGTGCACAACTTGACTTCACCTTTGACTGTATCATGAAAAACGCTTAAAAAGTGGAGCCAAATCACCTTGATCGCCCCCTGGTGGCTGTCAGGTAATTAAACTCCTTCTCCATCTGGGTCCCATTAAAGACTCAAACATCAATTCCTCCCAAAAACATTTTTTGTTATTTCAGGCAGTTTTTATCACACTGATGTATGTTCAAAGTGTTTTTTCTGATCAGTTGAGTGTTTTACTCTCTGATCCTACATTGCGACGTCATGATGGACTCTGCACACGATGGGGTGGGCAGCTTGTACGGGCGGGAACATTCATACCGATGCCCGCTGGCATCGCTCTCGTGGACATTTTGGCTGAAGTAGCGATGCGCCGTCCATATTTATTTATGCCAGTGGACACCAACACCTGACCTGAAAGAGCAGAACGTCTTTTCCCGAACCGAACCTCGTGACCTTGTCCTGCCTCTGACACAGATGAGATGTGAACGAAAGACCCGGAACGAGAACATGCTGCTCGCTGTCGTGGCAAATTTTTGCAAACCAAAACAGAGCACGTCTGCAACTTTGAAAGAGAGAAACGAGAGGAGTGAGGGAGGCCACAGAAAGGCACAGAGGGGTTAGAGAACAGAAAACAGCCGAGAGGCGGAGCGAGCGAAGGGCAGAAGAAGGCTGGAGGTATTAATAAGAGGCTGCAGGTGGGGTGAGAGCAGGTCTGACAGTAGCTCAGGGCCACATCAGTGGCCATTAGTATTTTTCAGCACAAACACACATTTTGACAGGTCGGCTGCACCGCCTGCAGAGAGGCTGTGTGTGTGTGTCTTTTCATGTGTTTATCTCACCTCTGCCTGAACTTTGACCAGCCAGCGTGCACACGAGGCCTCACACAAACGAATGATTCAGCTCTCCACCTCTTTTCAATCTTCCATTTTCTTCACCTTTTCCATCGCTGGTGAACGAACGCGTTTTGCTGCGGCCTCCCTCGTACCTGTTTACTCTTCCTGTCGTCTTCTCTTCCTCATCCTCCACCCTTCCATCGTCCTCTCTCCTCCTCTGCCCTTTTTTCAAAGTATTTTCAACCATTTTTCTATCACTCCCATTTTCCTCGTTCCTGCTCCTTTTCTAATCTCCCGTCCTTCTCTCCTCTCATTTCCTCGCTCTGTTCCTCGTCCTCCCCTCCTCTCTCACCTTCTCTTCCTCTGACCTCCTTCTTTCCGTCTCCGGTGCTTTACTTGACTCCTCATCGCTCACTCCTCACCCATAATTTATCCCTTGTTCGCCTCTGTTCTTGTCGTTGCGTGTGTGTGGACGAGCGTATTTATATCAGCTTCTACATCAGTCAGCTGTCAGCACAACTTTTATCCCAACATCTCAGTCTGTCTCTCTCTCTCTGTCATTGTGTCTCTGCCTTGTTCGCCCTCTCCTCACACACACACACACACACACACACACACACACACACTCTCTTTATCTTCTCATCTTCCCTCTCTGGTAGAGCTTCTGAATAAATCAACTGCAGGGGAGCCAGAGATGGAGGGATGGAGGGAGCAGAGAGGGGCATGATGGGATATGATGTGACAAATACAACCAGCACACATTCGTATTGTCACAGGGAGGGAGGGAGAGAGAGAGAGAGAATGGAAGAAGAAGAGTGACAGCAGTCTGTTATGGCCTTTAATTCAAAATGAATAAATAAATAAACAACCTCTGTGTTTTATGTGTGTGTTGGCGGGGGGGAGTTGGGGAAACCTGCAGCAGTTCAGGAGTGAGAATCATTTACACGTCTCTCTCCCACTTTTTCACTTACTGGCTTGAGTTGACTTAAAAAACAGAAATCCAGCTGAAAAATTGTTGGCAGTAAATCAGCTGTACGTGAGCGCAGCTGTAGCGGAACGTTGTTGACTGCTGGTCACATGTTGATTCGTCTTTATTCCTCATTTTGGGGGTTATTACGACCAAAAATGACTGAATGTGCAGCAGCTTTTCTACAACATCGAAATGCATTTTTTTGGCATATTGTTACCTGAAGTGAGAATCACCAGTAAAAAATGAATTTGGATGTTTTGATTTGCCTGGACTCAGGTTACCCCACTCTCATGTTGAACATCGGGGAGTCAGACGTCTGGACTCTGGACTGTTTTGTTTGACCTGTTTTGGATCGTTAGCTCTTTTGGAACTGAAACACTGGTTTCCCTGTGTCTTCATGAGTAAAAGCTGTTTAATAATCTTGCAGACTGACGCCTCTCTGCCTGCGTGCCTACGTTCCCACTTTTGGTAAATAATTTTTGCCGCTGTGGGAGTTCATTCCCCTCAAACGCCTACAGTCAGGGAGGGAGAGCACACCTCCGTGCCCTTCCATGGTCTTTGGTGGAAAGGCAGAGGGCCAAACGCCGCTGAAATAGTTTGCCCCGTAGAAGAAAAGCTGTCTGGATGCTGAGAGGGATTGTGAGCTTGTGTTTGCCTGAGCTAATGCAAATTTGCCCCATTTGTGGTTTTAACTGCCCCACTTGTAATATTTCAATAAAATGTCCCTGGATGAATAAGAGAAGCTAAAGAGGAAAAAGAAAGAAAGCTCATAAACAAATTTCTTTAGAAACAAACTTGCCATTTGCCCTTGAGCAAGTCAGCTCACTTTGAGTCCATTTGCAACAATAAAATCATGACTCGTATGCTAAATTTTTCACAGTCTGTAATCTGCTTTGGTGATATTGTTTCCCCCCTTAATCATCTTGCCTTTAATAAAAAAAAAAAGAAGAAAGAAATAGGGAGTTAATGAGGTGCTAATCGCATTATTTCATAGCCGGTTGCTCGTGTGCGCTCTCTCATGCTGTGTGCCGACCCGCTAATACAACAAATTAGGAGCTGAGCTGGTGTTGCAACCCTGCAGCAAATCGCAGGAGGCGGCGGAGTGCTGGACTCAAGGACACTTTAACGGGACGCGCTGGGTTTCCACAGGAGCTGGGTTGGAGTCAAACTCTCCTCTCCTGCAACGACATGTGCTGGGGAAACCGAAGCTGAACTTTTATACAAAATTTAGCTAAAATGTGCAGCAAATGATGCTCATCAGATCTGTAAAAATCTGTAAAAGTCTTTCTTCATGTCCTCTGATCCAGGGTTTCCTCCAGGATCGCAGCGTGTCAACATGTTTTCAGTGTGGCCGTATTTCAAGAGAAACATCGAAACATCTTATTACATATACGGACGTGTAGTATGTGGAGGGGCGTTAGTGCCGTCTTTATGTTGTGGGACGTGTAAAACTGTGCTTCATACTGTAGTTCACTTTATGATCTTCTTCTGTGCCCTCAATTATCAAACGTCGAGTCATTTATGCTCAGGTTTTATTCTAGTGACGTATAATATCACATCTCTGTTTGTATGTCACGAGAGGGTGTGTCAGTCATTCCTGTTAAGTTAAGTTGTGTTGTCTTGTGTTATTACAGCAGGATACGTTCATGGAGAAGTTTAACCCCAGATATTCTAAGCTGTCTCCTTTGTGAGAGTTCGGATCACTCGTGTTGTGCAAAAAGGTGTCATATGCAATATGTCCCCTTTATTTTTGTGCTTTTTGTCAAAGGGAACTTCACCAAAATAGTAAAAATAAATACGTTTTTGGTTGCTCTCATTGTTCATTGAACATTTCAACCTCAGCGCCTTCAAATGAGCAGGTAATGGAACACACGATGGGAGCAGATGAGATAAGCAGTGGAGAACACTGTGCGAACGATGAGGTGTGGCGTGTAAAGGTTTATTAGCACGCACACACGCACACATGGGCACACGTTTGAGGAAGAAGGTGAGGTTTTATAAAACGAAGGCCAGGCCGGATCAAGCCCACTGTTTCGGTCCGAAAATGTTAATAATGGTAAAGGCCACTCGTGTCATTATGCTGACGCGGTGTGTGTGAGTCGGCCTGCGCTGACTTCACCGGGTCAGCAGCATTTTCTTCTGAGAGAGAGCACACACGTGCACACACACAGCACTGTGTGATGTATTTTAATGAGCCTCTGGCTGTTTTCTTCAACAGGTCTGCTCACTGTGTGCGTGTGTGAGACGCTCCCATGTTGTTTTCTGATGTGACACCAGCGTTAATACAGACGACCATTCGACATACTTGTTAACAGTTTCTGTTGTTCATCTTCGCCGTGTTGAAGCAGAAATGGCCTCATTTGCCAGATTTAGCTCGGCGTGATTTGATGGAATATCTTCTAATGGTTTTACTGTCACAGTGAAACCAGGAGATTATCTCATGCTGCCATTGTTTGATTATGATAATCCTTTTAGATTGTTTGGAGATGTTTAATATTCACGTTGGACTAATTTTGCTCAGTGCAGTGGGACGTGCCTTCAGACCTGACGCTCTCTCTCTCTCTCTGCAGGTGCACCACCCTTCAGTACGACTCTGATCTTCCTCCGACCTCCATCATCATCACCTTCCACAACGAGGCCCGATCCACCCTGCTGCGCACCATCAGGAGGTGACACACATTTATCACACGTTATTAAGCCATTTGATCATATGATGGTCTGGGCTCAGTTGCATAAACATGCAGTAAATTGACGTCAGTTGTGGCTTCATACATGATAGATAATAATTGATTATAACAACAGATAGATAACAGATAATAATGACTTGGGGTTCAAAATTGCAGCACTGTTGCATTTTCATTTAGTTTTGTTAATATTCACACTTTGTCAAATGGACCAAACCTAAAAATGTCACCGGAAATGACATCACCACGTACGAGCCGATTTCAACCAATAATGTCCTGGCGTGCGGCTGTCAATCAGTCTTCAGTGTTCAGCAGCGCTATTATCGTTGCTATAGTTACCAGCTATCCAGATTCATCCCAACGTAATGCCCCGCCTTCTATCCTGTGATTGGTTCTTTCCCGTTTCAGCAGGAAATATGTCAAAAATACCTTTTTGTTCTATTAGCTAAAATGATCACTACGTCCAGACAGTAATACACAAGACAGACAGTCTGTGTATTAAGTCCCGCCCACTGCTCCTAACTCCATTTGCAATGACCAAAAATGAAAAAAACTGCCCATTTGTGGACATACACCTCAATAAATAAATAAATAAATACATTCCAACAGTTGAAGAAAAGAAAGTGAAAAAGAAAGAATTGGACTGAACCTGATCTTGTGTGCGGCAGCTTTCTCTGCAGGGAGGGGCTTGGAGGCGGAGGTTTTGGCCCTCAACCTCACCGACTGCAGCTCTAACCTAATCAAATCATTGAGTGTATATGAAGACGGACAACATTAGTGATCCCTAAAAGAGAGGGCGAAGCTTTTCGATGTCACCCGTTGGTGGCCGGCTCCAGTCTGGGTCTTAAGCCCCTCCTCCTCCATTATGTCAGGCAGGATGTGGGCCAAACTAAAAACTCAAAGTACTCCTCAAATAACATTCCCCCCCCTGTTTATCATGCTGACGTATATATTCAGGTGTTCATTTTTCTGATCGGGCCTCAAACATCATGATTGACAGTTGAGCTCTGCTCTCGATTGGACGGGGCTTCCTCGGTTTCATGTGGATTCACGGTAGTGAGTTGTGGTCTCATTTGAATGTTTTTTTTGGTTTTTGCTGGAATGCAAACCTGTGGAATTTAAACCTGCACACAAATCAACTCAGCTCAGCTATGTTTGGAATTTTTTCGCCCCATGACCGCTCACCATACAATTCCTGGCTCCTCCCCATCCACCACCATTATAATATCCTCAAAGCTCTGCAGTTTTCAACCAATTAAAAGACAATCTGAGCCCCTCTGCTCCCTTTGGCTCCGCATGTGTGTGGTGTTAACTCGGAGCTGCAAAGAAAGTTAGCCGGCTTTTGTTTATAATTTTGTGAATTTGCAACACAGGATTTTCTGGAGCTTCTTCATCGCCACAAACACAGGACAGTTTTAAATATCTTCCATTCACGAGAAATTTGTGGCAGCGATAATCTGTAAACATTTAGAATTTAGCCAGCGTGTGTTTGTTCGGGTAACGAGGTGGCTGGGTTATCGGGATATTCCGAGATGCTCATTGGGTGCGTAAGAAGACAGAGATTCTCCTGAAAAGATGATGAATGATGGCGTTGTGGATGCGCCACACGTGAGAACCGACCCCGGGTTCCTGTTTTTGCTGTTGCTTGACTATATTAACTCCTTTGTAAAATTTTGTTATGATCCGTGCAGGCGGTTTCACATGGCAAAATAAGTATTTTGTCTGTTCGATGGTTGGCCAGCAGATGGCAGCATTTGCCAAGAATGATGCAGTGGGATGTAGCCGGACATTGGGCACTTTTCTGCTGCTTGCGTCATTTTTCCAATTTTAATGCTAGACGTCCCAAAATTCAATCAGCTTGAAATATCGATCATATTCACCCCTTTTAGTTATTTTGTTCAGACACTCACAAAAAGACTGACAGATTGACGATAGTCTCTGAGACGTGAGTGTGCGGAATAAAATCACCTTCAAATGTGACCTTTTATCAGTCTTGAGAAAGCCTTAGAATGATTTAAAGAAATTTAAAGATTTTATGTTCAGGATTTTACATACAAGCATCAAATCACATCATGTGGGGGAAGGCGAACTCTTTAGCCATCATTTCACTTAATGACATCCAGTTTGTTTTATCAGGTCCATGGTGGCTTTGATTTGTTGCAGGTCAAAAGCTCAACGTTTTGGAGGGTTTTTTTTAATGAAACTAATAGACTATTTCAGGCGTCGAACTGATCTCATTTTGTCCTGTTGTTTGACTTTTCAAACGGCCTTTTCCTGGTTGAATATAGACGGCAGAAGTGACAATTCTGAGAGAAGCATTTGACCACAAGAGGTCACTTCATGTTTACTGTGTTTTTTTGGGGGGTTTTTTTTGGAGTGGTACTATGGAAAGAAATGTTTCCTGTGATGATTCTGCCGAGAGATCAGAGGTCAGAGGTTCAGCTGACTGAATCTGGTGTTGGTGCATTTAATGGACTGTCATGTACTTTTCCAGGTTTTGGCCCATTATCTGCAAATTGGGTGTAATTCACATCACTGCTGGGCCAAAGCAAGCCGTTTGTTTTTATATTGATTTTCTACTGCAATTTTTAGGACCATCTTCAAAAAATGAGCATTTGCATTTGTCCAGGCAGGCCAAAGGAATCAAACTCCCATCCCGGCTAAATCAGCTGTTTCCTTTATATGTATCTAACAGGCAAATTATACAAGGTGTGCTTTTTAAGCTGCTTCGGCCCACCTACCCTACCTGCTCCCAGCTACGCACCGTCACCCCAGCTTCTCCTTTTTACGCTAATCAGCGTCATTTATTCCTGGTCTGTCCTGCACCACTGGAGCCTATTTGTTGCTTAGCTCCCGGCTTTAGCTCTCCTATGTAGCCTCATTGTCTCTGCCAGCATGACAGCAGTATGTAGTTGGTGCTGGACGGGCCCCAGACGCACTGCCACAGGTACAGTGTTGAGGCTAATTTACACGGCTTGTCCGTGGGAGGGAAAGTAAATGCAGACGGAAAAGCAGAAAAAGTTTGTCTGAAGCACCATCAGCTTTCAGTGTGCTGGGAGATTTCATGCCTGATGGTGCGTAGAATCGTATAGTTAAAGCAGGGATGCTATTTCAACGTGGTATATCTATGTGAAGTCTCTCCCCATGTCTGTCTATATGCCAGAGCTTCTCACAAGCATACAAATACATCAATAACGTTTTTATTTCATTTTTAGAAATGGAAGAGACGAGTGCTTATCCTGCTACTGCTGATCTCACCATTCTCTCTGACGGTTCTGTTATTTACGTAGCTGAAAAAGAGATGTGAACTACCAAAATTAGCCACTCTTTGTGGTTGGACCATTTTTGTAAAATGTCAATGTGCTTATTCTTTGATCTTCACTGGGTCGCAGCCCAAAAGTTTGCAAAAGATACTCAGAAACTTTTCCTTCTGAGCCTTTGACAGATATTCAGTCTAAGACAGACAAAAAAAATTGCAATCTCAATATCCAGCATGAAAAAAAAAAACTTGAATAGCCGGATAAGTTTTATTTTTATTATGTGCAGTCATGTGTTGCTGCTGGCTCTTTGAACACACGGAGTGCCTATTGAATGCCTTCAATTACATCATCAGACGGTATCATTTGGAAGTTTTTCTTTTTGGCGCTTTAGCACTTGACGATGTGCAGGGCGAACTTAAATAAGTTTGATTTCTCTGACAATGATGGGCACTTTGAAAGCTTTTCATCTGCTGATCAAAGAGTTGCTTTCCGAGGGAGTGCTGGGCTTTGTCGATATTTAATCAAGCTCTGATCCCGAAATTGATCTCATCTTCTCCGTCTCCGCTGGGCCAGAGATAAGCAGGCGAAAGCGGAGAGAAGGAAAGAGAAAAACAGAAGCTGCTAATGGTTTAGTTGGTTTTCTCTCTGCGTTTATGTCGGGGGTGGGCGTGCAAAAAAGCCTCCTGAACGGCAGAGGATCCGTTATCAGGGGGGAACAAAGGGAGCGTAAACACTCTCCCTCCAGGTCAGCACCAGCTCAGCACTTTCTGACTCAGTGGACCTAAAAATGCACAGGAAAGACTTTGGATCACTTTCTCGACAAGTGTTCACTCAGGATTTATTAAGAGGACGTTGTTAGGCAGGTTGACGCAGGTTTTTGCTTTCGAGTGCGCGTTCACTGTTTTAAGTGGGATTGATTGCTGCTCTGTCGTACCCTGCTTGTCTTCCATCCGTCTCAATCCTTTTACTGTGCACACCCCAGCATTACACAGGTCAAAATCACTGTCTTCAGTTTCTTCTTCAGAAGAACATGTGCTGTTCCCATGTGACTGAGGGCTGGTCGCAGGTAGCCACACCCTAAAACACACCCGGCTTCACTGTCACGTCGAAATATGACCGTCATTTACAAAATGAGCGTCACGCATTATTGAAGAAGACATGAAATTGATGATTGAGACAATGAACTCATTAAGACAATCTTCAATGACCTAATAAATCAGGTGAGAAGTGGGATATTTTACTGTGATTTACCTTATTAATTAATTTGCCAATTGTTTTCTGGAAAAGAAATTGTCAGACTTTGAAATCATTCTTTAAAATGTCCAAAAAATATTGATAGTTCACGGCGTCCCTGAGCTCAAAGAGATGTCTTCAAATTGCTTCTTAGAGCAAAAGCTCTTCATCAAAACCATCACATGTGCACTTTGAAGTGTGCGACCACATAGAAACTGTTGGGAATACTCAGATATAATTCCAAAGAGAAAAACTACAGCACTTCAAACACCTTGTTCCCTAACTGTGAAATTGCACTCAGAAGCCTATTTCATTCATGCTTATCAGAAAGAAAAATTTCAGTTTAAGTGACTTTACATCTGAATCCTTTGTTATCGAATAAGGTGTTCCTCAGGGAATCATTGATGGCCCTATTCTATTTGTACATGCTACCCCTAGCCAACTGTTGTGTTAGTATCATGCTACGCTGATAATGCACAACTTTATATTTCCATATCACCAGACAACTGCAGTTTTTGCCATAATCTGTCCGTGTGGATTAATCAATGTTTGGACGAGCAAAAATGATTTATACACAAATTAAGAAAAGAAAAACAGAAATCCTTCTTGTCGATCCAAACGAAAAAAGGCAGATTAGAGACATTATTTACTGGCCTGTCCATGCAACTTAAGTCACAGATCTCAGATTCTGATCTTATTGATGTGAACTCACATATCTGTCAATCGAGAAAAAAATATTCCAACCAATGGATTATGGATTATGAAGCATTTATTGAGCAAGGAAAGTGAGTTTGATTTGATTTATGTGAGTCAGACTGAGTGTATCTGATTTGATGAAACAGTAAAGTGATGTGTGAATTGACTGAAATATCATATTTAGACATTAAGGCTTTTCTTAACCAGTCATTTCCCCATAGAAATGTTTCAAAAGAGCATGTGAGATAACGTACAATGGCTAGCGAGTAGGCACATTTTTTTTTTTCTATAAAAGAAACTATGTAATTGGACAGTACACACACAGCGATGTATTATTCCAACCTGTGTGTTCAAAAGGCAAACTTGAAATATGATTTCTTTATTAAAGATGACATATTGCCATTGAGAGACTATAAAGAAAAGGCATAGCGACAGTGGCTGAGCACAGATATACATACTCATCAGTGATGGGACCGTACCTGATGTGGTCAAACTCGCCTATTGACCTGATAAATGTAGATGTAGAACAGCTGATGAGACAGTATTTAATAGATGCAGATATATAGCACAATGCATCACGGCTAGTTAGACAGAATTGAACAGCTGATTCAGGATTTTTTTCCCCCAAGAGCAGTTTCTGGGGATCTGCTGTGAAAGACTTCCCGTCAGAGCAAGAGAGATTTAACAAGCAATGGAAACGTTCCAGAGTGTAATTTAGAGAACTGTGCATTTAAAGGATAACGTTCTTTGCTATTTTTTAAAATGTCTTGCCTTTAGCATACTCATCCTATGTAAGAATAATCAGACTTTTTTTCAAAAGGGTGGACGTCTTCACCGTTGCAGTGTCATTCCTCCGTTGCTGTCAGACGTCTTGATAGAGAAATTGGTTGGAGAAAGATGACAGGATGCGGATGAAAGCCTGGTGGATACAGAGGTGGAGAGCGAAGAGTGATGAATTACTCCGGGAAGGTGGAGGATGGCAGAACGGGCCGTCAGCGAATCAATCAGGCAGAGAGAGCAGAAGAAGGAACGGGGAAAGAGAGAAAGATGGAAAGCAGGAAAAGCTTCGGCAGGATGATTAAGAAACAAATTTGTTCACTGAGCAAAGCTTAACTCTGCATTACAGCATAAATCTGGCTGCTCGCCTGCAGGGAATAAAAAGGTGGTGAAAAGCAGTTTTTGCAGCTGATTTAGAAAAAAAATAAAATGAGTTGCACTGTGTTTTTACAGTAACCAGCAGAGCAGAAGATATCCTGCTCACAACAGTTGAGAGCATCACTTCTCGGGTGTAAATAAACCCATAAATCCTGGGCAGCAGAGAGGAAACCTGCAATAGAGGTTTTGCGGTGTCGCACATTTATCAAAACCATCTGCTGCCCTCATGGAGGGCCGGTGGAGAATTATCCATGCACAAATAAATGTGGCTTAAAAATTGGAACAAAGGTGCCTCTGACTAGTTCTCACTGAATGTTTGTTTCACACGACTGACTGCTAGCAAGCTAATTTAGCAAGTCAGAGTGCAAAAGCCATGGAGATCACACAGGTGCATTCCTGACAAAAGATATGAGGCTGTTGTCTGTTGTTGAATATTAAGAATTTCAGCTAGACGTCAACACATTGGTGCTCAGATTTAAACTTGTAGCTTTATATAGTGAATGTCTCAGTTTCTGCCTTAAAAAATGTCCTGCAACTATTCTTCATAAAATACATCTAAAATACAACTTATTTCGTTTCAAGTTCAAATAACAGGCAAAGCCTTAGTTTGAAGTCATTTTTATTTTCATTATTTATTTCATTTTATTGTATTTCCATTAACAAAGCAAAGGAAATGCTCATTACGTTACAGTTTGCAAAGTCAAGCGAAAATTGATTCTTTATTCCATTAAAGACAAGATAAGAAATAATGTGACCACCTCTGCTGTTTGAGGAGTTCACGTGCTGAGCGTGAGCACCTCCCGCGGGAATTGAACCCCCTGCCCTGGCACGCGTGCAGCGTGGCACCCATTTAGCATTTATAGCAGCCGGAGGTGCCACACATGCGGAACAATAAACGCTCGTTTTTCAAGGCATTCTGGGTGAAAACACCCACCAAACGGCAGCTGAGGGTGATCCAAAAGAGCATTCCCCCAGAATTGATATGCAGAATGTTGGAAATGAGTGGCGCGGACACAGATTTGCTATTCTGAGGCAGACGACTGCGGTATTGTCAGCGGTGATAATATTTCCTGCGAGCTGAAGATAGCTGCTCCCTTTGCGCGCCTGAGGGGAGGTTAAAGCCTCATAGCTAGTGGCCTGTGAACCAGAGAATGGGAACTCCTGCGTATAAATGAGAGAAAGGGGGGCAGAAATGTGGTGAATAAAGGAGGAGACGAGGTGGAGAAAGAAAGAAGAATGGAAAGAAATTTTCTTCATTCACCCATGTGCGCTTGACTATACCAGAAGAATAGATGGAGAGATTCAGCAGAGGATTTACTGTAATAATGAGCTAAATACACTCTTGACTTTTTACTTAATCCCTCTATTTCTCTATCTTCATCCCTCGCTCCATCTTGATTCCACTCTTCTTTCTTTATTTCATTGCTCCGTGACTGTCCTCCTGCTCCTTTCTTCCCTCCACCTCATCCATCTCTCCTCATGGCTCCTCGGCTCCACACTGAGAGAGAGAGAGAGAGAGAGAGAGTTAAAATCAGGATTATTTGTCTCCCTGACATCTCTCTCTCTCTCTGCTTCTTCCTTCTTTACTCACTGTTTTATCCAATACCCTCCACCTCCTCCTCCTGATGGAGTCCAGTGCCTCAGAGACTCATAGTTTTGCTCAACACCTCCTCCTCATCCTACATTATCAACTCCAGCTCCCTCTGTTCCTCCCTCCTTCGAGTTCCATCCATCGTTCTCCGGGCCTCTCAGAACTCTACCACAATGTTCCCTTTCCCCTATAATTCCTACTATTTCCTCTCAGGTCCTCTCCTGTTGTATCATACTCGACCCTCCCCTATCCTATCCTTCCCTCTCCTTTTCTTTCATTTTGGTTTGTTATTTTTCCTCTTCTCATAGAATTTCCCTTTCGTTTCTATTGTTCTTTCTCTTCTGTCCTTTTCCTTTTATATCCTATTCATCTTTCTTTTCCTTTCTATTATCATCATTTCTTTTCCTTCTCTTTCTCCCCCCTCCTTCTCTGTTATGCACAGGGGGAGGACGACGATGAACACAAAAATAATGAAATAAAGTCCAGCAGAAACCGACCCCGAACGAAAACACGTTTTGTTATTTTCTTCCTGTGAAAGTTATGAATTTTTTATGTTTCAATCTCCTCTTTAATGAAACAGTTTCTCAGAGGCGCCACATCGTACATTTTCATAACAGGAATTTGGGCTGACATTTTCAATGTGGCGCAATAATGGATTCACGAGCAGCCGAGTGTGTGAGGGTGAGACTAATGTCTTCTCTCTGTCTCCGCAGTGTTTTGAACCGAACTCCGGTCCATCTCATCCACGAGATCATTCTGGTGGACGACTTCAGCGGCGACGGTGAGCAGCACCTGGAAACGCACACACACACACACACACACACTCGCCTGTTCAAGGTTAGAGACGGCCGAGACCAGAGCAGGTCAGAGGCAAGAATGTGTCTGCGGCAGCTGGGTCCTCACTCTCAGGATGACAGTGAGGATTCTGGGTCAAAGACGAGGCCGGCGAGCCGCATGCGCTCAGTCTAGCCTGCAGCTGCGCCCGTCCCCGAGCGACGTCAGGTGAAACAGGCTGGATGGAGACGTTCACCTTAAATGTTAAAACTGACTGCACTTCAGAGGATTTTCTTTTTTTTTCTTGTTGTCAGCAGATCAGAGCCAACGCAAGATCAAACCCAATCGGTCACAATCGCCTCAGTGAGTCTTCGGTGACACCATGAGCACACGCGCCGTTTATTTTTACTCTACATACATTCATCTGCTCCGGAAAATAGTCCCCCACAAACATGTCCTCCTGTTCTCCTGTCCTTTGATCATACGGAAGCCCTAAATAGCCATATGGGAAACATTTTATTTACTCTGTTTTCCAGTAATATCCAAATAAACAATATTCTGGTAATATTAATATGAGCTCACAAGACAGCAAAGACGACAGATGGACTCACGAAGGCCGGTAAACCTTTTCCAGCGTTTGTTTTGTGCTGTAACGCTTTAGTCTAAATTATTTTTCGAGTTGAATACTCTTGGTTTTTTTTATACAGTGATTGGGTCTAATTCAGCTGCGACTGGTAAATCTCGAAGTCTCAGGAAACCAAACGTTATTATCTTGTGATAACGACATAATGTTCTTGCAAACTTTGGAAAATAAATTAATTTTATCTTGTGACGGCTGGAAAACATTGAAAATAAAAATTCCATATGATAGTGATATTTTAAAAAATGTATTGTTGTTGTTATTTACTCCCCTTGTGTATCAGCGAAATAAAGAAATTCCTGTATCAAAAATAACTGAACTGACACCTCTACAACATTAAGCCCCACCCCCTCAAGTCATCAGGATTGGTTCCTCAGGTTTTCTAACCAGAAGCTGTCAGATTTCTTATTTCAGTCATGATGTGAGTCGCAGGACCTAAAAACATCTGGGCATTTTTTTTTACTTTACATTCATATTTATGTTTACTTTCTGTTGACGCTCCGCCCTCTCCAGATCTCATTGATTAGTTGTTATTGGCGTCAACTTCTCGCTGACGTCAGCCCCTATTAAAATTGCCCCAAACCAACCGGTTCAGGCTGGTTTGGGGCAATTTTATTGGCGTCCTACTCAGCCCCCTACAGGCCTACTCTGGTACTTCTTCTGAAGCCACCGTTTCCAAATTTCTACTGTGTTTTAAAAAGTAAGTAAAGTAAAAAGTACTGTTTTGTTGTCCAAAGTACAAAGTTTCTCTGTGATATTTTAGTGGAAGTAAACAGATGCAATCATAAAGATTGTCCTGATTCTACTTTTTTCCGTCCGCTTTTGCTGGAAACGACTCCGGCGGACTAAAAAATGACATCACCAGTAAGAAAATAATCCAGATTCTGACTGAATTTGTTGATTCGTCGGAAATTAAGTTTTTCACTGCATGTAAAAACACAAGAACACGTCAGAAGATCATCTGTGTTGTATTTTCCTGCCTTTTTCCTCAAACTGTTGGCAGTTTTCCTTTTTCAACGGAGAATTTCAATGAAGATGATAAAAGACCTGACGGCCCCTCAGGTTCAAAGGGCTCTGATGGAGCTTTTCATTCTTTCAGGGCCACTAAACTCTGACACAGTGAGACTGAAGGCTTTTTTTATTATTATTTCTTACATTTTTTCTTCTCACGACAACATGATAAAAACAACAGCGGCTGCAGTCGTATTTATTTGACAATGTCAGTTAATTAGAGTTGAATGTCAACCAAATAAGCACTGAGTAAAAGCAGTGAAGCAATTATTGATCATTTATATGGTTAAATAATTATGTTCGGACCTTTGTGTGTAGCAATATAATGGAACTTAAGAAAAACTAATAAAACTGATGACATTACCCTTTGATAAGCACAAGAGAACACGAAAGATATTTTTATTGAGCAGATAATGCTAATTGACGTACCGTTCAGGAAATTAATCTGCAACCACGTGGAAAAAAATCAGGAGTGTTGTTGACTTTTTTAAAACAAATTATTTTTAAATGTACTGAAGTCACATCTACTGCAGATTTCAGCATTTGTCAGTAAATTTTACTCATCAGTAGAGAGTCATTTTTACTTAAACTGCATGCATCTGATTCCGAACTTCCTTTAAAACAAAGGTTTAAGTTTGTTTCTTCTGGGTTTTCTTTTATTTATGAATTGTTTAAAGTTCTGTTACAGTCCAGTGTCAGTCAGGGGATACAACATAAAGCCGATGTTGAGGCAAAAACAACCGTTTGTTGACAACAGTAATTCAATTCAGAGCAAAACTTTGAAACGATTCACAATTAACGCAAATTACCAAACAAAACTAAAACGGGTGGCAGCAAATCATGAACACGTCAAAACCAAAAAAAACCCCTGAAAAACTACATTCCTGTGGTAATAAACATCACAAAAATCTGCCAATACAGAAACTAGATGCTAGTGCCTCATCTAAAAATTAATGAATTAATTGTTAGCTCCAGTCAAAACCTAATCACAGCCGTCCAGTCTGAGGCAGGACGCGGCCTTTATGTACAGGAGGTCCCGGAGGAGGCGGGGGCGTGGTCTCAGAGATCATTCAGAGATGACATCATCAACCTGACAGGAAACAAGCTAAAAACAACAGAAGCTGACCACAATAATAAACAGGCCACCGACGATCGAAACAGTGCGTAAACATCCTCCTGTGCCGTACGTCTGGCCTTGTTACGCCGTTTGCAGTGACTCATGGGTAACGTGTGCAAATTAACTGCTGATCACGAACATGCACACGGTTAAATCCTGAACAATTTACTTGGTTTGCACATGTTTTATCTCCACTGGATTATATCATTTAATATTACAGATATCCATGGGTAAGATTTACTCATATGAAGATACTTACAAACACAAACTTGAAGCTAAAACACAAGCACACAAGCATGTAATGTAGAATTTATCCACGTGATAAAATGATATATTTATAGAGGACCGGTAAAATAATTTCTTTTCCAGTGTATATTCGTAATGAAATAATCATTTATGTAATTTTTAAGCAAAAATTCGAATTGTTCTCAGGTTTCAGCTTCCTGGCTGCAACGAAATGCTAATATTCTCCGTTCTCACATTATCGTAAGATGGATATTGTCATGAAAACATTACTGTGATGTCACAATCTGCCATTTTCACTCATCTCTTTGTTTATTGGACCAAACAGCCAAATAATTGACACACAAACTAAGTCAGAATGGGCAATAATAAAAGAATAACTGCAGCATCATATCATATCACATCACAGCTGCTTGTTACAAGAATCCTTCATTTTCACATTTAAAACTCACCGTTTTAGAATGACAACTAACGTTGTTATCATAAACTCTGGACTTATTAAAATGAATGTTGCTGTTGTAGCAAGAGGAAATATTGTTGTTTCAGGGCACATTAATCTCCTGTAAATGACTCATCTTCTCCTCTTCTTTCTTATTTTTGGAACGCGCAGCCAAGTAGACGGTTGCATTTAAAGTCATATATTAATGCAGCTAAAAAATTCAGCGGGGATCTCACAGTCCGCTGAACAGCAACTGAACAAACGTCTGACTTGTCAAACTGGAAGCTTTGAATTGTCGAGCTGCTAATTTCCCTCCAGAGTTACGAAAATTATCCCGATTTCTTGTCATATCTGCGCCGTTTTATTCTTATCCTGAATGTGTTGTTTTTATTTTTTTTTAGAAAGTGACTGCCAGCTTCTGACCAAACTGCCCAAAGTCAAATGTATTCGCAACAACAAGAGAGAAGGTATGTCAGCTCTGTTTGTCCCCGTTGTTGTTGTTTACATCAGTATTTTTTTCTTTGCTGCATCTATATTCTCATATTTATTTACACACTGTGATTGAATGTCACTACATTTTCTCTGTTCTGAAGTTCTGAGGTACGTCTACTTACGTGACTAATATTGTACTTTTACTTGATAATCACTAATTTCATTGATTGGGAAAACGCTGAGTCATGGGTCCAGTCTTGTATAACATTTGCACAAACATGTAAACATATGTACAGTGGACAATAACCTGTTGATATCAAATATTACCATCATGGGTAACAAGATCTCTGATCTTAATGACTTTTCTCTACACTCTGTCCCCTTCTGCTAGCTAATTTAGCCTAGCAGCTAGCGAGGGCTTCTCTCTCTCGTTCACTGTGTCACATGTTTAATTTTTCCACTGCCGCCTTTAGTGAAAGTTCAATATGGAATAATTGTAGTTTATTTGCCATGGAGGAGAGGGTGGGCAAACTTAATTTGCGGCTCCGCTAATCATTAGCTTCCATAGCTAGCTAGCCCCCAGAGTCCATTAGCAGCTCCAGAGCAGCTGGGCAAACAGGAGGGAGACTGGGCGTGATGAAAATCCAAGAGAAGAGGAAATGTGGATTTATTTCCATAGCTTATACTCAACTTACATCAGAAATAAAAAAGGGATTCTTTAATTTGATAAAGAAAGGATCATTTTTGCAGTTTTTGCCAGAGAAATTATTAAAGGAAACTTTCTAATTTATTTGTCATTTTGGTAGACAGAATTATGACATGAAGCTGGAGTATGTACTTCATATTTGGTATCTTTGAGAATATTCTAATTCAGGTGCTCTGACAAAAAGAGACTTCTGCACCTCCTCTAGGCTCTGTATTCAGGCTTTACGAAGCTCCAAACCATGACATTTCAGCCAATAACGGGACATCGAGCCATGAGAGGCAGAGAGACACTGTCTTCATGTTACTGAAGAGAAATGATCCTACGTGAACTCAAACCAAACATGCCACAAGTTCAAAACAACCTAAAATCAGGAATGACTCGGCTTCGTTAACGCTTCAGTCGCTCTAAATATGAATGTTAATACATTCGCGCCTCGTGCTCGTGCTTATCGTTCCTCTATATAATCCATTTAGGGCTGCCTCCGTGCTCTTAAATATAGGATACAAATGATCGCAATACAGAAATTAACATGGCAGCTTGACAATGTGTCGGGGTCATGAGCGTTTCCGGAACGTTTGGTTTGGGCCAGAGAAGGTTCCTCTTATCCCAGATGTGCAGTCGAGGGTATTTGACTCTCAGGGCTCACAAAGTCTTGTGTAACGCTGGTGTGTTGATGGTTTCTTCTACCATCCGGTGGGTGGGGGTCCATCTGCCTTGGCTGATTGGGTTGAGATACACCACATCCAGGACTCGATATGTATCACGATACATTAAAAAACATTCTTCATATGATTATGAGCATAATTTTGCTTTTCGGAGGTTTCCTCTTTACTTCCCTGCATCATTCCCTTTAGAATTAGACAATATTTAATGGTAACAGAGTGTCCCAAAACACATTTTCAAATGTGATATGATTCGATTGAGGCGTCACGATATGATTATCGCGATTCACAACGTAACACCAATAATAGACAGACACAATACAAGAGAGAGACATAAAAGTAAAGAACACATGAAAACCTGCTCCTGAATCATGAACTCAGCTGGAAGAACAGAAAACACACACTGTGACGAACGTTGACAACGGCGTAATTACGGGAGCCTGTCGGCGCACCTCATTCAATAACGTGTGCCTTCACTGTGCACCATGAGCGATGTCTTTTATATACCGTCCACACACACATTTAGAGCCTTTGTGAACAGGGTCTCTACAGTATGATGGAGGGCACGTCTACACTTAAACCTTTACTAACCCTACCAGAGACACACACACACACACACACACACACACACACATTTTCTCTTATGTTGTTGCTATTTGAGCTCAAATAGCATCACTCTCCCGTTGTAAAAAGATTTAAAAAAAAAACACTGAGAGAGAAAGAATGCCTGATGCCAAGTAACGTTCGTCCTCTGTCGCCCATCACTGCCTGCTTCTCTCTCTTTAACAACAGGGGTTTGTCCTACACGTTGTCACGGAAGGATTTCATTATGGCACAGTCATGCTGATCACACACACACTCGGAGTTTATCAGTGTAACTAGTTCATAGTTTTTTAGCTTCGGGCCGTCTGACTTTATTGTCTTTCAATGCCCATGAAAATGCAGCAGGTTGATACTGTACGTCACCAGTGACACAAACACACACACCCTTGCAGACATAATGCATTCCATCTTTACTGCTTTACTTTGTGCAAAGTGGAAGTTTGGACTCTTGTTGGGCATGTAGGGTTTTAGATCCTGACTTTTGGCAGATTGCAGCCATCGCTGTGTTTAATGTCTCGTCAACTTCATGTGACCTGAGAGCCAAGCAGATCCACGCTGTAGGGAGCCAGTCAAGAAGCATGCGATATATTGATCTCTTTGGGTAAATGGATTCATTTACATTTATAGATAACGTGCAGCAGCAGTTATGACATTTATGATGGAAACTTAACCGCTGCCTGTATTTGTTCATGAATGAAGTGAATGGACCACATTAGTCCTGTTTCCACCAAGCAGTATGGTTTGGTTCCAAACGGAACGTTACGGTTGCACATTTTTTGTGTTTCCATTGTCCAAAGCTTTGAATGGTGCCCTTAAAAAAGCCAACTGTGCCAGTTTTGTCACCCTTTGCTTGGTACCAACCAGAGCTGTCCCGTAGCATAAAGGGGGGCTAGACCCACTGATTGGTTGACAGAATCATCATGTCCCTGCAACAGTTTGATCGTCTTTCTATTGGCAGCGTGTAGCCTTTTCCCAAACAGATCCTGTCTACTTTGTGTAATAAACAACTGACAAGAAAAAAAAGGAAATGCTGGACGTCCTCCATTGTTTCCTTTGATTGTTGTTACAGTGTCTTCGTCAACTTTAAGAGATTTATGTACTGTGTCGCGTGTTTATGATGTCCGGTAACTTATGTAGCTGGTGCGGTCAGGCTGCCCCACCGGCCAAGTAATGGTACAGTCGTGAGTGGAAACGCACGCCTGTAATGAGCTCAAGTGTGCCGTACTGAACTGAACTGAACCGTACTGCTTGGTGGAGAGGTGGCTTTTGTGCCCACTGGAGTCACAGGGAAGTGCTCAGGGGGGATGTTGGGTTTCAAAATGCAGAACATTTACACCAGAAACATGGTTGAAGTCCTAATGTGTGTGTGTGTGTGTGCATGTAGAGATAAATGTTACATAAATATGTTGTCAATCTTTTTTTACTGGTTTGTCCTGTTTTGTTTTTTTTTCAGAATTTAGAATTTTTAATAATTGGCACACACTTTAAGATCATTGTTTTTATAGAAAACATTCCTCTTTTGCCAGCATTAGTATGGTTATTAATTATAAATTATTAGTTTATTTGGTTATTAACGGGATAAGTCATAATGTTACGGACAGATTATGATGATATGTTTATTATGATTATGATTTCCTCATAAGTGTGTCTTTGCCCATCCTGCAGCTAATTAGATTTAGGTGGCCAAGGTCAAAAACCAAGTGTTTTTTTTAACTCTGGACAGAAGTGTCATAGAGAGGTCCAGCTGGTGTTATTTTGCCACTGACAGGACTGGCTACAGATGATGAACCTTTTAGCTTTTAAGGTCAAAGGTCGTGGTCAGTGAAAGGTCAAAAACATTTTTTGGACATATCTCTACAAGGAATTGACATACAGAGGTCTAAATGTTGTCATTTTGTAGCTAACCATGGGGTCCATCACATTTAATACATTTGAATGACAGCTCAAACTTTAATCCCAGCATTCTCTTGCTTCTTGTCTGTACGATCAATAAGAATAATTCTTTGAGATAATCAGGATTTTTTTTTTTGGTTTCTTTTCTTTCATCACATATTGTGAATTTTCATGAAATCATTTAACACCATCTGCAGTGAGCTTTTCTCGTGAATTTTTAGCAATGAATTTAAAAAGCAAACAATGAGAGATGGTCTAAAGAGCTTCCTCTCTCTTTCCACTATCTTCCAATTATTTCTCATTATGCTAACATGTCGCTAAATGTGCAAGTTCAGCAGAGCTTTGATGTCACAAAGAAACTGCTGTGAAACCTTTGTGATGCTAGGCTTAAAACAAAGTGAAGTTAGAGATCAACAGTTATAAGATAAGAGTATAAGAGGTTGATGTTGTTGTAAGTCTCATTCACCTTTAAAATAAATTATAAATCCTCCATGAAGGAGCCTCAAGGTCACAGACAAACAGTCCGTGTAGATTTCTCAAAACATTGTTGATGAAATATTCCTTTAATCCTAGCTGCTGATTTTCTGCAACTAGAGAATCCAACACGACACCACTTCATTCACAAACTGTGACGTACACACACACTATAATTCTCTAACACACACACACACACATCTGTAAGAGGAAGAGAGTAAAAGTTATCAATATGTTAACACTATAGATCCAGCCTGTCCTGCGCCCTGTGTTTGTGTGTTTGAGTCAATGGATGTCCACTTGTGTGAGTGCACTCATGTATCAGTGTGCCTGTGTGCGTGTGTGTGTGTGTCCATCCACCCAGAAAATAAAGCCTTATTGAGGATGAAATGGGATTTTTAATTGGCTGAGCCTCGGCCTAACAGAACGGCGTGAAACTCCACGGCCGCCCGTACAATGTCACCGACACACACACACACACACACAGCAGCGTGGCGCGCACACACTTATCCAAACACACACACACACACACACACACACACAGAGTACGTTTCTGAGTGAGGAAGTATTGATTAGACCATTTAGGTCAAATAGAAGAGAACATTTGCCTCCATCAGGGAGACCTCCCTAACAGGCCCATTTAAACACACACAAACATTAGTTCTCCCTCTGTGTTTCCACAACACAACTGCAGTCACACACAGTTTCTCTCCCTCACACCACACACACACACACACACACACACACATGCCGAGTGTGAAGGGCCTGTTAAAAGGTTGTGTCCATGCCTGACAGGGTCTCTAAGAGCCCCGCATCGATTTTCCCCTCCGCCGCCTGACTGAGGGGCGAGCGAGAACAAGAAAGATAGGGACGTCAGCGGGCAGAGCAAGGCACTAACAGCACGGAGGTGAAGGGTTCTAATCCCCTCATAAAGTATTCAGTCCTCCTGCAGCTGTGTATGTGTAAATGATAGTCACAGTTAGCGAGCGTGAAAGTCGAATATATGCTGTCTTATCTGATCCGCCGCCCTGAAAGGAATCAATTTCAGGAGGCGAAGCTCGGCATTTCAATTTAGCTGACGGCTGAACGAGGCCGCGTGTCCGATACCAACTGCGTCCAAGTGCCGACGCAGCAGCGTCACGCTTCGATGTACGAATGTATGCAGAGCGCGCCGGATGAAGAGTCGCTGAGGACGTTAACAAGATGACACAACTCCAGTCAGCCACCACAAAAAAGCTCCAGAACAAACAGATCATACGTGAGGTTGTATCTGTTTTTATTCTTTATTTAACACACAAAAAAGGATCATTCACACATAGGACCCATAATCCATCATAAGAGACGAGAAACCTCGAGGGGCTTCTGCCTAGTCTTGGTTGTTTATGGTATTAATCCAAAAAACGAACCAACGGACCCAAATGAACACATCTATGACATCAATAAAGTAGTGCTCCTATTACAAAGCTTTATATGAGGAGGAAAAATGGAGAAGAGAGAGGAGAATGAATGAAAAAAGCCGAAACCAAAAGTGAAAAAAGAAAAAAATATTCAAGAAATAAAGAAAAAAAAATACACACCAAATATCCCTGCACTTTTGAAAAAACAAAGTCAAAGTGTACATGGTTTTTTCATGTGATATACAGTGTTGACATGATGTCAAATTACGCAGGAAAAGACGGCAGCTATTTTAAACCTCTTGGGTGAGAAGTCAAAGAAATGAGCAATCAGATGATTGAAATTTGGTTCCTCTGAAATGAAGACTGAAATAAGGATGTACGAGTGGGGACTGACAGTAGTATCAGTAACAATAGTATTAAATGCAAAAGATGTAGATGTGATGTGATGATTACTTTGTTTTTAATATATGATATTTCATTATGAAATATCTTGAATTGCATTGCAGTAATAAGTGAGAAAAACATACTTCTTCCACTCGCCTGAAATTGCCCTATGAAAATAAAAAACTCAAATACAACTGGTCTGTGTTTGCTGAATTAAGGTAATTATATGCAACACTGAGTGTAAAAGATATCAACTATTGAATAATATAGCCGCCACATCATGTAAACTTATTCATGGAGTCTGTTTCTTTCCCTCACACTTTGATTTACAACCCTGAATAAATCTGATGCGGATCCTGAATCTGGGCCCAGATCAGAATACAAAATTTAAGTATTTCTTCCTTGGGCTCATACCAACACACACACAAAATGTCATCAGGATCCATGAGTTGGTTTTTGAGGTACATCCAGGTTTGAAAATTGATCCGGATCCAGATCCTGCTCAACACCAAGAGTTGATCAGCTCACCTAAACCACACACCAATTCTCATCCAAGTCGTTGCGCAGTTTTTTTTTGACAGCACACAAACATAAACAAAACCTCTTTTAACCCGCAGAGGTCTGAGGGGATGAAGTGGTTGTGTCATGTTCTTCCAAAGGGTCAAAACTGTATTTTTTTCTTAAATCATTTTAAAATATTGACATTGTGAAGTTGTGACCATAAGCACGAAAAACTGTAAAAACACACATTGTGATGAATTGTTTAGGGGATCCTAAGTGATTGGCACAGGCTCTTTGCCTTGTGGCTCTGAATTTAATCATGTCAGCATTGTCTTTTTGAACCCATCAGTGTTTGTCTCTGGTAAATATGCTTGGAAACTCACACCTGACACACATGTCGGAGCTCCCAATGTGGATAATACAACTGCTCGTCTTTCAGCCTGCGTGAAACGGGTTCCCTTACCGTCTCGCCAAGTTCTGGGGGAACACATTTACTTTTGACCTGGCCAACAGCAGCGTGGCTCCAAATGGTCAATTAAGCAGTGAAATCTCACATTTTCCAACACCAGGTGGCGATCAAGATGCTTTGGCTTCACATAGGAGGTGCTCTCATATCAGCTATCTTTATATATTTAAAGACGGTTCATGATCATTAAAAACATAACGGACGCTTCAATCGAAGCATGTGACACGTTCCGAAACTACGGTTGTGTTTGTGCTTCAGGTCTGATCAGATCCAGAGTGCGGGGGGCCGACGCTGCGAGGGCCGGGGTCCTCACCTTCCTGGACAGCCACTGCGAGGTCAACAAGGACTGGCTGCCCCCCCTGCTGCAGAGGATCAGACAGGTAGACCGTCTGTGTGGTGGCAGCGAAAGAGTGCCGGAGGAGAAAAAAGCTGTCTGACTGTCTCTTATATAAGTGCCCTTCTTCACTCTGCTTGTCCTTTATTGCTCTATCGCTCCTCCTCCTCCTCCTCCTCCTCCTCGTCCTCGTCTCTCACCTTGTTTTCTCTCCTCTCAGCTCTTCTTCTCCTCATACCACTTTGTAAACACGTGTCTGTTCATTTTCCCTTTTCTCACCTCGCCTACTTGTATCACGCCCCTCGTCCTCCTCAACCTCCCCTGTCCATCTTCATACCTCCTCTTTTAGTCCTTTACATCATCCGTACTCTGCTTCTCTTTCCTTTATCTGTGAGCGGTTAAACCTAAGTTTCACCTACAGTTAAACACCTGAGTGTGATTTTTCGACTCCAATTGTAAAAACATTGTCTAAAACAAACGTTTCTCTACTTCTAATCGCTGACAGTGAACCCCGGACATTACTTACCGAATGAGCAGTGTTTTCCAAAGTGTTCGAAAGACAAATTTTTGTAGATTTGCTCCACATGGAAAATGGAATGAATACTTTGGAATAAATCTACAAAATTTATTTATCTTTTGTCAACACCAGAAAAACCAGTCTGCACAGTTAGTAGGGAAAAGAATGTGGCCCCTGGACTAAAATGAGTTTAACACCCCTGGCTAAGGTTTAAAAATTTGGGACTTTCCATTTGACATAAATGATGGAACAGCAAATATTGTTGAACTCTTCCTCTCACTTTCCATCTGTGCTGCAGCACATCCTCAAAATTTATTATTCGGTTATTATTTTCATATCTGAAAAGTTGGGGCTATTATGAAATCATTAGCACCATCATACCTCAGATCTTTCAGACTGCCGTCCGATACCCGCCTCCCTCACCTGTTCTCTGCTCTCTGCACACCTCTCCCTTCCTGTTCTTCCCCTTTCACACCTCCTCCCACCACAATCTGACGTGCCGCCTCCTCCTCGTCTCACACCTTCTGTCCTTTTCTGTTTCTGTCTTCTCTCACCCGCCTCCAAAACATGTTGATAGATGCGTTCGCTGATGTCAGGGCCCTTTGTTCTCTGTCCACAGAGCGGCAATCGATAAGTAAAACCACCACAGAGGCCGATCTCGTCCTGCAGCCACCCTGACATCATCCATATTCACACTCACGCTTTACGAACGCCAGTGTGTGTGTGTGTGTGTGTGTGTGTGTGTGCGTGCAGCGGAGCCATCGCTCACTGTCGGTCCTGTCAGTTTACAGTCTTATATTTAGATTTAAGCGCGTCGGGTATTGATCCAGCTAAACTCACACAGACAGAACTGCAAACCATCATAAAGTTTTCTCCTCATCAGAATAATCGCCTGTCTGCTGGATGGAGAGCTGAACTGCTGTCCAAGTTTCAGCTTCCACTGCTCATTGTGCTTTCACATTAAGGCTCTGCGTGCTCATGAAGCACCATCATTCATAAGGCTCTTATGGATTTATCTTATTTATAGCCTTCTTAACCCATACATGCAGCCTTTAACCTCTTGTAAAAGTGAGTACCGCTCTTGATATTTCTACCTTGATGCCACCACTTCATCTTTAAAGTGTTGAGTGTCCCTCGATTAGTTTGGTCTAACGGCTGGATGCTACTTCAGAACGAAGATATTACCAAGCAGGTGGAGCGGTTCTGGAACATTAACCTCAGGGTTAAAGCAAGGGGACTGCAGGCTACATCGCCGAGCAGCTCTGGCCACACTGCGAAGTGCTGCAGCTGATTTAATAGCCATCATGGTAATGACACTGTGCGACGCTCGTCACGGCATCACTGTCGCAATTGGATGATGTTGTTTTCAAAATAGTTGAGGAGGGGTTTCTTAATTTCAGCGACTTCTGTTTTGGGTTTTTTTTTAAACTTTATCTGAACTGAAAACACCCCAGAACATCCCGTCCTCCTCATTGTCACCCTTCATTCATATCTCTGGCATTCTTGCTGGAATGCGTACTTCTTTATGAACACAACAGAAATAACTATTGAGCAGGTGCAAAGGCAGTGCAAAGTGCCCTCAAGTTGCAAAACAGGAAGAACTGAGTTATCTCTGGCAGTGGTAAGTGCCAATATTTTACCTTCTCGGAGAACGAAAATATTGTTAGGGCAGCAAATATGCCATTTACATCCAACCCCCTCAAACATAATGGAAATAGCGACAGGTTCAAGTCCCATAAGGTGCAAATGATGTCACTTTATCGCTTAAAGGAATTTACCGAGCTTTTCACCCTTCAGTTGCTGTTTGGTTGTTGTCAGGTTATGGTTATGTTATGTTTAATATTAGGGTATATGATACACGCATCCGGATGTATATCACCAAACCAGCTATTCCAAACAGAAATATAAAACATATAATATATGTTGGGTTTGATTAATGGGCGATATGACCTCATATCAATATCACAGTTTATTGTGCATTTTACCTAGAACATGATTAATGGACACTTACTTGCACTCAGTCATGTGCAAATAAGCCATTCATATTCTGACACGGGACTGTGCTCCAAGTGTTGAAACTGGATTGGTGGAATTACTTTGAGTGGCTGAAACTGTTTTTCAGCCTTTTTTTTGGACTTCCTTTTGTACGGTGTCATCTTCTCTATAGCCAAAATGTGTCCGAACAACAAACATTTTTTGGGGCTCAAGCTGCTCAGACATCTCACTTTTTGAGTTCTCCTCCATGTTGCTTCCATGACACAGACTTTACGGGACGGAATCACCCAACTACACGTGCAGTAGTGTGTTTTTAAGGGGACAGTAAGTGAACACACACACAGAGGGGAAAGTATCAACAAACGTTTTAAAAAATTCTAAATAATCGGCAAGAGCAAGGTTGTGTCAGTTAGAGATTCTGAATGTCAGTTGTAACTGATTTTTGATTGCCCAAGCAACTACCCAGCACTAGGTTTGATGAACTTGGGATGAGAGTTAACATTGAACAGTAGTGCATCATCTGCAAAGTAGAACATTGCAGAAAAAATATCAGGCAAATACCAAAAGCAGGAGCATAACTGTTACGCCCCAGCTCATTGCAGGAAGGGAAGCAACATAAAAAACAGATATAGCTCATAAAAATAAAGTTGTTTATTATTCGACTGATTCATTAAATTAACTAAATTGACAAATAAAGGGAAAAGTGATCCAAAACTTGGGGCAGTTAAATCAAAGAATAAAATATAACAAAACCCTAAAGACATAATACAAGTCTGACAACCTTGGCTAAACAACCAAAAAAAAGCCTACATGCCTGCCACAGCCATCACAGAAGACAAAAATACAAGCAAAGAGACGCACTGGTCTTTACTGATGATGTGAGTGCTGACAGAAGTATCAGGATGAATTTTGAGGTGTTATAGGGCTATAATCTCTGCTCACATTCAGCCAAATGCTTCAAAACTGATAGGACGGCACTTCAAAATGCAGATGGAGAATAACCCTAAACATACTTCAGAAGAAACTCAAACCTGTTTGAAGGCAAAGAAACGGAAAATTCTTAAATGGTAAAGTCAGTCACCTGATTTCAACCCAATAGAGCAGATTTTCAGTTACTGAAGACAAAACTGAGTGCAGAAAAACCCACAAACAAGCAGCAACTAAAGGTGGCTGCAGTGAAGGCCTGGCGGTAATGAGGTTTTTGATTCATCACTTCCAGTCATAGTCAGGAATTGTGAACTGAACACAACTCTTAATGTTTCTGCCAATTTCCTTTTCCAGGAGAACATTTAATGGACCCTGCAGTTGTTTCCCATCAACCCAGTGAAATGTTAGGACTTGTGTCTCCCTACCCTGTATATCCATAATGCTAATAAAACGAAAAAAATCAATCAAAAGAAGCGCCTCAAAGCTGTCGAATCATGCCACGTCATTCCATGCTTGGATTCGACTCTTATTCAGCTCTATTTTTCATTTTGTTCCAGCTCTCCTTTCATTTCTTCTTCTCTTCTGTATTTTGCATTTTCACATCACTCAACGGTGGGACATTAATGCCTGCACAGAGAGTAAAATGGAGCTGAACTGAGGTGAACAAAGAGACTAGAGAGGTCACTCTCACCTCAACAATGTGCCGTCTGCGTGATCAGAGCCAAACAGCTGTCATTTTCCTCCAATGTCGCACAGTGTGGCGACCTTGGAATATATAGAGTGTTTCTCACACACGGAGAGAAAACAGCGCTGAAAAATTAATTCATAGCAATGGAATTTGGTGATCTGCACACAGGAACACATTCACCTTCTCTCTCTGCCTTTCTCTGAATCGTTATTCAAGGTTTGTGCTCTCTTTGTCCCCCTCTATTTTTCTTTTTTTTTCTATTACTTATATTAGCTTTGTAGCCCTAAACGAGCATCTGTTTGTGTGTGTTTGTGTGTGTCCAGGACCCAAACCGTGTGGTCAGCCCGGTCATCGACATCATCAACATGGACACTTTTGCCTACGTGGCGGCATCGGCTGATCTCCGTGGAGGTATGGAAATACTTTCTGTACTCTGAGAAGTGAAAATAGCTCGGAGGCACCTTTGGGGTGTTTTTTGATGCCCCTCCCCCCCACGACATTGTGATTTATCAAGGAGTCCTTCCTGATTTGCGAATTTTTTTCAGTGACTCTCCAGATTCTGACGGACCTGATATTCGTCAAACTTGATATTATCTTTGCTTAACGTTGGATTAAGAAGAAACTATCAATCTGTCCCGAACTGTATCTTGGAGTTGAACAGACCCAACTCAGGTTAAAAAGTTAGGACAAACCAACCATCAGTCTCAGTTCCTGTTGCTTTAGAAAACCAATCAGTAATTAATCAGTACGTGCACCTTCGACTTTTCATCAAAGAAACTGACATTTTAAACGTTGTTGCACATCAAAGGTTCTTAACAAAGCACACAGCAGGAACTTTGTTACTGTGTGTTCAAAGGAGCCCAAAGAACTGCAGTATTTTAATGAACTCATGTCTTTTTTCAGGCTCGCCTGGGATATCAGAATATTTGGGCTGTACGTACGCCGATTAGCCGTAACATTAACAGCGCTGACAGAATAGTGTTAGCTCCACCAAGCAGTTCAGTTCAGTCAGTTCAGTTCAATGCTGAGCTCATTACAGGCGTGCCATAAATTGAGTGACATCATAGCAACACGACGCAGTGTAACCTTCCAATTAACTCAAAACAGGAAACAAAGGAAACAATAGAGGACGTCCAGCATTTTGTGTTGCTGAATTATCATCATACAATTTATCTTCCATACTCCACCTGGGCAGCTACCATCAAACTCTGAAAACCCTCAGGCTCCGCGGAGGCACGACGGTGGCGCAGGTAGTCATGGACGGTTGATTTATGGGTGGTGGCCCAGTTTCTGCCAGGAGCTTCGCTCTCAAATGAGAGAGCACAGTTGTTGTTGATGTGTGATATGCCAGAGTTTACACTGCACCTCATTTTCTTTATTTGTTAAACAAGCTCCACACAAACCTTTTTGATGGCTGTAGTCGTTTTCGCCTGTTTTGCTCTTGGTATAGCTGCTTTAGGATGTAGGTGCGCTCTCAGCTCTGATGAATGTTATACACACCTTGAGTGGGAAGGACTCTGCTATGCACGTTTTACCAGAATAACGTGACATCGCCAGTTATTACGTAATTTACAGGTGTTGGCGAAAACAACGGGGAAATGTTCTGTATATTTTCAGACAAAGCCAAAAACATTGGCCCAATATTTGAATGTTTATATTTTTCAGAATCTTTGAAAATCATGGCCCGTCCCTCCTACACACCCAGATGTGGCCGTGGGGCATCAGCCTTCTGTCCGTGGAATCCGACATTCTGTAACTTGAAGAGCTCAACTTGTCTTTGTCTGATTTATGAAGCTGCAGAGAAATCAGAGAGTTTAAATATTAGCTATATGCTCCTTGGTACCCACTTGAAGAATCTCGCCTGATTCAAATCAGGAAGAGAATCAGACTCAGAACCCGATCAAAGTTTCCTTTTCGCTCGACAAGACTGTGCAGTCACAGATGAGCTGAGACCTAATGTGCTGATAACGGAACAGAACAATGAGCGACTGAGCTCTCCACTCATCCGTCAGCCAGCTCTCTCTGAAGTCCAGTTCCTCTCTCCTTCCATTAGCTTGTCTTATTCCAATAGACAGCGATCCACCAATCAATGCTGATAATAGCCCTGTCATGGCCGCCTCCGTCGCCTCCTCTCGCTCTCTTGCAATCGATGGGATAGTTGTGCTTATGAAGGACGTTTTAATTATAGATGAACCTGTCTCGCGTAACATAAAAAGATGTTCTTCATCCAAACACTCACACACGTGTTGAACCACAAAAATACAGTACACACACAGATGACGGTTGGTGTCCAATCTGACAATCAGACAAACACAGATTTTTTAGGAAAATGGAGAATTTGACAGTGAATCAATCTTTTCTCAATGCCTCCCAAAAAACGTTTTCCTCTAAAAATCTTGTACTTTCTTGATAACCTATGAAATGTGCCTCTGATTTTACTAAATAAGATTAAGAGTCAACAGTTTCATTAAATACAATAGAGTTTTGTCCCGATTTGACCGTACCAACGTACTTCTGGTCCCCATTTGATTTATATTGCAATTTGGTTGGTTGATTATTGCAATCATTTTCATTCTTAAAGAAATACTACACTTAAATCATACATCTGTAGAGACAATATATCATGAGTCAAATTTCCAAAAACCTCTCAGTCATGGCACTATGAGGAGCTCTGCAGTGTTTACCGTGTTTGAGACGCGAGAGGACAGTGACCTGTGAGGAGGACAGGCTGGCTTGTGGAATCCAAGGTTTTTCTGAACCTCTTGAGAGGTTTATTCAATGAACGTGTATTATCAAATTAGATTCAAATAGTTAAGCTAATTTGATTTAATTTTCTCTCTTTCAGGCTTTGACTGGAGTCTCCATTTTAAGTGGGAGCAGCTGTCACCAGAGCAGAGAGCTCGCCGGACCGACCCGACCCAGCCAATCAAGTAACTTCACACACACACAAGCACACACACTGTAGTGCAAATGCAAATATTCACACAAACGAACAACAAAAAAGACCGAAGTAGAAGCTCAGAACGTTGGAGAAGTTTTATGTATGCGTGTTTAACCCTGATCTCATTTTCATGCTCGAGCAGAGAGTTTTAATTGCTACTAAATGTGGTTTGAGTGTTTTCTGTGCGTGTCTGAACTGTATAACAGACAAAAGAAAAACCTCTGGTACAGTGCGAGAAACAGAATTATTTAGTGCTTTGATTCTACAGCATATGAATGTGGCAGGAAGTGTAGATCAGAGCCTAAAATACATCTAAAATACATTTTTCACTCCCTCATTTCCACTGTGGTGATTAGTTGAAATGACAAATGCGTCACATCGCCCCGGTAGCCCCTGCTACTGCTGCAACGCCACCTGCTGGGCCGTGCTCAATAAAACAGAACGTGATTAAGGAACATGACTGCCGGACAAATCCTTCGCTCTGGAGAGATGAACAAACAAACAAAGGAAGGCAGAGGAGCCAAAGCACACACTCTCTGAGTTATGAATAATAAACTCTGGCACTGTTCCTCCTTCATAAGTCCAACTGGTAGCAGAAGCCCAGCTGTGCTTACTTAACTGTGACTTATTGCATGTTTTTTATTTAGTGGCGGCAGAGTGTTAAACACTTACAGATATGTGTGTGTTACGGGGATGTGTCTTTAGGTGGATGTCAGCGTGCTGCTTCTGTCCACCTGCAGGGACTCCAATCTGCAAAAACACGCATTTACCAACCATTCTTGCGAGGACCTTGACTGACATAATGATGTTAATGAGATGACAGTGTTTCTGCCGCTGTCTTGGCCAGGTCACGCTTGAAAAAGAGATTTTTAATCTCAATTAGGCTTTTACCTTATATCAGGGCAAGAAATTTGCACTGGAACCAATGGCAATTCTGGAGTCTATTGGGGCAAAAACTAAACAGTCACATGTGGTCCCTCGACTCCCAGTATCCCAGTTTTGACTACGGCAGTGTGCAGACACACTAGTCTGCTCTGCTAGCTTTGCTAACTTATCCTGAATGTCAAAGAGCAAACTCCATGAGGTAATACTAGCAGAAGTTATGTTATTCCCGTGTCTCTCGACCATAGTAAATGTTAAGGCTACACTGGCTTTCCTTTTTCCTCCTCCTTTGTCATTCCTGTCCCCACCTCACCAACTTTGACTGACAAACTTGTGGTTTCACACGAATCGTGCGTGTGACCTTCAGCAGCCCGAGAGGAGTGACTGGTGTCAGATGGGGCCCCTTTAGGGAGGTTTCCTACTGTCATTGCAAACTTTGCACATTCTGAGTTACTGTGGTTTAAATTGGGGCCCCAAGCAGTTCCCTGACTTGCCTTGGCAGTAGACAAGGTGGCGCTAGCCTGTATAATCTTAATTAGTTTAAATTAATAAGAAATTATACACTTAATCAGGCAGGTCTTTTATCAAATTAAAAGTTTTTGCCCCAGAGCTTCTCCCCATATAGAAAATAAAAGGATAAGTGGTGGCTATAAGCAATACAACGCTGCTACTTTTGTCTTGTAACGTGTGTTTTATTATATTCTATATTGTGTATTATGGTATATGCTGATCACTGAGAGCTTATTGTGTTGTTTATATTGTACTTGTAAAAGCCCATCTAGCAACAGGAGTTGAAAACACACCAAAAATACTAGAGTGTCACTCTCACATATGTTCCTGGCTGATCAGTAGCTTGTCCCGGCCCTTACGCATTACATTCCCACCACTTTTCCAGAACTTTCTAAAGGCTGTCACATTTTCCCTTTACTGCTTTGCAAAGTGAGAATAATATTTCCGTTGTTTAGCAGCTGGTCGCCATAGTAGGGCAATTAACACTGTACTGACATGCAATTTCGAGGTTCTGTTACTTCAAACTAATACTGCACCACATTTTGGAGGTCAATATTGCACTTTTATTGCCCTACATTTATTTAACGATCTCAGTTGCTTCTGTTGCAGATTAAACCCTGCGTCATCGTTTTCATTTCTTTGGCAGATTTTTCAAAAATAAAAAAATGTTTCCCACTGATGGCAAATTAGGGCTGGCTCTCTAATGACAATCATTTCCATTTAGACCAGGGTGACTTGATATTTCAAACATTCTGAAAAGGTGCCTAGTGGTGGTGTCCCGACTAAGAATTTAAATAGTCAAATCTTATTGGTAAAGTCTTGGACTGAGAGTTGAATTAATTCATTGAGCCACGTTCTAACATTGGTGATATTGGCGTCCATTTCTTTCCACACCAATCAAAGCAGCTTGAGATCCACAGTACACGCTTTATCTTCTTTATTTCCATCCCTTTTTCACTCATTATTTGAAAAGTCTTGTGTCGGTGACCTTAAATACCAACTCTCTCCCCTTGTGGATGAGTATTATAGTTTATCACGTGTGTCACCACGACCAAAGTAACTTTCCAACATGATATCTGCCCTTTTACTTAAGTTTTAGTTTTGTGCCCTTTTTACACAGCATCATGACCGCGGCGCCGTGTTTTGGTACGCGATAAGACGGTTTAGGCGAAACTGTTGTCGCAGATCGGTCCTCACAAAAGCAGCACTCACACACAAACACAAATGTGCACCAGTCTCGTCTATATTTACTTGCCAAGTTATTTTGTGCTAATTTCCTCGCTTTCCTCAGTCACTTACAGAGCGAATTTTATGTACACACACACTTACACTCCCTCAAACATAAAGACAAACGGAGCTTGTAAAAAGGGTTGTATGTACTTCCATCCACATACGCACAAACACACACACACACACACACACACACACACACACACACACACACACACACAAAGAATGCTATTTGCAGCCAGTGACCCCAAGATAATTGTTGATGAACAGAAGGTATTTGATGACACATTCTAGCCCTGTTTACTCGTCATATTCTCCAGATTGTCATTGGGCCTCTGATTTTGCGTATGTGTGAGTTTGGCCGCCTACAAACAAGCTCTCTTCTATTTTGGAAGGCAAAAAGCAGAATTGGGGAATGAGTCTTTTCACTTGAGTTGATTCTGGAGGAATTAAAATGTCAGTGAAATGAGGCCGAGGACGCAGTTCCCTGTCCGATTTTAATTTTATTTTTTCCAAGCAAAATTAAAATAGCTCAACAAATTTTTGACCCCCCTGTTTTGTTTCCCTGTCAGGACTCCTATCATCGCAGGCGGGCTCTTTGTGATTGACAGGTCCTGGTTCAATCATCTCGGCAAATACGACACCGCCATGGACATCTGGGGCGGGGAGAACTTTGGTGAGTCACATTCATGCGCTGACGAATCGGAGCAGAGGAAAACACAAACATGTTGTGATTGGAATCAAGTTTTAGAAAGCTGCATCAAATCATTTGATGAGTGAGTTTTCTGTGCAATAATCAATGGATTTAGACCTTTCCTTTGGTGATTCAGAACAAAGTGTAATTCTTTGCAGATGACGGACGACTATTTATTACTGTTTTCTGATACATAATGCAAAGGTTTGGGCACATGGGGAAATGTAACTGAGTCTTTTAGAGTCTTTTTGAGTCTTTTAAGGCATGATTTCATCATCATCTTGCCAGAGAATGATGATAAAAATGAAAAACACAGTGATTTAAGGAACAGGTTCCACACTGAGAACCATTGAAGTTTAGGGTTAGGCCTGCAAATGACACCTCAAAAACAATTCTCACCACCAATAAAAATCTTTACTGTAATTAAAATTTCTGCTGTGTTATTAATTAATTAAATTAAATTTAGGAAAAGGCTGTTGATCAGGGTGGATTTCCCACAGGCAATAACCATAAAATTTAATTCTAAGGTTCTTTTATTGGCTCAATTAAATTTAGGAAAAGGCTGTTGATCAGGGTGGATTTCCCAAGTCCCGATTCACCTACCACCATCAATGTAAACTCAAATCCTTTTTTTACTGCCTTGCAGGTTGGCAAACCCAATGTACCCGGGGGTCTCAGGGTCCAAAAACATGCAAACTGGGGGTTAGGTTAATTGGTCACTCTAAATTGCCCGTAGGAGTGAATGTGAGTGTGGATGGTTGTTTGTCTCTATATGTCAGCCCTGCGATGAACTGGCGACTTGTCCAGGGTGTATCCCGCCTTCGCCCAAAGATGCTGAGATAGGCTCCAGCCCCACCCCCCGCGACCCCTAACAGGATAAGCGGTAGAAAATGGATGGATGGAATTGAATTTAGGTCATTTTCAACCGGGGCCAATTGAAACGGGTAACAGTTGTAGCTGCTCTGATTATGATCCAATCACACGTAACATTAATTGAAGAGTGGTTGCAGGTACGATTATTAGGGAGGTAATGATTTATTGAGAGTTGGTTGAAAATTAATAAATTAACATGACCCGTCATCGCGGTTTGAGATGCAAAATGAGTCGGATACATACTTTAAACAGCAGATGACGCTAAGGCCATACACTGTGACTTTGCTTTAAGGTATTTTCACAGCGCAGCAGGATAACTTGCCATCTCCAGTAATTTAAGTGAGGGAAGGGCAGCAGAAGCGAAATGGTTCCATTCGCTCATAGAGCAGAAAGGGGGGGTGCGAAATTGCTCATGCTCAGTCTCATGCTTGATTCCCAGATGTGACGAACTCCAGCTTTATTAATTTTATTTATTATTTTAGTGTTTAGTGTACAAAAAAGGCAGTGGGCCTTATTTTGAATTTTTCTAAAGTTTGTGATAAGTGACAAGGAATTCTTTAATTTTATCAGATAAGAAAAAGATAAGAAAAATTACAGTATTTTGTGATCACAAATAATGAAAGGAGACTTTTTCATTTATAATATGCAAAACATTGTGAGAGAATCAGTTGTATCGTGAATCATATCGCATTGTGAATCGTTACATCCCCCCAATATTTATAGTAAAAAATTGATGCAATATTGTATATATATATGGTATACATGGGATATAATAATAATAATAATAATAATAATAACCCCACAGTTACTAGGTGGTTTGCAATATGACACACTCACAACAGAAGATGAAAGAAACTGAAAACAATTAAACAACACATTGATTAAAAAAAAACCAAGAATAATAGCAAGAGATAAGATTCAAATTATCATTTTATCAAATGTGCCAGAATGGCAAGACTGAAAGAAACAAGTACACCTCAACAACCCTCCATCTCACGTCTCAGTCCAGCAGATTAAACTGCCTCTCAGTGAGTTGAACGAGGGTGAACTTTTCATCCAGCAGAACAACAGTCGGTGGAGCAGCAGCATGTGGCTCTCCTGCTGCCACCTGCCTCCAGTCATCTGCCATTCTCAGATCAGCGACAGCCTCTTTTTCCTCTCCCTTTCCCACGTGCTCTCACACACACTCATGTCTGTGTCAGAACCTCTGTGTCTCTTCGTTCTCTGCAGCATTTCATCTCCTCTCCTCTCATCGAGCTACGTCCACACGCTCTAATTTTTCTGCCACTTCCTCCTCATTGTGAAACTTTAACTTTTCAGCATCTTGTTCTTCAGTGCGGGTATTTCTCTCCACCGACTTCACAAACACTCAATTAAATCCGGCACTCACACACACAGGAATCAGACGAGCAGTTCTCAGTCTGTGGGTGGATCATTAAAAATTCACAGATGTTTGGCTGGCTTTGCCATTCTGTGTGATAGAAAATGAACAAGGAGGCCGGAGTGAAAGAGGCCAAGCTTCAGATGAACAGCAGGCCTGATGAGAGCCAGCAGTTACCCTGTTGCCGTGACGCATCGTAGAGGAGAATTCTACTGGTTTTCAACCGAAGCCCTATTTTCAGGCACAAAACAGTTTAGTTTATTTTTTAATTATACCAGCATGGAATTCGGTAGTCGGGACAGATTAGTGACATGACTTCCACCAAGCAGTACGGCTCAGTTCATCGGGCCGGGCTCGGGTGAGTCAATCTCGGGCTTTGAAAACATTAGATAAATAAACGAAAGGTGACAGTGAGAGCAGACAGGGACTGACCACTCACACTGTGCTGACTCTGGCTAACTTTGAATTGAAAATCATTTAATGAACAAGGCTTTCAACTCAGACATTTTCCTCCACAGAGTACTGTAAGCCTCTAATGTGGTGTGGGCTCTGACAGCACGTGTGTCGTGAATTACAACCGAATGCAGAAATTATTAGTGATAATGATAACTGAAAGTGAATGTTTAGCATGCAGGTAGAAAATCTGGAGCTGGCTGTGTTTATTATGTGTCAAGATAACAGCAACAACTCTTTGATGAATATGTAACTGTACCTTTTTGAGTCACTTCAAACTGAATTCAGAAATCGAACACTGAAAACTTTATATGTAAGTACCTTGTCGGCCCACACTTTGGGAATGACCACAGTCGAGGATTCGGTCAGACCACGAGGCCACTCACCTGACGTTTGTAGGAACCTTTGTACGGTGCCGATTCCATAGACGGCACAACATGATGCTTTACCGTCTGCTCGCTCTCATTGGCTCCTGCGGGTATTCCGTCAGAGGAAGGCGACCTGTAACTGAAAATATCAAACAGGCTTGATATTGACGAGATCTGGGAGGCTCCGACTCGGTTCGAGGCAGTAAAATAATCGTATTAACTCCGCACACTGGAGGATTATTTGGATGGATGCTTGCGACTAGTTGAGGATTAGGACACGCCCCCGCAATCACTGGGGGAGGGTGAAAATTGGGCCCAAAATCTGGCCTGTCCTGGAGTAATTTTTTGGTTTATTTTTTTTTTTAATTTTGTGAAGTTTAAGACCCTCAGAGATCAGCAAAGAAGGTTTAGATTTCAGACATCTCCTTTAACTACGCATGTTTGTTTATTTACAGCATCGTTTAAAGACAGAATGTCACGCAGTGAATCATAAAACATGAT
>KV751354.1:3580784-3595661 GCA_001698575.1 Mola mola
AGGATCATATTTTTCAGCACCAGAAGAAGACAAATCTGGATCCATCAAAAAGTAAAACAGGGAAGTCAAACCTCAGAGCCACAAAAATCCCCGAAGAAGAAAAGCCAAGAAGTTGTCACTTTAATTTTAATGGCCCCAAAAGAGGCGACCTCAAGTCAATCTGTGCATCCTGGGAGTGGCGCCCCTCTCTGCAGAACTTGCAGTGTTTAAACGGTGTGTAGACGAATGTTTCTCTCTGCTGCGGCTCTCAGTTATGAGATGAATTCTAATTGATTTACTTTTAATTATCCCTCCCTCTTTTTTTCCAATCAAAAGGCTGTGCAGGGCCAATCGCTACGCTGTGATGAGCGCGTCAAAACAGACCCACAATGCAACTCTGCACTCAGAACAAAGCCAGTTTATGTGTGTTATAAGGCTTTATGAGATCAAGATACATGAGAGCGACACGCTTCAGAGGCAAGAACAATACGGCCGCTCCCTGTCAGCACACACACTGATACAGAGATAGCAACACACACACTCTCTCTCTTTCTCTCTCTCGGATGACTGAGCCACAGCTGGATAAAACGCTTCTTTATATGTCTGATCATATCTTTGTTCTTCTAGCAAAGGAATCCAACTATGAATAATGTACATGCACGCTCTGTCTCTTACACACACACACGCACACACACACACACACACACACACACACACACACACACACATTGGAGTTTGGTCAGAACCGCTGGATCAAAGCGAAACATGGGGAGAGGGCTCCGTCTAGTGGTGAGTCAGTATAATCACCGCTGGTGTGTCTTGACCTTTAACTAACGTTCGTCATTCCTGGAGTCAGTTTGACCACAGTAATTTCAACTTCCAGTTAATAATCAGAATCAAAATGATTACCCAGGTTTATATTTCTTTATGTTTCTCTCTTGACTACCTAAATAGCCATTTAAATAAAACCCCCTTATATACCCAAAATACCCATCAAAAAATATGCAAATCATCATAAAATCTCACCAACTGACCTTAAATGAAAAAGAAAGATCTTTTTTGTGTGTGTTTCACTTGATTCATATTATTTCCAAGTAAACTATAATACCATAATAATAAGAGCCTGACTGATATGCACTTTTTGGGGCTGATACCAATATTTGGGAGAGAAAAGTTCTTATATACACATTTTCTTTGCGATGATCACACATATGAGGTTATCAAACATTTGTAACAAAGATATGCAACGGAGATAGAATATTTTACAGATTAACAATAACTTAAAATGACAAAAATGCACTGAAACAGTGACCATCACCAGATTCAGACGATGACCGAGATCACCACAAAAATTCTGGTCAACTGCTGCTTGGGTCACTTCCCGCATCTCCTGAAGATTTCATCCAAGTCCATCCGTAACTTTCTGAGTTGTTCTGTTAACAGGCACGTAAATAAATAAACAAACACTAGCAAAAACATGACCTCCTTGGCAAAAGTAAAATATGTTTGACCTGTCAGTGAATTTGAATTTCGGCTTTAAAAGCCCCAAAGTTTAACATCTGTAGCTGGTGGTTTCAACCACAAAATGACACCAATTGGACCTCTCTATGACAAACCTTTGACCTTTGGCCACCAACGTATAATCAGCTGTAGGTAGGATGGAAAACGACCCACCTTTGATGAAAATATCGGAATATCCTGTTCTTAACAAAAAGAAACAACCCTAACAAATAGATAAATAAATAAGCTAAAAAAATGCTGTAAAAAACCAAACCGCGCAGTAATAGTTGTTAAACTTTACACGAAAGGCAAAATCAAATACAGATTCAGATTTGGGTTGAGGGCTTTTCTTTTGGAGAGGTGGGTTTTGAGTTGATTTTTGAAAGAGGAAAGTCTGGGTTGAGGGAGTTCAGAGGGTTGGGTCAGCGATGGCAAAGACTCCGTCGCCCCCAGTATCCAATACTGGGTCCTGCTGATGGGGGTCAGAAGACGTACGAGGGCCCAGTGTTCTTGAGTGTTTCGTATGTGATCAGGAGGGTCTTGAGGTGGATTTGGTGCTGTACTGGGAGCCAGTGAGGACGTTGAAGGATGGGTTCAACGCACTCTCTGGAGCGGGAAAGGGTGAGATCGGGTAATCTGCACGAATCAAACTGATAGAGAAGGTAAACACAGGGAGAAGCAACATTCTGACAAATTCATATTTCCCTGCTATCAGGGTGCCGTACCGGCCCCGCAGAGCAACTCTGACGACCTCCTCAGAAGCGTCTCGGTGACTTTAACTCCTCCGCGCTCAGTTTTCAGCGAACAGCACGCAGAGCGGCTGTGGAAAGCAACGTCAGGACCGATGTTTGCTGACCCGAGCAGTAAAGTCTTTCTCAGAGTAGGAGCTTTGGAGGTACATTGGGACGACAGGGCGTTGACAGCTACATTTGCTCTTTTCCTCTGTGTTTCTTCTCCAGCGGTGGCAGAAGTCGGGGACTCACTTAGAGCACCTGGTCTCGCGGTTCTGCCTGGACTCAGAGATGGCCCTGGATGGGATGGACTCCTCTCGCATGCTGGTCATCAGCCCCTGTGAACTGAGTGCGTACACACAGAGATGGGAAGTCCCCTTCTCCTGACCCCCGTCACGCTTCCGCCTCCCCCACAAATAGCGGCCCCACCCGGGCGGACACGGCCGCTCTGATTGGCTGAAGATGCACGAGCACGTCATGTCCTGCGGCCGCCGGTGGAACGTTCACGACGCCTCGTCGTGGTTCATGGCGTGAGGAGATAAGATTTGAGACCCGGCGGTTCTCGCCTGGTTTGCCCTCTAACTTTCTGAGGCTGTTGAGTCACACCAAGTGAACCTTAAAACCCTTAAAGACTGTCTGGACAGACACTTTCCTAGAGGACAAACTATCAAACATTTGTGTCTTTTTGCAACTAAGTTTTCAAGAATGTTCAAGAGTCTGGGAAATAAGTCCAAGCACAACGACGGCTTTCGGTTTGTCAAGTGACTGTCGCCGTATTTACTGTGGTCGAAACACCGAAATCAAAGTACAACTGAATGTTTGGTTTTGTGTTTTATTTTTGCTAAAGTGAATGAAGCACAATGACTTTCTTCTCTTCTTGATCGACAGTTTGGTTAAAGAACCAGAACCAACCATCTTACCCGCACTAGTGAAAAATCCTCCAATCCTGGATCTGTTCCTGATCCAGATCTCCCCGAAAACGGGATCACTTGTTCTTTCGGCCAAGGCCTATTTCATAAAAATCTGTGCACGACTTTCTGATTTATCCCGCACACAGGCAAATAAAGAAAAACCCAACCGTCTTGGTGGAGGTAATTGTGAATGAACAGCACATAATCCCCATCATTTTTGAACCTACACAACCAACATCTGAGCCGTCTGACCCGTTGACTGTAAAGATGGACGACACGAGAGCTCATTTTTCTGAACAGTTTGGTTTTAATTATTTATTTAATCTTGTTAAATGGGGGGAAACATCCTAATTGACAGCTGAGCTCTGCTTGTGATTGGTCAGGAGGGTTTATACTCGATGCCACATCCCAACATAACGTTTTTGAAGTGGGAAACATTGTCCATCTTTACTTTTGTCAGTGTTCTCAACAGATGGGACTTTTGGCGTAAAACCCCCGAATCAACTCAAGTCTGAAATGTTTTCTTGACTAAACTGCGTTATAACTTAGTAACTGTGCTCCGAGAGATGGACCCGCAGAGGCTTTACACCAAAAGTTCATTTTTAGAGCACATTTAAAAACAAGAAACTTTGACCAACGCGTTACATAAAAGGGAGAACACATAGCACATCAGTGAATAGATACATGTCCAAATCAAAACAGGACAACAGTAAAAGACAACAGAAATAAGACACAGGAAGGATTAAAAAAAAACAATAAAAACCGGAGGGGTGGAGTTTCTTCGCGGTGCTGATGACTTTTCAGTGGGTTCTGGATGTATCGGTGGAAGGACACTGGAGTCTCGGAACCTCGGCGCTTTCTGTCGAACCAGTTGAGTTGGAACCAAAGGAGGCAGGCGGAGGTAAATGCAAAATGGCAAATTGCATCGACTATCTGCGAGCTTTTGTTCCGCTAATTCATTCTGTTGACGAAGATGCAGAAGACGATTACGTGTCAGGAGAACGGTATGTAAAAAAGCATATGTAAAGTAATAATATCTTACCAAAGTGCTCTCTTTTCACCTAAACCTAACCACAGACAGGACCCAACATCCACCCCGAATACCTGCACAGCTTCTACCGTAAATGTTTTCATTAGTACAAAAGCTAACAATCACGTCAAATCACGTCAATGGCTCCAATCGGATGTTATATTAATGTATGCAAAGCAAAATATGACCAGAATTCCCCGCAAAGCATTCACAACTTTGCCATTTGGATTTTGAGAACAAGCTAGCAGGTTCTGACCGAGCTGCGGGTGCAACCACAGGCGTCAGCAGACGTGGAACCGAGCCGAAACCACGTTTGCGCATCCATCGACAGATTTCTGTAACTTCACGTTGCTCGATCTTCTGCGAAGTGCTGCCACATTTTTCATCAGTCTGGGGGTAAAAGGCTTCCTTTCGCGATGACACTTAGCATCATTCTAGCTAGCTTGTAGCTTTTACAGCTGTCGAAACTATGACTCTCCAGCAAAGTTACAACTTTCTGTGTTCAAGCGCTTTAAATTCCAAGAAATCACAACTACGTACACAAATATCTGAGTTTTTCTCTTCTCTAAACTTCTTTGACGATGATTTTGCAAGAATAAAGCAGCCAGTTTTTCAAATGATGGATGTCTTTCCTGTGTGTTCGGTGTCATTTTGATGTCCTGTTTCACTGCTCAATGAAGGTTTTATAGTAGCAGATAAAAAATGCACACCATACAGATGGACACACGCGAGTGGAAAACAGTTTTCCAAGTCTAAATGCACTGTGTATTCATAGATGCACTGATTAGCCATAACATTAAGACCACTGACAGTTGAATAACACTGATCACCTCACTACAGTGCAAAATTCTGCTGCGAAACCCTCGTTCCTGACATTCATGTGGAACTGCCCCAACACCTCCGAAGACCAAGCAGACCCCACCATAGCCCCTTGCACACCCCGATGACAGCGGCTCCCCCGACAGGACAATGCATGCTGGGACAACACAAAAAACTGCTCAGGAACGGCCAAAGAGCTTGAAGTGTCCACGTGGCCTCAAAATTCCACAGATCCAAATCTGTCTGAAAAATTCTGATCCATGGAGGTCCCATTGTGTAAAGACAAAGTCACATGACCCCTGGGGTGGGTACCTCTGTTCCTGTGGTCTCCAGCACCAGAGTGGCAGATCATTTGAGTAATGTGAGTTACACGCAGGGACCTCCGTGGGTCATCATTCACAGCTATATAATGTTGGTAAACAATGAATATTGATGGTTATTTAGGAGTTCCATGGTCTACAGGTAGGTTTTTATCATTGTTTTATCATGATTCGATCATTTAAAATTGTTGATTTGATAGAAGGCATCAAGGCCCTTGTAGTAACGCCCTTTTGCCACTGGAGGGCGCCAGAGACAGTAATCTCACCGAGGGCCAGCCTGCATATAGTTGAACAGAAGCCGACTGAAACAAATAAGAATTGATGGATTATTGATCCGTTTTATGTGTTTTGATATATACTTGAGGCAGCTTTGATCAGGAAACATCAAAGGTAAGACTTCTTGTCTTTGGCTGTACGAAGTGGCTGTGATTTAAATCTGCGTTCTTTTGGCTGCGTGTTCACTCGGTTTTGTTAGCAGAAAGGTGAGCAGCACGCCGCTGGAATCAGTGCAGCCTCACCTTTCAAATTACACCTTGTTTGTGTGTGTGGCAAAATTAGCGGATTACTGCGAGTTAAAATGTGCCAGATGGGCTGCCCAGGGGGCGCCAGAGAGTTTTTGTCAAACAGGACTTAATTTGCTTGGTATTTGACTTGTGTTCAGTGTAGCGAGAACCCACCCACGTTTTGATGAGTTGTGCACAACTGGACAGTAATTCCTGAGTTGACGATTTTGGGACGGGAAGAAGACATCTTCCACAGATCTCGTCTTCCTGACACGGATTCAGGTAAAGCATCCCGACACTTTGGTATTGCTAACTGAGTTACAGCACGGTGCAACTTCAAAACTATAATCAACTCCACATGCACTAATATTACAGGCCAACTTGTAGCACACCTATTTCAAACTACAAGGCTGCGCTTTGATTCGCAAACATTATTTTTTACCGATTCCCTGTTTAAACGCAACAGGCAGAAATTTTTGTTAATCCATCGGTTGATCCTGTTGCTGAACAAAAATCCGTCTGCTGCCAATTAAGATCAGAAAATGTAGATATTAGTTGATTTTTGACTGATGTGCTCTTATGAGTTCCTTTTATCGTATCGTATCGTTACATACTGTGTCGTTCCGAAGCGTATTGTATCGTATCGATTTGAGGACCACGCAAATTTGTGAGTTTAGATGATCCGAATTGGTGTCACTTAATGATAAATTTGCCCAATCTAATTGTAAAAATAGTGGCTTTTTGTTGAGACGATGCTTCGTGGTTTAACTCTGAGAAACTTTGAGGAAAGTTAAACTCTGACAGGCGTCAGTCTGTCCACGAAGAGGAGAGTTTTTCCTCTCTGAAGGACACACTTGCATCAGGATTAGAAGGCTGTGTGGTAGAACAATCCCAGAGCTTTACATCAGAATGTTAAAGGGTGACAGAAGACGTGTGGACAGAGGAGTCTCACACACACACGCGGAGAGAGAGAGAGAGAGAGGGAGAGAGAACGTGTGTGTCTTCCCTCAGACCTCCGCTCCTCTCCAACCACACATCCCATGATTGATCCACTCCTGGCAGCTTTACTCTGTTCGCACCTTCCTAACCCGCCCGGATTAAGAGAAAATGTCGAGCTGTAGAAGCTGACATCGTTCCGCCACGTTTCTACCGGTACCGCTGTCTCCTAGCAGAGGCTCAACCTTTACGTAAGTACAATGACCTTTACGATTCGCCATTCTTGTTTCCGGACATCTCCCCTGACAACGGATTTAAGTCTTGGCGATACTCGTGATTATCGATTATCACCCTTTTCGTGAGTTTAGCCATCACGACTGCCGAGCCCTGCGTGAAAATTCGTAACATTTCAGGATGCTCTCGGTGAAAAAATATGTAGGTGGAGTACGTTTCTACCCGGACCGCTTTTTCCGCCGCACCGACATGTTGTAGTCCGTTTTACTGTTTCGTAACATGATGCTTAATACGAGGCGACGGAATGGAGAAAAAAAAGTACAAGTTCCTGCAGGGAGAGGGGCGGAAGAGGAACGAAGTGTTGGTTTTAAATGCTAATGGAAATTGTTCGAACCACTTTTATTAACGATCAGTAACAAGATTCTTAGGCCAGAGGGACATTTCAGAGCTGTAAATACGTGAAAAAACGCGTTTCTGTGAACGCCCTGTCATCAGCCTGTCCATTGTGAATCAAACCAATGTCAGTGTTGTATTTTTCAGTTTAGCCGCAACTTCCGTTTTTCCCAGAACGCTCCTCTCATCCATCGTGTGTGTGAGTAAAAAAGAGAGGCCTTCGCACAATGCAGCATAATCACAAATGGAAACTCCACGTCGGGTGTGACTCTCCTCCGCCTGTCCAATCCAACCCCAGTGAAAATATATATTATATCCAAAACATGCAAATCTGGGGGTTAGGTTAATTGGTCACTCTAAATTGCCCGTAGGTGTGAATGTGAGTGTGGATGGTTGTTTGTCTCTATATGTCAGCCCTGCGATGAACTGGCGACTTGTCCAGGGTGACCCCGCCTTCACCCCAAGATGCTGAGATAGGCTCCAGCCCCCCCCGCGACCCCTAACGGGATAAGCGGTAGAAAATGAATGAATGAATGAATGAATATATTATATAAATAGATATTCTCGGAATCACGACTTTAGCGACGGCATTTAAAGGCATCATACGTTTCTTTGGCGCGTAGTGATTACGTGTACGTCTGCGACTCGGAGTCTGCCGCTTGTTTTGGGAGAGTTAAAGGCAAACGCGGCTGAAAAGCGCCGATGATGCCCACCGACAATAATACTTGACATATATGCGTCCCAGCCGAAACGTAAGCGATGTGTCCGAGCCCAGAGAGAAGTAAGTTAATGTCAGCTAGTCAGTGATCACGGAAACAGTTAATGTTTACTGACTGATCGATGAGCTTGTTTTTCCTCCACAGCAGCGCGTGTCACTTATTGAACTCCTAGCTTTTCCCTTTTATTTGCTTATTTTTAAAAAGTTCCACTAACAAAGCTCAATTCACTTTTTTCTCATCAAAGGTTTTTAAAACTTCTTAGACTACGAATCTTTGAAGCCCACTAGCATCTTGTTAGCAGATAGTTTAGGTACTTTGATGCATTTTGTTGTGAAGAATCCTAATTTGCTTCATTTTATTCAAAATTCCGACCATTCCGATCATTATCAGTCATTATTTTCCATGCACACACACATGGAAAATGAGAAGAGGCACAACAACCACCTGTGTAGATCCATGCAGTGCAGACTGAAGAGTTCAAACTAAGACTTTCTGAGGATCAGGCATATTTAAACCCCAGGATATAAATCTTTTTTCTAAACACATGAATGTGACATTGTCAGTTATTTAAATGTTCAATGAAAAGCAGGTGTTTATCAGTGTTGGATGAACAAATCATATGATGCATTCTTGTTTTCTTCCTCTTGTTTGTTGGTTGTCTGATGGTTATTGTCCCTCGCTGAGTCCTAAATAATCCTTTTTTTTTTTTATCTTAAAAAAAATGCCAAATCATAATTTTTTCAATCTCACTTTAGAAAAATAGCTTAAATGATTCTGTTTAAGTTGTACAAACAGTTGCTGGTTTATTTCCTGTCCGTTTCTATCTGAAGGACCGATCAGCCCTGTAATTCCTGCTTCTCTCTCCTGCAGCCGCCATATGTTCCTGCGCCAGCTGAGCTCCTCCGGTTCCTCCTTCCTCCCCCGCTGCAGGGCCGCCTCCTCCCACCTCCCTTTCCGTCGCGCACCTCATCCATGGTGGTCGGCGTGGGGATTTCCCCCCTGGCCTCCTCGTCCCCCTTGCCCTCTCCCACAAGCCACCTCGAGTAGTATCAACCCAGTTTGTTCGTTATACACCCGTCCCGCCCTCCTGATGGAGCGGCCGGACAGAGACAGAGAGCCTCCTCACAAACGCAGGAAGTGTGCGGAGGAGAAGAGGAGCATGGAAGAGAGGGAGGGACACAGAGGAGGAGCAGTGGGGGGCGAGACTGGAGGCTCCAAGAGGCAGCAGCAGGAGCACCCGGACTCCAGCTCAGACAGCCGCCCCCGACCCAAACACCGCTTCAAAGAATGGAGCCGAGAGCGAGGACACAGTGAGGCCGGAAGGTGTGTGAGCAAGGAGAACGGCAGGGATAAAGACGGAGGAGGATGGACTAGAACGAGGCGAGATCAAACCACAGATCGAGGGAGGAGCGCACAGCAGCGAGGAGAAGCAGAAGATCCACAGCCGGCGAGGACGCGGACCCGCCCGTCAGAACCTGAGCAGGGAAACGTTCCCCTGCGCGGACACAACGCCTGGTTCCAGGAGCCGGAAGGACGAGGGAGCGACAGGAGCAGTGAGGGAGGACAGTGGACGGGGCTTCTGTCCCGGCAGGCAGCTGGAGCCGACGGGACGCCCGTCAGACCGCCGAACGACAAGCCGCCGGCGAAATGTGAGTTCTGTCGGGAAAGTTTGGTGTTTTTTACGAGGGAATTCCAGTATAGAGAATATATATACAGGACGTTTTCACGATTAATCTAGTAATCATGTTCTAAACTGTCAAAAAATTGTGAAAAGTGCACGTCAGTAGTTGAACCCAAAGATTCTTCATTTACGCAAAGTTAGAAGCAACAATTTGTTTGACAGTTTTGCTCAAAACACGACTGAAATGATTATTTGATTATCAAATAGTTGTCGATGGATTTTCTTTCACTCGACTAATCGATTAATCGCGTCTCCATTCCAGCATTTTTCGACCAAAGCTCTGTATCCTGATTAGCCCCAGTTCTTGTTCTTTTAGACTCTAAAGTTCATCCAAATATATCTTTGTTGGAATTTTAGTTTAGTTTAGCTTAGTTTTTCTAGGATCGCCGTTAGCTGCCATTAGCTGCCATTAGCTCTGAGGCTAAAGTGTTGTTAACATTATGATAATATCAACATTTTCACCTATAAATACACACACACACACACACACTCTAGAGCTGCATGGAATAATCCAAACTCTCACTGCAACCAAATTGACAGAACCTGCGATTGCGACATAATTCTGTGATTCACGATGTTTGAGGATGAAACACCAGAAACATGTGTCATAGATGCTTAATAATAAGACATATTAAGCATTTTAAAAATATCAGATCTTGTTGTTTTAGTCAATGGTTGATTGTTTATAAAGACCTTAATGGCATCTTTGTCTTTTCGGGACAGTTTGAACATTCCAACAGTATAAACAAGCAATGTTACAGGCGACATTTGCAACACTGGGTGTGTCATTACAACAAAAATGCTGTTTTTCTATCTCGTAGAATTAGATTAATATCTGTACACAGTCGCTCTGTTTTTTTTTTTAAAACAACATTCAGGACTTTTGTACAGCTTTTGATACCTGTAGAGCAGCAACTATTAGTCAGTTATTTGAGAGAAAGAACATTAATCGACAACAATGTTGATAGTCGAATAATCATTTCAGTCTTGTTTCTGTCAAACTTTTCGAACATTTGTTGGTACTACCTTATCGTCTTCAGCCAATTTAAAGCGTACATGATAAATCATGAAAATAATGGTCAGATTAGCCGTTGATTAGAATAACTATGATAATGATTCAGTAATTTCTACTAACTCGTCAGCTCGTTGTCTGAGGACGAACTCTTCCTCACTCCTCTGTCTCCCCTCTCAGCTCTTCACAGACACTGGGAGACGCCTGCCTGCAGTACCGACGTCCAGCCACCAGGGGACAGCACAGCGTTCGACTTCTCGGTGCTGTCCTACAACATCCTGTCTCAGGAGCTGCTGCAGGACAACGCCTACCTGTACCGGCACTGTCACCCCGCCGTCCTGCCCTGGAGCCACCGGCTGCCCAACCTGCTGGCCGAGATCCGGCAGCACGACGCCGACGTGAGCCGATTACACACCTCGAACGGCGTCTGAGGGGAGGAGAGGGATGTTAGGGCCGAATGTGGGGCCATCAGGTTCTCACTCACACGAGGTCTTCCACTTCCAAATTAGATCAGATTTGGCGGTGGCGATCCGGCACACAGAAATATAATTATCTGATGCAGTTAATCAGTGCGAACAGTCACACTTTGGTGAAATCATTAACACGCAAACACAGAGGTCCACAGCAGAGGCTCGGTACCAGGATGGTCCTCCCAAAGCTGTTGGATGAGGTTGAGGTCTGTCAGTCTCTCTCTAGTTTTCCCTCATGAAATTTGAATTTGATTAGTGGCCATTTAATTATCATGGTTCAGGCTGTATTAATATTTTTTGGGAAAGATTTGACTTGCAGGAGAATATAAGCCAGTAAGACTCGTTCCATCCACCCTCCAGGTCAAAAGCTGAGAAGAAGAATGACGCACTCTCGCTAGCTGTTCCATTGTTCTCTCCAAACTTGTCTTTGAGAAACAACCTCTGTACTCAAACAAGCTCCATCCTTTTCTTTGGAGCTGCAAAAAATTAATTGATTAGTTGATCAAAATGAAATTCATTGAAAACAATTTTGAAAATTGAATAATTGTTTGTTCTGTTTCTAGCAAAAATGTCAAACATTTGTTGGTTCCAGCTTCTTAAATGTCAAGATTTGTTGCTTTTCTTTCTCAGTTCTGAAAGAAAAGAAGCGATTTGAAGATGTCACTTTGGGCTATGATGCAATGAGCATTTTTCACAGTTTTTTTTTTTATCATTTTTCTAATTTATGATGAACTAGTGGATCGCCAAAAAAATGACTCTATCCTGATTGTTCGTCAGCTACATGAGAAAGTGACTAATGTATTTTAGGCTCATTGCACCGGTGTCTCAAGCTGTTTGCTAGTTCAGTGCCATTAATCAAAGCTAAAAAAACACACATCTCAAAATATTAGAATATTTCACAGTCAAGCCGTCATCATGGAAACAAGAAAAGGCTTGAAATATTTCACTTTACGCGTGATGAATGTAGAAAATGTGGAAAATTTACATTTTTAAAAAAATTCCACCATATTCTGATATGTTGTTGGAGATAGACTAGTAACTGATTAGAGCAGTGACGTTCAAAGATTCAGGATCTGACCAAAATGTACAGATGTGTCCACATACTTTTGTTAGATAAATACCAAAGTCTTAACTTTAGTGATCGAGAAATCTCCTTTTCTAGATTCTCTGTCTTCAAGAAGTGCAGGAGGACCACTACCAAGACCAGATCCAACCTGCTCTACAGGCCCTCGGTACTCTGTGTGTGTGTGTGTGTGTGTGTGTGTGTGTGTGTGTGTGTGTGTGTGTGTGTGTGTGTGTGTGTGTGTGTGTGTAACATTATTACGTAAAATAAACAAGTGTCTTTTCACGCTTGCAACCTTATCAGGAAATGTGCTTTTACTGTGAAAAGTTTTTTTTTTGTTTGTGTTTATGTTGACTGTGTGTTGAATTAATTTGTGACTGTAAATGTGTGTGTGTGTGTGTGTGTGTGTGTGTGTGTGTGTGTGGGCGGGCGCGTGCGTCAGGTTACCAGTGTGAGTACAAGAAGCGCACAGGAAGGAAGCCAGACGGCTGCGCGGTCATCTTTAAATCCTCCCGCCTCTCACTCCTCTCCTCCACTCCCGTGGAGTTCTTCCGCCCTGGCGACGCCCTCCTCGACCGGGACAACGTGGGATTGGTTGTGTTGCTGCGGCCTAACGACGCGGCGGCCCGGTCCGATCCTTCCGCCCGCGTCTGCGTCGCCAACACCCACCTGCTGTACAACCCTCGCCGCGGCGACATCAAGCTGGCACAACTGGCGATCCTATTGGCCGAGATCGGCCGGCTGTCCCGCCTCCCGGACGGGTCGAGCGGTCCGGTGGTGCTGTGTGGGGACTTTAACTCGACGCCGCGGAGCCCGCTGTACAGCTTCCTGACCACGGGCCGCCTGGACTACAGAGGCCTTCAGATCGGCTCGGTGGGACACGCGTGGCAGCGCCGACAGATTGATTACCGATCCATCAGCTGATCGTCACGTGGTTGTTGTTTGTTGTGTTTCACGTGTTACACGTGCCTGCAGGTGTCTGGCCAGGAAAACAGCCCCAGAGGTCAGCGTCTGCTCACGTCCCCCCTCTGGTCTCACAGTCTGGGAATCGACTCTCAGTGTCTGTACGTGAAGAAGTCCGCCGTGTCGCCGTGCGGCAGGCCGACGGGTACGCTCGCGCTACACGCAGCTCCAAACTCCAGCACCCGTTTGTTTAGTGTAAACTCACGCCGGATCTCGACCTGGCGCTCTCCGTGCATGACCTTAGTGCCGCCGTACCTTCTGCTCTCTCTCTGCAGTGGAAGGAGCCATCTCCAACCTGACCGTGGAGGACGTCGCCGCCACAGCTGCGGTAGATTTCAACAGGCAAGATCTCTTTTTCCTCTCCTCACTTCAGTCCTCCAACAGTAATGAAGCTTCTCTGCATGTGTCTGCCTGCACTAACAGGAGAGTTTTAAAATGTGAGGAACTCGCTGCTGAATGTATTATAGAATCTGTTTCTATCACAGTTTCTGCCAGTTTTATATGAGAAAAATCTGTTTCTATCAGTTTCAGTCAGAAACAGATTTCTCTCATATAAAACTCAGTTTGGGTCACTTTTATTTGAAAAAACTTTGTTTCTATCACGGTTTCAGTTACTTTTATAAGAGAAAAATCATTTTTTTTATTACAGTTTCAGTCACTTTTATACGAGAAAACTCAGGTTCTGGTGCCTCAGTCACCAGCATTTTTTAATAATCCGTCAGATGTTGGTTATGTTTGAGAATGAATGAAGCTGAGTCTGCACTGCTCACTGACACACACTCTAACGCTGTCTTGTGTGTGTGTGTGTGTGTGTGTGTGTGTGCGTGTGTGTGTGTGGGTGCGTGCGTGGGTGTGTGCGTGTGTGTGTGTGTGTGTGTGTGCGTGTGTGTGTGTGTGTGTGTGTGTGTGTGGGTGCGTGCGTGGGTGTGTGCGTGTGTGTGTGTGTGTGTGTGTGTGTGCGTGTGTGTGTGTGGGTGCGTGCGTGGGTGTGTGCGTGTGTGTGTGTGTGTGTGTGTGCGCGTGTGTGTGTGTGGGTGCGTGCGTGGGTGTGTGTGTGTGTGTGCGTGTGTGTGTGCGTGTGTGTGTGTGTGGGTGCGTGCGTGGGTGTGTGCGTGTGTTTCTGCAGACTGAGGATCGAGCACAGCCTGAAGCTGCAGTCGTCCTATCAGCACCACCTGCCGCCCGACGGCAGACCTGAGATCACCACATGTCACTCTCACACGGCCATGACCGTCGACTACATCCTGTACACGCCAGGTACTCGCTCCCGTCGACCACAATCAAACTTTAAAAACTCCTGAGTTCCATCAAGAAATGTCAAACCTGACGAGCAAATGTGCTGAACAGCTTCTGATCAGATTTACTCCTCTTCCGTCACTCCCTCTCTCGTTTCCTCTCCTCTCAAAGAATTCATCGCACCTCCCTCACCTCCGTGTGGGCGGGGCCTCAGTTTGCTGGGCAGGCTGTCATTGGTGGGCCAGCCAGAGCTGGAGGAAGTCAACGGCCTTCCCAACCGGCACCACTCGTCCGATCACCTCCCTCTCCTCGCCCGCTTCCGCCTGCGGCGCTGAGCCGGTGTCGGCCAATCGGAGCAGTCCTTGGCCCCGACTGCA
>KV751354.1:3595683-3640578 GCA_001698575.1 Mola mola
TCAAGGCGGCACACGTGCCGGGAAGGAAGGCGTGAGTGAGTGAGCTGATGAATCTGGTGGCGTCCAGTGAGAACGTGCTCAGTGACGTCTTGAATCCAAAACACCGTCACGGTCCTGATACATTCATGTGCTAATTATTTCAAAGATTGATCCTCTCGTCCGGATATTGAGAATTGAAGAGCCTAAACTGTCGTCTTCAGATGGCAACTTTATCTCCAAAACCCAAATTTACTCTCATGAATGACAAATAACAGCAGCAAATCCTCACATTTAAAGCCGTTTCACACCAACCACCGATTTTTATCACCCAGAAGTTTATATAAATGGATTTATTGGGATGTTATTAATGCATCAACACACCACAGAAGATTAAGGTGGGAAAATACTGCCTGGGGGAATATATGCAGGACCAATAAAATAACCTTGTTCTAGCTGATGTCACTTCCAGGTCACAGCGGAGGAGGCGGCGTCGCATGATTCTCATAATTTTTCTGGTTTTAACAAAGTGGGATGAAAGACATAAATGAAAAGTTTGTCTTTTGATTACGTCTCAGACAAAAACAACCAAATAGTGTCGTTTTTCTGATGTTTATGAAAATAATGAATCCGTTTTCACTTGTGAGGTTGTAAACTTCAAAATGAAAACACAAACATCACCCGTCCTAAAGTTGGGGTTTCTAACTTCTGCCTCTGTCAAACATGAGACTCATATGGAAGCAGCTCCGCTGCCCCTCCCCTCCCTGTATGTCCCCTGTAGCTCCGCCCCACAAGTTATTTTCATCATCATCCATAACCCGGATGCCACCGCAGTGGAATGTACTTTCTGTCCTCCTTCCCCGATTGAAACGACTGGAGGCGGCGTGAAAAGAGCCTAGAGCTGAAGCGCAGTATGATGCATCAGCGCCATCTGCTGTCTTAAACATGTATCACTACTAACCTCACATCTCAACTGGCTTGACAAGTCTTGCTGATTTTCAGCCGGCTCGCAGCGCATCGTTACTCCACAAGGAGTGCCTGAACAATCAAACTGAGGGCAACGCGTCGCGGCAACAATGAAACTCGCGAACGTCATGTTGGTACGCGAAGAGGCTAGCCACATCAGCTAGCAATGACAGAAAACGTTTGGATCAGAGGGAGCTCCTCAGGCTTCTTTCATGTAAATGATCTCAGGACGTGAATGTCCGCTAACCTTCCAACCAACACATTGGCATTTATCATTTTTTCCTCTCACTTAATATTCCGCACAAACACGGACAAGCTCGAACTGTGTAGCTGTCACACAGAAAAAAACGGCATTGTCGCACCAAACTGGCGTGAAATGGCTTTAAAGATGCTAAAACCATCTTCAACTTGGTTGTTAGAGTATCAGTTGATTCATTGTTAGCGCCAGATTGAACGTAATCAGACTTTAAACATCTGCAGGAAGACTTAAACGCAGCTCGTCCAGATGTTCACCGAACAGGTCGGTTAAATTTCTCGTTTTGGTTTTGTTTACGTTTTTAAAACGCTAAAAATGAAGTTCTACAGGTCGAGTGCGTAATTGAAGATCAGAGCAGGACGAAGACGTTTCACATACGAAGGAACCAGAAGCCGTGAAATGATTCTGCCCCTCACATTTCTGAGGAGGTCAAAAATCAGGTTTCACTTCTGCTCACCTGCACATTCAGCAACGTTCAGCTCTTCATGAAGCGTTCCATTTTTAACGTGTGAATTTACGAAGGGACCGATTTTAAATCTATCTTTTAACATCATCACTTGAAGTTAAAGTTGCACTTTGCAGGATGATCCCTCCCAGTCATCTCTCATGACCTCGAATTATGTTTTTTTTTACTGCGTTCTGTCCTCAATCAAAGCTGGGAATGAGCCCCGTCTTTCTCGCTCGCTCGCTGGTGTGATGATAGAGGGGTTTTCACAGAATTAGCTTCTCCAACAATCCTCCATCAACACCAGTAGAGCAGAGTCTTGTTCCACCGCAGGTTCGAGTTCGTTGGTTCCTGTGGGAACGCTTGTTGTGCAGCAACACGTCCAGAAGATGAATCGATGATAAAAACCTGTTAAAACTAACTAGAACACAATAAAAGTATTCATGACTCCACCAACCAGAACTTTTATGTAAGAAATATCAATTTAAAAAAGAATCAAAGTCACTTGGACAAATAAATAGATGTAACATCTGTAACCATGAGAAAAGCAAATATAAAACCTCCATCAGTAGTGCTGAAAACTACACAAACAGACCCCGTTTGATGAGATTTGATCCCAGTTGTCCCACTCGAGGAGGTTTTTACTACAGGAAGTTAAAGGACAAAATGCTCCTTTATGGAAATGAATGAAAATTGGGAGGACAAGATTATTATTATCTGCAAAATCAAAATAAAACGTGCTCATCATAATTTCTCTGAGCTCAAAGCGACAACTTCAAATTGGAGCAAGAACACAGGAAACGTTATTTTAATGTTGAAAAAATGACAAAAACTCTTAATAGATTATCAAAATATGATTGATTTTGATGATTTTCTGCACGTTTTCCAGTTGATTCATTGAGTCACCTTGAGAACTGCTGCTGTGCTGTAAACCGAACGTAATAAGCTAACGATTTTTAACTTTGACATGTACGTTTCCGCGGCTGTTTGCGTTGTTCAAAATAAAGATTTTTTTTCGAGCTGTAAACAAAAATATAAATGCATAAATGTCGTTTTTTCAAAAATGTACTTGGCTCGGAATGAAAATGAAATCCACGTTGCCTCTGTATCGTTGCTTTTAAATGTTCGTCTGTAACAAAAACCACTAAAGGAGATTATTTCTAAAACTGCCTCCAACTTCTTGAATAATTCCAAACTGGATTATAATATAATCTATAACCTCAGATTTAACAGGATGAAACTTCGTGTAGAAACAGAAAAATGGTGGGATGAAACTGTTCATTTCAACGTGTCTATTTTTCTGTTGTTTTAGGAGATTTGTTTGTTTGTTTTTTGATTGTAAATAAAGGACTTGGTGTTTGTACATGTGGCTGCTGCTGGTTTTCTGTCATCACTTGACGTCGCGGCTGAAAGGAAATCGAGCCGCTTCACGGGGACAAACAGGAAGGAGTTTTCTTCCTGTGAGTTCCTGTTGATTAATTTCACGTCAGGAAAAGTCGCGTCTCAGCCAATTTGCTCCTAATTTGCGGCGCAGAAGTTTGTTGTCCTGATTTAATCTCAGAACAGGTTTGATTCTGAAGGTCACAGCAGGTGATTTTGTAGAAATCAGTTTTCTGGGCAGAATTTTAACTGAGTTATCTTAAAAGCTACTTTCACCGTTGAAAAACTGACAACTTGCTTTGAACTTTTTCATTTAGCTAAATTTAATGGATGTGAAAAAGATCACGAATAATAAACAGCTGTAAGATTAAAAAGACCTTTTTTTTTTTTTTTTTTTTTTTTTTTTTTTTGACATTTTAGCTCGGTGTCCCAGACAAAAGAAGGTGTGTTTGTTTGTTTGTTGTTTTTGTGGGCAGCGTGATGCAGAAACTGTGATGCCATCCTGGTTTGGAGATGATCCACACCTGGTTCTGGATCCCAGACTGGAGATCAGGCTCTCTGTGGTGTTTTGGGCAGAGATGATGGTGAAGCAGCTGCGTTGTTCCTGGCCAACGGTGAAACCATCAGGTAACACTGAACAACCAGCTTGTCCATCCGTTAACATGTTTCCTACGTCCTTATTTACCTGTGATCATTTTCTACAACAATTTGAGCCCCACCTGCTCTGTGCACCTAAACCATTGGATAAAAAATAAGATTTACACTCATCACATGACCACAGATTGTGAATAGCTTTGGAATTACTGCAAATATCAGCACATATCTCAATCCTTCACGTCCTGAATGTCTTGAGGTCCAGGGAATGTAGACATAGACTCACCTTGGGAGCCTTTGTGCTGGGTGATTAACGTGTTTGCAGTCTGTTCGGCCCCGGTGAAGCCTCTTCCCTCTCTGCCTGTTGTTCCCCTTCATTGTTCTGGAGGAACTTAGCTGTTCGTCTGACGCAGTAACGGATCGTTGCGTGATGTGACACTGCTGCTCTTTATCTTCTTTTCCCTCCTGTTTCTCTTCCATTTGTCTTATCTCGTCTTCGCCACGTGAGTGTGTGACGGCTGCGGCAGGTCGCTCTCCTCTCCGACACCCAGAGCTCAGTCTCGTGTTTTGTCCACCGCCTGTATAGTGTTATTCTAGACATGTTTTCTGTGACTGTTTTCACACCAGACAGGTGAAATGTCTCCGCCAATGTGCCCTGACAAAGTCAGCTCCAGTTCTGTGGCTGTGGAACCCAGTGAGGTTGTTTTGTGTCTGAGCACTAGGTGACAGCAGAGGCCTCTGTGGTGACCACCGACAGTCCCTTTAAAGAAATGCTAAGTTAAAGGTACAGAATGAGAGGTTTCTCTGGTCCATGCTTGTGGACTCTTTTCACCCTTGTAATCAGAATATTCAAATCAAAATCTACACCCAGAATTCCTGCGTTTTTCAAACTTTTTCACAACAGTCACATGGTCCCCTTTTCAACAATGCCCTAAAGTTCCAAAAATCCATCTCTTCGTGCTTTTAGATTGAAATCTGAAGTTTTGAGCGCAGGCCCCGCTCATCCTTGTGCAATAACACAACTTTATTCACTGACCGTGGAGGAAGCGGGAATCCAGCGCTGAGGAGCTTCACAGAGCTTCCTGATGGGCAGAAAACGCGATGCGTTACTGTTGGCTCGGTTAGCCATGCAGAGATCCCGTTAGCTAGCTGAGCCCGGGTTTCCACGAGCCAAAAATGGGCATGAAACCCTCCTTGGTAGTGTGGTCAAACTGGCCCTCCTCCTGACCCTAAACTAGTCTACTACATGTTGCACAGTGGCAGTGGTTGTAACATTGGAGTAATTCAGCCAGACATGTTTTAAGCCGACACAGATGCTCGGGAAGAAGGGGAGGAGCTACTTGTACAAGGTTGCCTACAAGTTGATGCATCTGTTAATTTCTGCAGCGTTAAGCCCCGCCCCCACGCGCCGTCAGGATTGGTCCCTTAGGTTTTCTAGTAGAAGCCGTGGGGTGTCATGACATGAGCCTCTTCTCCACCAACCAGGGCGGTGGCGGGATCTGATCTGTTGTTTATGTTAAGTCTCTCACTACCTGATTGTTTGCACAGGAAACAGGTAAATACTTGGAAACAAATAGCAGTTGATGTTTTCTGCTTTCAGACTGAGCTGTTGTTCGTCAAAAGCTTGATGGCCGAGGCCGCGACGTTGACCTGGTCGTTGGAGATAAAATTACCTTTCTGCTTTGAAAAGCACTGGTGGTTTGTCACCGACAGCAGCTCGATTATCACAGCAGAGGGAAATCATCTCTGATGTGCAGGGAGATGAGCCTCCCCTGCCTTCTGATCCCTGAGCTCCTGAACAAATGTGAAATGAAGGATTATTCTGGATAAATCCGCTGCCTCCGTGTGCTTGTTTGACTCACACACACGAACTGAACCCGCAGTGGCAGGGAAGCAGATTATTCTATCAGGCTGTGCTGGTGTCAGCGTGCTCAGGTCTGAGGAGCACACGGCGGGTTTCAGCCTCCTCATGTCACACCAGGTGTTCTCAGCCTGTTTCTGAAGATTTCTGAAAACCACTTTCCACGATGGGTGACATCATAAACACACTGTGTGACAGGCCTGCCTGCAGTTTCCTCCTTCATCCCTTTGTTTCAAAAACCGTTTTGTACCGCAGCGTCTGAAGGAACATTAGACAGCTGCGGCAGATGTTAGTTAGCTTTGCCAAAGTTAGCTAATGTCTGCTAGAGCTATGGCTATCTTATATCTGCCAGATATTAACCAACTTTAGCAGTCATTAGATAGCTGTGGTAGATGTTAGCAAACTATGGCATACAACAGTTAGCTGTGGCACATGTTGGTTAGCTTTTCGTAACTGTGGGTGACAGTGAGTAGTTATGGCATGTGTTAGCTAACTTTAGCGTATTTTAGATAACGGTGGGTTATTGGATAGCTGTGACAGAAATTGGCTAACTTTGGCAGATATTAGCTAATGTCTGTGGCAGATATTTGGTAGTTGTGGCAGAGTTGGCTCATCTAGTGGTAGCAGAAAAGTGTTTGATTTTCAACTGTGCTTCCATCACTGGTTAATCTGAACCTTGACTGCATGATTTTTGTTTTTTATTGCACACGTAGGCCAGTTATCTGCATCCTTAATTACAAATAAATAGTATTGAATAGGCATTGAAAACTATTCAATCCCTATTTCCAGTCAATGACTCCCGTGTCTGTCATACATGTGAATGTGAAAAGTAAAAGCAGACACAGGTAAAAACATAGATCATTTATTAAAAGACCACGTGCTGCTACAGCGGATTAAAAACAGATCACTGACACTGTAACAGTAGGAAAGTTACGATAATATTGACAGCCGGGGTCACATCTCAAAGTATGATGTTCACAGGAATACAAAACCACAGCACGTCCTCACAAACGGGACTCAACAGCGCTCTTTAAATGTAACACTAAAGAAGTGTGTTTGGTATGGAGGCAAACCGACTGTCACACACACATCACACCGAGTTTCTGCTCGTCTTTCATCGAGTCGGACTCGAGAGTTTGACAGAACGGCTAACCGTCCCTTTGTTCGTCGCAGCGCTTTCTAATGTTCCGAACGAGAAGGTGTTTCCAGAAACACAAACAAAAAAAAAAAAAAAAGAAGCAAAATAGCATTTTAATGTCACTTCTGAACACGTTTGACCAGAATCATCAACAAAAAGCACCAAAGACACAAAGGGAATTAAATAAGGATTCAACTGGCACTGCTGAGGCACTGGAAGCTTCACATGGACGTTTTCAGCTGCAGTACACACATACAAAATGTAAAGCTTTTTTTTTTTTTCCCCTTCCAGCCATCAAACTTCATTATCAAATGCAACAAAGAAGTTAAATTGCATCTTGTTAGATCATTGAATCAGCAACAGAGCCACCACACGATAGAAAACCATATTTTTGACAAAATGGTACAAAGCAGAGACCCGAGATCCTTGTTAATTACAGATTTCAGGGTCCAGATGGGGTTGAGAAATGTGGCATCAGCACTTTGGACACAAATAAAAAGGCCATCAAGAGGAACAGCCTGACAACTACGACGTGTTCTCCCTTTTTTCAAACAAAAACGTCGCATTCAAAATGATGAGTACAATCAATCAATCAAACGTCTTAATAAAACCGATCTGACGAGTCAAAGTACAAAGTAAAAAAACATAAAAACATTCAGTAAGGTAAATTGTCAAGCACAGAGTTGTGGAGAAACAGGTTTCAGGTTGAGCATCGCCGCGTCGGGTCAGTCCGGGCGGAGCGGTCAGGTAGTTTTTCACTGTTGTTGTTAGAATCCAACTTTGTTACCCTGATTTCTGCAAAAACTGTAGGTCCTTGACTCTCCTTTTGTAAAGTTATATGTAAGTGATATGTTTCTTCTTCGGTATTGAAATAAGTCAACTCTCCCGTGTGAAGCAGACTTTTTAACACTCAAGAGAGCAGAGCAGCGTTGTGCTCTTTCTGTTTGCCTTCAGACATCCGAGGCGATGGGAAACATGGACACGAATCCGTCGGTACGGAGCCGGTTGTTTCCGTGCCAGAGTTGGAGATGTGAGCGATCTCACCTCCATCTCTGGGCTTTGGTCCACTGCTGGTCAACGTGTCAGAGATAGGTGAAAATATTCTGCTTTTCCTCGCAGCACCTTAAACGGGTGATCATGGCTCAGGATCCGGATCCAGGCCGGATCTGGATCTGAAGATCTGTTCAAACAGATCCAGTATGATCGCTGTAAAAAGTTTCACAATGTGGTTTCACCACGAACACTGTCCTCCTCCGTTGTTTGGATTTTGGAAGACTGGGATTTAAAAATTTTTTTCTCTGTTGTCGTTGTTGTCATCATGACCGTGTGCATAGTTGTTGTTGACAGGAAAAGCTACGATAAACATGTTAGCAGTTTTCAGACAATACAGGGAAACATTCCAACCACCCGCACACGGTCTGCGGAAACCCTCACGCTGGTGATGTTTTGTCTACGTTTTACAGGTATGTGAGATCATCTTTGCTCCAGAAGATAGAAAGCTGCACCGGACAGGATTCATAAAAAGAGACACCGCGTGTTATCGTACTCCCACGTGGCCGAGCCGAGGCAGGATTGAGCCCCTTCCTGGGCCCAGCCGGGCCAGGGCACGCTTACGCCATCAAGAGGCCCCCGGGGAATTGCAGTAAGAGCAAAATGAGATTAACACAGAGAACTTGACGGCAAATTTACTGACTCTGTGGCTTCTTTGGAGTAATGTTTAATTTCATCCACCTCACCTCCAGAGACTTCTCTTATGTTGAGCCCTGTAATCTGAACTCAAACCTCACTTTCTCCCCCCAAAATCTCCTGTTGAGATGTCTTTGAGCAAGGCAGCGGAAGGCTGTGGTTATCTTGATTAAAACTGACTGGTGTGGTTCTCAGTCTGAAGTCTTACCGTGTTGTGTGATAAGAAATGAAACCTCTGATATGCAAGGTTCTACAATGATTCCAAGCACTGGTGTCAGACAACTATGAGTTTCATACTTGATGTGAGAGTTCAAGCTTCTGAAACTATGCATGCAGCACCGTCTGGACTGTCACAGGGGATTCCTCACTCTCCTGCAGAGAACTAAAAATATGAACAAATGTTTTGGATATTTCAGGTTGTCAGACACCAGAGCAGATTTCAGTCGTGTCCCTTGACTCTAAATTCCTCACTTCTGTCTGACTCTTCCACTGAAAGGCAATTCATCAGCGGCTGGCTGGCTCAGTTGGGCTGGTTCCGTCGTGAACACGTGGTGGACTGCACCTATCTTCTGCTGCCTTCGGCTGCCTTTTTAATTTTGGAGCCACATATTTCTGGAGCTTCACGGCAGAACGGAATGTAGACGCCGGCGACTTGGATGGTTTTATATAATATTTTCTGATCAGTTTTAAACATCTTAAAGCATCTCCTTCGTTTCTTTAGGAGCATTCTGCGATGGTGTTCTGCTTTAAAACTCCAGAAATCGTTTGTTTATGAAAGACTTTTACGAACTTTTCATCAACATAACGTTTAGTAAATAATGGCTTAATTTCTAGTTTTGAGTGAACTGTTTCTTTAAGGAACTGTGTTGCTCTAAATGCGCAACACTTGTGGAATCATGTTTAATAAAGTCTCTATCCAGCCACAGTTACATGACGTCAGAATGGACAGAATTTCTCTCATTGGTTCTCATTAACGTCTGTCTTTCTTCATGGGATGGAAACGACTGTAGTTCTTCATGTGTGAACAGAGAAGGAGGGAAGAGGAGAATGTGGATTTTCTCTGAATCCTCTCTCTCCTCCACCGCTACTCCCCTTTCATCCTTCCGTTACCTCTGTATCGTCGCGCCGCCTTTGGTTGCCTAGTACACTTCATCGAACGTCCTCTGCTGGTTCTGTACATCAAATCGTTCTGCATGCTGCGGATCACAGCGTTCTGAGGTTGACGCCACAGTCCGGCAGTAGTTGAGAATAAACTGAGGTAACGGCAGCATCTCTGAACTCCACCAAGTTGACAAACCGGCTCCAGAATAACAAGATCTAAATTCTCAGGAGTGATGACGACGCCAACATTTTTGCTTTCGTAACATTTGTTGTGAATATGGCTGAGACTTTGTTTAGTTGGACTGATAAATATCCACCTCTTCCACTTCCTGTTGTAGCCCCTCCCTCAGACTCACTGCAGCCTGATTTATAGCTGTACGTAGACGTGAACTCAGCCATTCTGAACATTTTATTCTTGTTTTGCTCTGCAGTTACACCAGCACAACCCTTACAACGTACTGCAGTGAGCGACTTCCTTCCTGTACTTGTAAACATTGGCGCCTGAAATGCATCTTGTTGAGTTAAGGAATGTTGAACTGTTATTTTAATCAGAGACAGTTCGACAGAGGTTCTTCCACCTCTTTGTGCCCTTGGCGACATCCAGACCGATGTCGTACTTGGCGGGGCGATGTGGATCCACAGTACTAGTATCAATCCTGCTTGACGGGTCACGCTTGTTGTCAGGACCTGAGAGCTTTAGTTGATTCCTGATTGAAATGCTGTAGATCCGCTACATGAGTCAGTTGTGAGGTTGAAAGAGCAGCGAGTGTCCACCATGAAGCAATCAGAGCGTCCCGTTTTAAAAAATTCTTCCTCTTTAAGCTCAACAGGCTCCCGCAACACGTTTGTGCGTTCTTCACAGCGTCCCTTTTCCTATAAACGACGCTGGCGGGCAGAGACTCTTGGACCCGGGGTGGCTGGGGATCAGATGCGGATCTGGTAGCCGTCATTGAGAGTGCTGAGCTCTGGAGGTTTCCTCTCCACCGAGGCCGGCCTGAGGGACGGACAGAGCAGAGACAGAGTCAGATACCCACCGGCTCTTGAAAGCAGCATCGTGGCTTCGTCCTTCTGGCTGAAATTTCTTTCTAAATCTCACACAGGTATTTTCTCTACCATAATCATTTTGTTAATAAAATATCTAAATTTGTGAAAAGATTCTTGAAATTTAAAAGCCCAGAGACAGTTTACCCTCGTTTAACACTTAGAAAACCAAATAAATACTCTCACTGAGAGACTGAGTTTGGCACTTAAACAATCAATAAGATTCTGAAAGTTGCTCAGACTTATTTTCTGGAGATTGACCAATCAACCTAACTTTCTATACCCACCAGGAAGACCAAATGATTCCAGTGTTTCAGCACGAACCCAGAATTAATCAAAAAAAGACGATTAAAGACAGAAACAGAGGAAGGTGGAGGATAAAGAGAAGGATTTACACAGGTTCCTGTTGCCATTGGAAAATGGGAACTAATAGACATTTTCTCATGATTTCAGCCTACAGATACATAATTTCTAACATATACCAAGAACTTAAAGGTTAACAAAAACAGTAGGAGCATATCAGGAACTGCACACTGTCTGCTGTAGCCACTGCTAGCTTAGTTAGCAGTGGAGCGTGAGCCCAGTTGTTGTGTCTGTGTAGATTCTCGGTCATCCAGGTCAGATCAGGTCTTAAGTGCTTGACTCAAACGCATCGTGACTTCTTTTAGATTGTTAAAGACGTCATCCAAAAGGCTTCCTCGGTTCTACAAACTGATGGGTAGTTCCGGGTATTTAACTTCTTTTAGGGTTGCTGAGATGCTGACCCGCCTTCAAGGTGCTAACGATGCTAATGACTTCCTACGGAACCTAAAAGATGTCCAGTTGCTTTTCACTCGAGCACTTTCGACTGAATGTGACTGTATGACTGAGGTCACAGCGCCCTGCGGGGCTCAACTCAATGAGCAGCTGGAAGCCAAGCTGGGACTGGTGGAGACCAGTCTGAGGCCAGTCTGAGGACTGGAGGTGGGGTGCAGAGATGATTGACATCGGCTCTGATGGGAACTAATGTTATGAGTCAGTACATGTGGGAATAGCAGAGAGAGCTTGTAGAAATGGAATATTTTCATATCTCACTCTGTTATTCAACTAAACCAGAGGTGACAATCAGACAATTTTTGTGAGTTTAGTTTAATTTCTCTCTAGTTTTACGTGTTTTGGAATGAGTTAACAAGTCAATTAAGCTTATTTATTTTCAAAAATGATAGAGCCTAAACGGTCAGAAGGTGTATGATTGTATTTTTAGGAAGTTAAGAAACTTGGCCTTAAATTTGATTCTTTTTCTGACATTTTGTGAGTTTTTGTTTGTTCATTAGACTAAATGAGATCCCCACGTCTCGGACTGTCAACTTTAGAGGTGCAATGTGGTATTGCAAGACAGGATAAGCCAGGGCTAGCTGGTTAGCACGCTAACTTTAGTGGATATTCAAAGGTGATCTTGTGCTCAGGTTTGTAAATATTTTGAGGTAATAAAAGGTTCCACTCTGTATGTCTGTCAGGCACAAGAACTGGACGTGTTCAGTGCAACTTGTTGAGAAATGCTCAATATCAATAAAACAGTTTTTTTTACTCCAGATTTTTTGCAATGTTGCCCTTAACAAAGAAAAAGATCCTGTTCTCCCTTTCTTCCCACCGAGGGGTTCAGAAATCCTGAAAGTCATCAGGTTTAATCCTCTCCTCTCTTTCTTCTCCTCATATCCTCTCCCCCCTCCCTCCTTTTTTGATCCTGTCTTTTATTTCTGCTTAGCGGGACACCAAGCCAACCTTTGGAACTGGCAGCCTTTAAATTCCTCCTCTCTATTTTCGTTCCCCTTTTTCTTCTAGTCTTTTGCCAGGCCTTGTCCTCTTACTCCCTCATCACTCCTCCGTCTCCCTCCACCTCCCCTTCCAGCTTTCTTGGCCTCTGTAAACATCACGTCCTCTATTTGCCCCCCCTCTTCTTCCACTTCTCTTGTCTGTTCTTGGACTCTATCAATCTCTACCCAAACGAAAGCAAAGAATAAAATCTACTTAATGTACGAGTATTTAAAGACTAATTTTATACTTTTGCAGATTTTTGTGTCTTAACTTGATTCAGTCTTGTGTTGTCTTGATAACAGCTGACCTCATGAAGCGTCTGTGCTCTCAGGAGCAGGTTACATGTTATTAAGTGTGTGAGTGCTGCGTTGATAACAGTAATAGCTCTGTAAGTGCCACATTTAAGTGGTCACGTCCTGCTCTACTCTGTCCCAATTGTTTCAACTGTTTCTCTGAGCTGATGGGACAATTAGCATCTTTGAGGATTAAAATCACAACAAACTCGACTGAACCCTGAAGGAAAAAGAGGCACATTTTCATTAATTCGAAGACTTGTTCAGCGGCTACACCTCATTTGACTTGAAAACCAAGTCTTTTCTCTAACTGTCACGCATCGCTTTATCTGCAGTTCCATGTGATGAGCGTAGATTTAATGAGGGGAAAATCAAGCTTTAGAGTCTTGCTCAAAGGAACTGCAGCATGGTAGACTGATATTATTCAGTCTTCTTTCAGCACTGCTCTGACACTGTCCAGAAGCTAAGCTGCTGTGTTCATCTTAACACAGCCAGAATATCTGTAGAGAGGACAGGCATTTCATTTAAAAATAACCATTTGACAGGCAATAACTAATTGCCTTTCGTTGTTCGCTATTATCTCTTTGGTAAGTTCTGATGTTCTGTGTGCATGTAGTTGCTCATAACTTTTTCTTGTTTCTTAAGGGCCAACACACTCCGACCCCATGTTAAGAACTATTCACAATGGAGATCTCTTGGTGTGCTGCCTTGTGTTGCGTACCGTGGGGCAAAGAAACTGCACTGAAACATACCACAAATACGTCGGCCAATTTACACATTCTGTGCCTGCGTAGAATGTCGCACTAAAACTCTGAGCTACAATCTGTCATAGCAGATAACACAACTACTGAGCATTGTCATGACAGAGCTGTAGAAGAGGAAAAGAAGAGGCAGAGATAAAATTAAGGAGAAGCCACATTTAAATGGTAAAATCGTGGATTGTGCAGCTACAGGCTCAAGGAGTCTTACGTCACTTCTGTCTCAAATTTTGTCCACTCATTTACTAAGATGAACAGCCATCAGAGTGATCTCTCTTACTGCCCAACCCAAAGCAGATTCAACATGTTGAACCGCTGTCAAATCGGCTGAAAATGATGCCGACAAGCCAGACATAGTGCAAAGACCATGGTGACATACACTTACTGACGTCCCCGATGGCCGATCGTCCTTTTGGTAGGTCCCGCCCCTAAAGCAGTTCCTCACAGAACTTTAAGACAACTGCTGTAATCTTTGCACATTTTTCGTCTTTGTAGTATCCAGCCAACCTCACAGCTCTGTAGCAAATACAATTCTACCCTCCCACTGAGAACAAAACAATGCCTGTTATCCTGTTACTACCTGCAGTATTACAAAATACAAATACAAATGAGGGAAATATTTTATAGGGTGACGGTCAGATAAATTTAGATTTTTTTAATCGTGATAAATATTTGAGATCATGACCTGGTTTATAGCCGAGAATTTAAAACTCTGCGTCTCCATATTTCTGCCCTGGATCCAACTAGAACACATTCAGGTTCTAGTTGGATCCATGAGTTCATTAAAAAACAAGGACACAGAGGAGGTTCCTCGATCAAATGAGCAGCATGTAACTTTTTCTCGCTGGATTAATCATTATATTATTTTTACATGATGGCAGCTTTTTACTCTACAGTTACGTGACAGTTGATTGTTGAGTGTATTTCCAAGGTCATCAGAAACCTGATTCTTTTTGTTGGTTGACTGACAAAAATACCTTAATCTAATTTGGCAGCTAACTAATCTTCCTTTGTATTTTTGTTGGTTTTGTGATGAATTTGTCAACACTGACACACTCCAAGATACTGTGATCAGTATGTGAATTATGATACTAGTCCTGAGATTCCTTAATACTTTTTTTTCCAAAACTTCTGCTGTGGGAATCTGACATCTGAGGTTAACTGAATATTCCCCCTCAAAACTGTGATCGGCAAAATCTGGAGGCTGCCTTCCACTGTAACAGATCAGCGTAATGATGGAATTCTGTTCAATGGTAAGTATTGCTAGTATTGCTAACCAGCAGAAAGTTTGACCAGCTGTACACTACAAAGGTAATTAAATCTTTCAGAGAAACCGGTTCCCCTGGGAGCCTTTAGACATCTCCGACCTTGACACCATACTGTGTCACGCTACGCGGGTGCTGACAGCGTGTCGAGGCCTCGGGGCACATGATCGCTACACAGAGCGGCGAAGCGTCAGATCTCAAATCAGAGAAGCTGACCTCGTACACTTTGGCCTTTTTTTTAAACCCCGATTCCAAATAAAGTAGGGCCTCTGTGCAAAGAGTAAATAAACAGCATGTAATCATCTGCAAACAAACTTGCTTGCGGCCGGATTAAGGTTATTGTTGATCCTGTTCCATCTGGTCTGAAACATCTTGCTGCCATTCAGTTCACAAAAAAGAATGAGACTGTTAAGGAGAACCATATTTCATCTTTTGTAGTGTTTTAACTTTTCCTGAAATGCATTTTTTTCAGCTTTAACAAATTTCAGACATAATGAAAATGACAAACAAACGTTGATAGAAATGGATTGAATGAAGCAAGAATAAAATCGTTTTATATCAAAAAAGGTGAAGCTCTGCTTTCTACTGATGTATTTACTGTTCACATATTCATAGAATTAAATATTCTGGGCAGCTTGAACAATGAGTGAAGTTGGTCAAAAATGGCGGCGCTGGCTGGCAACTTAAGCAAAACTCTAGCAGGGATAGAGGAAATAATGTCAAAAAGGAAAAGGAAATGATCACGTTCTGATTTATGTTACACTATGAAGAAGCGTGTTAACAGACGTGTTGCTATGATTTGCATTACATTTTCGTTTTAGCAGTGGAAAAAACCCAGTCACACACTAATACAACATAAGCTGAGAATACCTGAAGTTATGAATTAAATATTAACCATAATATACTAATAGTGAGACCTGAATTTGGTGCTATTTTTGTTTCCCATAAGAAAGGTCACTGCAGTGTCACATGAAATGGCTACACAGGGACTGTCACTAATTCTGGTGCAGCAAGTGTGTTGTGGTGACTCTGCAGCTGTTGACTGTGTCAGATTGTGTTACATCCCAGCACACAGCTGACAGTGCACACACACTAACAGCAACCTGCGTGTGTGTGTGCGCGTCAGCATTTGCCTGCCACTGGAGCTGATGTGTTTATTCACAGTGTTTTTAAGAGCTGCTAACCTGGAACGAATTTGATCCATTTGAGTTGTAACTTGCCAACAGTCTTTTTACAGATAATGTTATGTTAATTATATTACACATGACTTAATTTAAGTCCTACTGATCTGATAGATATAATTTAGTTCATGTTAATGATGAATCATCCAGATATGACAAGGTTAGTCACTGAGTCCTACAAGGTTCTGTGTTTGGACCAATACTATTCACTCTACTGATGCTTCCTTTAGGTAATATTATTACAAAGCAATCAATACATTTTCATTGCTATGCAGATGTCACACAACTATACTTATCAATGAAGCCAGATGAAACCCATCAGTTAGCTAATCTACAAACATGTCTTAAGGACATTAAAAACTGGATGTTTCATAACTTTTTAATGTTAAACTCTGACAAAACTGAAGTCATTGTGCTGGGCCCTAAACACATTAGAGACTCATTATCCAACAACATAGTTAATCTGGATGGCATTGCCTTGGCCTCCAGCACCACTGTCAGAAACTTGGGTGTTATCTTTGACTAGGAGCTGTCTTTTAAATCACATGTTAAACAGATTTCAAGGACGGCCTTCTTTCACCTCCGTAACATCGCTAAAATCCTAATAACATTGCTAAAAAAAATAGTTCACTCATTTGTTACTTCCAGGCTGAATTACTGTAATTCTGTATTTTCAGGTTGCCCTAATAAGATTTTAAAAACTTTTCAGTTAATCCAAAATGCAGCAGCGCGTGTACTGACTACAACTAATATGCGGGACCATATTTCCCCCATACTGGCTTCTCAGCACTCGTTCCCAGTTAAATTCAGAATAAAATTTAAAGTCCTTGTCCTCACCTACAAAGCAATTCATGGTCAGGCACCATCTTATCTTAAAGAGCTCATAGTACCCTATCGCCCATCCAGAACCTTACGCTCCCAGGATGCAGGGTTATTGGTGATCCCAAGAATCTCCAAAAGTAGAATGGGAGGCAGAGCTTTCAGCTATCAAGCTCCATCTTCCATCTTCTAGTCTTGGTACGTGAGACAAACACACTCTCTGATTTTAAGAGTAGGCTTAAAACTTTCCTTTTTGATAAAGCTTATAGGTAGTCTGGCCTGTATAGCTCTTAGTTATGCTGCTATAGGCTTATGTTGCTGCAGGAACATCCCATGATGCACTGAGCTCTCTTCCCTGCCCCTTCTGACTCAGACTCCATCTCTGCCTCTCTAAATGTCCATATCTTAACAAAACATCATAACAACTTTACTTTTTCCACAGAGTCTTTGTGCTTTATCATCCTGAAGGTTTTTCTAGGTCGTGGTGGAGCTGCTGCTGTGGTCCTGCCTGATGCCTCCTGGCCACATTAGGACAGGAGATCCTGTGACTTGGATCCTAGGCTGGATTGTCCAGCCTAGCCCATGGATTACAATGACTTCTGGACCAACATATTGTACCCACACTATATCTGGATTTATTTACACATATGACCACATTCTTAGTAAACGGTTATTGTCATGTTGTTGTGTTCTGTACAAGTGAAATCTATTGTATATCTGTGTGTCCCAGGAAGAAAGATCCTCCTCTATGGTTCTTCCTGAGGTTTCTTATTTTCCCTGTTCAGGGTTTTTTAAGTCTTTCCTTTGAGGGTCTGAGGGCAGAAGGTGTCCTATCTGTACAGTTTGTCAAAGCCCAGTGAGATAATGTGTAATTGTGCTGTATAGCCCAAATTGTGATTTTGGGCTATACAAATAAAATTTGATTTGATTTAATTTCCTCTTTTCACCAGTTTTATAAAGCTTCAAACACCGAGCAGAGATTAAAACAGTGTTTGAAGGAATTCACACATTACAAATTCATTAATCCAGTCATCCTAATAACGTCAAATGCCACATTAAAGATATTTAAACAAGATCGTTGCTCACTTTCTTCAGTGTGTGGCCACTGAGCAAAGTCGCTTCATGTTTCCTAATTTTGTCTGTCAGCGTTTTACTCAGAGCATCACCACACACATAAAATGATGGTAACGTCTTGTGTCAGCTGGAAAAGACGAGGACTTGTTGGCCAGGTGATGACAGTCCGCTGTCACTGCTTAAAGTCTAAACTCTCATCGACCTGAAAGGCAGAGCCATCAGGAGAGCGGGGGAGGGGAAGGAGGAGAACCCGCCAAGGTTGATAACTAACGTCCACTGATGGAGTTTATTTCTGGCTTAAAGTCCTACACGCTTATTAAACATAAAAGAACACACCCCCCGTTTAAGGGGTTCCTCTTCTGAGGCAGGAAATAGAAAAAGTGATGGACAACACTCACGATTTGTCTCGGTGGTGCGTGAAGCGTCGCTGGGGGCTGCTCTGCCGTCGCCGTGGTGATAAGGACTTCCCCCGGCTCCGCTCCTTGATCGGTGACTGGGCACTGGATGACTTAAGGATCTAACAAATTAATTTAAAAAAAATCACATAACAAAGTCAGTGTGATTATTTTAGGGATAATATTCTTCATATTTGCTAACAAACAAAGAGAGTGTTTTTTTAGCCTCTTTTAGCCCTCTGTCTTGGTTTTAACTGCCGTGAAGTGCCTGGCCAACACCAGACAGCTGAATCAAGGGGTTGGAAACAACATGTCTGAGGCTGAACATGTGACCACAAGACTTCACAGGAATGCTGCTGTTCCTATAAGTCATTTATGAAAAGCTAACTCTTAGCATGAGATTCCTTTTACCCACCACCGAGGTCATGTTTTTGCCTTCATGAATATATGTTGAGTATACATGAGGAGCAAATATTTACATTTTGGGAGAGTTTAAAAATGGAAATAACACAAAAACTAAAACTATCCTGATCCTGGTACCTTTTATTTACCCGAAGGCTAACTGCAGCAGTAGTATTTGACTTTTTCTTCATTTTCTAGGACAGTTTCAGGCAGGTGGCAGAAGTACGCCCTCTACTGACGACTTTATCGCTTGTTAAATGTATAATGAAATGACTTCTGGGCACTCTGTATCCGTCAACTTGTTTTCAACTTTTCCTGCACATCAGCGATTGGTTAACTTGTAAACATTTTCAGTTTACAATGACATAAAAACTTCAGCCATGCACGTGTTGTTTTCTGAGCCCTGTCTGATTTACATCCTGCTACTGAACTCCTTCTAGAGTTCCAAAATAATGAGACGAAGTGAGCATATCACCAGAAAACAACCTCTGCTCACCAGATGCAGAGCAGAACGTGAAACTATGACGAAACGGGACCGCAGAGGAACAATCCAAGCATTCGCACATTAGCGTGTGTGTTTTAATCTCCCTCAATCTGGAAAAACAGGGATGCAACAAAATACAATTTAAGGCTACAAAATGAGGCCTTACATTCGGCGCGTATTTGTGTCCAAAAGCAATTTGAAGCTATCATTAAGAACTCTGTGGGAGAAGAAAGGATGAATATGGATGGAGAGTTTCCTGGACTAAAAGCAAAAGCCAGGAAGAGGCTCATTTTCCACAGCTGTTCATGTTTGTCATGAGGTTCTAATAGACACAGTGTGTGTGTGTGTGTGTGTGTGTGTGTGTGTGTTTCCTTCCTCACCTCAGTACAGCTTTTGTACCTGTATCCTTTCTATTTTTTTTTTAATTTCCAGCTTCAGGATGTGGTGTGTTGGTGATGTCTTAAACCTATATTTCAAAGGACTCTCAGTGACCTACTGCAGTGCATCCATGAAGCCAGTGTTAATCCTGACCCTGAAACCAGGCCTCAACCCTCAGACAGCCCTTTGAAGAGGAGGCAGCAACAAACAAATGACCTCACTGTCAGAGTCTGCGACTGGGTCCTCGTAAAGACACAAGTACATGAGCACAGTGGAACACACACACACACACACCCTGAAGTCTGCAATAAACAATCTCACAAACTGCTACACAACTGTGTGTGACAGCTGCAAACCTGCTGACCTACATATCCTGCGATGCGTTTATCATCATCCCACTGTCAAACACCAGCTTCCCACACGCACACACACGCACACCCTTTAAGGAATTACATGTGCTGGAAAAAAATACAACAAAGCAAATTCATAAAATATACTTTTTTTTTTCCACAAAACATTGGCCCTGAGACAGACAGTCACACGACACACTCCTTCCGTCTTTATTGTGCCCTGAATCTCTCCTGACAATTTATATTCCATTTTCAGCCCAGAGGAAACTACATCCATCTCTGGTTTCATGGAAAAACATGACAAAGCTGTGTCCTTTGCCAGACTGGAAATGAAATGAGTTCAGCTGCCAGAATCAAAACAACACAAGGTAATAACAGGCCTCATTTTTAAAGAGGTTCTTAAGATATATACCTGAACTTTCTGTCCTTACGTTTGTTTCACACACTTCTGATCCCTGCCTGCTGAAAGTTACTCATCTCGGGCTGAGTAGTCTTTGGCTTTAGCAACTCTTAGCTCATTTAGCGAGGGAGCTACTGGCTCTAGACTCCACGGAGGTCTGCGAGGATTGGGGGGATAACCGGGGGAGTCACACTCGAACAAAGTCTGTTTTAATGATGACTTAACAAGCTAATTCAACTTATCTTAGTTCAGTAAGAGAGAAACTTGAATTCAGAAGGTTGTAGTTCTCCATTTTGTAAAAGATAATGCATAGGAATATTTCCTTTCTTGATCTTTTTTGTGATATTTACTCACCTATTAGACTAAATGTTGAGACCTTCTGAAACTTTAGCCTATTGTACACTAAAATAACTTTAAGCCTGATCTTCCACTGGCCTACAGAGATCCGCGTTGGATCGGTTGGGGTTATAAGGTTATTTGTGACCTGAGAAGGTTGCCGAGATGTCGCCACCTCAGGGAGTTCTAACAGGTTAAATATCCAAATGACTACAGCCAATCAGAGTGCCGGACGCAGGGTGGGGGACAGCAGTACTTGAGGTGGAAACCCAGAAGGGAAAACAACACAAGCAAGACATGTCTCTGTGTAGAAAGGACAATCCATTCATGCACCAATCCACTCTTTCATCTGAAACGAGGATTCCTCGGACACTACTCCAGGAAAAACAGCATCACTTAATGATTCAGTGTGACAGGATTAAATGATGCACTGTGTCTAAAAGCAATGACAATGAAAAGCAAAGGTCTGATAACTCTGCACACCTTTAATGGGTTTGGAGGCACAAAATGCGACACTCCTAAATAACCAGCAGGAAAATCACCTCAGTCAAGTCTAAACATTTTTGGCCACTCAAAACTGTTGCATAAATGAGGAGTCTGTTGCTGAATCACCTAAAGTTTATCTCCACAGACACAGAAACGTGTACTGGCTGGTTTGACACTGATCATGTAAAAGTGGAACATTTTGGAGGACTGCTTCTTGTCTTGGAGGTGACTAACAGGCAGCACTGTTGATACATGATGTCACCATTAATAATCACTGTTTCATCCGAACAATGCGGCCGTGTGGTTTTATTCACGCTGACAGTGCGCTGCTTTTTAAAGGTCACGTCTGGCCCTTTCGCCCTGAAAACGAGGGACATTTTGGGCTTTGAGTCTGTTTTCAGCTATGAAATAACATGCTTGTTTTACATTTTGGCAAATAAATACTTCATTAGCAGTCCCACTATCATCTGCCCAGCTCATGGAAACTGTCCCGAATGGTCCATTTCCACTCGTTACCATCCTGGCTGATTTACTTTGCGGTTCATGTGCAGTCTGTATTTTCCTCCCCCCTGCCTCCCCTGCCTGCTGCTGCCTGATTTCCTGACACTACTCCTGTTGCAGGCTGCACATTTACGAAAACACCGACAAAGTTGTTTATGAGAGGACTGACATTTTGTTGAATTTGAATTGTTGGACTGTTCTCAGTCCAACTATCCACTCGATTAAAAACATCAATTTTTTCTCCTTTGCAACTTTTGATAACTCTACGATAACTCTTATTTACACTAGCTACTTTAGCCTAGCGACCGGTGCCTTCTTCAGCGATAACACTATGTGGAATAAATAAAGTTTATTAGCCGTGTCGGAGGAGCGGCTTAGTGAATTGGAATCGTGGCTCTGCACCATGGACGACTAACCATTAGCTTCCACTAGCCAGCCCCCAGTAGTGGGTGCGGACCGGCTCCTCCTACAGGAAACCAGGGGGGCGGGGCCTGTCTGAAGACAGCAGGGACATGTGACAGCCCAGAGATTTGAGGTTTCTATCCGACACAATATCTTTTCAAGACGAAATGTGAGTTTATACTTGATCGACCTCAGACATAAAAAGGATTCCTTTAATTTGAAAAAAAAAATGAGCAATCTTTCAGGATTTACTATTTTGAAGGTTTTGCCTGAGAAAATATCATTAATAATATTTTTTCACGCATAATTTGTCTTTATGAGAATTATGATTTTTTTTTTTTTTTTTAAGTCAGACCTAAAACAAAAAATCTTTTCACATAATCCTAAATGTAGCATTTTTTCCTACATCCCTCAAAGAGTAAAACATAACGAAACTCTTAAGAGTTGTATTTCTGTGTTTGACCGCAGACAGAAGTGTGTTCATCTATGGGCACTTACCTTCATCCTCATGTCCCGGCCGTGTTTCTCCAGCTCCTTCCTCATCTCCTGAGCTCCCAGTCGGGCAGCGTTCAGCACCAAATGCTTCCACTCGATTGGCTGGAAGACGTGGGGGTCGTGAGGCACATACAAGCCGATCTTCACCTGGGAGAAGCAGCAGTTTAAAATCACACCGTGGCCTCTCCACCCTCCTCTTCCTCCCTCGCCTTACCTTCTTCAGAGTGTGCTGGTATCGCTTGTACGAGCTCTCGAACTCGGCCACCAGTTCTCCCAGCGTGCGGTGGATCAGCGGCTTGTCCATCAGGTCCTGGCGGCGGCTCATGCCCAGCGATCCGTAGCGGCCGTTGCAGTAGACGCCCAGGACAACGTGGTGGAAGCAGTGGCCCGAAAACTGGGTCTTAAAGCTGATGGGGAAACGCTCAAGAGACGTCAGGCCGTTGGTCAGGTATCTGCAGTGAAATTAAGGACCTTTGCTGATGCTGCCGTCAGAAATGTTTCTCTTTTTCCACACTTTAAGATTGTAGTTACAAACGCTGACACTTTTGACCATAAAGCTGAAATAAAGCCACTTTTTGAGAGGGAAAGTGAATTTGTTTGGATTCGTCACAGCAGAAGCACCCAGCAGCTCGACTCAGCTGAGATCAAATCCATTCTGACTCTCAGAAGATGCTGCGGGGTAACCAAAGGCTGTGGGACTGAAATAGTTTGCGTTGAGTAGCTCCCGTCTGACTAAATCTGGCTCAGTCATTGTTTTCTTTTTCTAATTCAACAAGGACAAACAAAGATGGAGCGATAGATGAGTGATCTGTTACTCCCAGGAGCCTGACACACGTTTGTTTAACCAGCAGTCGCTGGGAGATATGACGTGAATAATACCAGTGTGTTGGATTTGAACTGGGATGGCCACTGTGTAACAGTAGCGAAAGTGTTTATTAGCACTTCTGTCATATTTCTGTCAATAAATCAACAGTTTTCTCCAGCTTCTATCAGTGGAAATGTCGCTACGATGAGCATCTTAGTTTATCGTACTGGAATGCAGTCAGCTCGTGGTGTGATGTCATTCCACGCTCTGTTGGTGCACCTCCTCACCTCTGACCTCCACTCTCCTGCTCCCTGTTCCTCCTCCCTGTTCCTCTTCCCTGTTCCTCTTCCCTCCGCTTTCCTGCCCCATTTCAGTCCTCAAAGTGACCCAGATTCTACCCATTTCTAAATATGGGAGATTTAGCTCAACTGTCAGCAGTTTTCAAAAGGGATTTCGCAACACTTCCTGTATGTGCCCAGATTTTTTCTACACTTTTCAGATTTTTCAACATGACCTTGAGGTTATAAAAACCGTGATTCAGACAGAGCATTTATGTAAAGAAGTGATACGGAAACATCGATAATGATATAGACAGCAAATTAATTATCTGCCCATCGTGGAAAACCAGATGGACCCTTAAAAACATGAATGAATCCAACTGATAACTGAACCCAGCCTATATTTGGTCAGCTATCATGCTGTGGACCGCACAGGGATTCCACTGTGGCAGTTAGTGCAGCCACACAGACACACACAGATCTGCAGAGTATCTTCATTGGCTACCGGCCCATCACTGAACTGCTGTGTTTTCATGAAATATTCAGCACAGCTAGACCACTGATCACACATACCAGTGCCCATCCAGGTGTGTGTGTGTGCGTGTGTGTGCGTGTGTGTGTGTGTGTGTGTCCATGCTACCTGCTGTGTTATAGCCGAACACGAATCTCATCTCAGTAGGTCATTACCAGTTTTTAATCCTTTGCTCAGCCTGTTTAAACAACTACATCCAATGGATTTTTCCCATTTACATGTGCCGGGCTGGCTTGTTTCAATATGACGCCATGCTTGTCTTAAAGTGTGTAAGGATTCGAAGCAGCAGGTTGATTGAGGCTGTGATTTGCCTAATTAGTCTGTCAGCTCATTGCTGACATAATGAGAATTTACATTCACATGGAAGCATTGCGACCGCAAAGATACCATGTTAGCAGATGACCCATCTGACCTCACACGCTTAACATAAAATAACGCCTAATCATTCTTCTCGACAAAGATTTTATGTAACAAACAAAGAGCTGCTAACTATAAAAAAGTTAACAACAAATAACAAAGCACTGTTCTGGTTCTCAATAAGTTCCTGCTATTTTGAGATTTTAAGGTTCATATTATGAGGCAACAACATCAAGAAAAAAAATGATAATTTTACCACATTCCATTTTGCAAGTTTGCTCTGATTTTGTCATGTGTTTCGCACACCAAACTCACTCTTCACCTGTCAGTGAAGCAAGTTGTGTGGGAGGGATTTATAAGTTCAGCGTCAAAGAGGCAGAAGGAGAGCAACAGTCAGCAAGTAAAACTAATTCTCAGGGTTTTTTTTAAATGAAGTTCAATAAATGCAACGTTCTTCCACAGCTGATGAGTCACCATGTTAAATAATCCTTATCATCATGTTTGTCATGATCGAACAGCCTAAACACAAGCTGAGTTTGACAACTAACACTGTTTGAGTAGAAGCAGTTAAAGAGCCATCATGGCGGCCCAGGTGATGGAAAAGCAAGCCGGTGAGCAAACGTAGCACAGCCTCAAGTGTCATTGGAAGAGACACCTGAATGTAAGTGTTAGTAAATCTGACCCAATTTACACACCACCTTCATTAAAGCCACTTACTGAAAAGGGAGAGTAGACCACACCCACTCAGGAGACAGGAAGTGTAAACCATTTCACAGAACTGGTGTAGCTTGTTGGCTTGTTAGCAGAATCTTTGGTTTTGACAAAGTCAGGCACCGACTACTTGACAACGGCTGGAGCAGCGACGTCACAGAGACTCGATTTTATACAGTTCATGCGTTAAATTTCAGACATCTGTGTGTGTGTGTGTGTGTGTGTGTGTGTTGCACCCTGCTGCAATATTACTGTTCACCACAGTAACATAAAATAACAGATAAGAACATCTAAATCTGCAGACACAAAACACGGCTTGTTGTTCATTAATGAATGGTTCATTGAACAAACACACTTCCTGGGATGGAGGACGTGCTAACAGCAGCTCTCTCTCGGTTGCCACGGAAACCACTATGACAGATTGATCAGCTCTGTTGAACCCATGAGTATGTCATCCCTCTTTATGCCTTTCAGTGAAAGTTAACATAACTTTGCGGCATAATTATTTTCACCAATAATCGATTATTTACCTTATAAAATCAAAAATGTTTATCACATTTGTTCAGAGCTGAAAGTGATGTCTTCAAATTGCTTCCTTACTCCATCCAGTCATTAAAAAACTCATCATTTACTGTCAGAAATGACACAGAAAAGAAGCAAATCCCGACATTTTAGTGGCTGGAACCAACATGTTTGCTCAAAACAAGACTGAAAGGATTTAGATGACTAAAATAGTTAATTAAATTCCTTTCAATTGTCTTATTAACAAATTAAGTGTCAGTGGTTGAGATGTGACTGCTTCCATTCTTTAGCGATCATCTGTCGCACTGCATGAAATCCTTTTAGTATTACACTTACTGAGAGGTGCGAGGAAACTGGATATTATATGGAGCTAATAAAATGGGTTTTTCAATTCATTCATTCTGTCTGCTTCTCCCCCTTTTCTTCCTCTGACTCCCCTATCTTCCTCAATTAATTTAAAAACAGCAAGATTCAAGATAATAAAATACTGCACAAAGCATGAAATCCTCTTTATGTCCGATGTTATTTTACTAAGAGTCACGTGCTTCCAGCATAATCTTAGCAGTCTAGAAATCGGAGTACGAGGACAGTGTTCTCATGACAGGATTAAGGGAGCCCAGCATTTAACACAATAAAGCGTCAAACTTTGTGGCAACTGACAGCAAAGCTTTTTCCTGGTTTTTAACTGACACAAAGTCAGGTCTATCAATACGTGTCCATCCAAAGAGCCCATCAGCAGCAGTATCTGACCACACTAACAGTCTTGACGATAAATCAGAGCAAATTCTTTTGGGAAAATTTGAAGTGATTATGTTGAGCTGCCAACACGCAGCTAATATGAGCCTCTAAACATCCCGGTAAACATCCTTTCACACATTGTTTAAAGCAGAAGTCCGATATGTTGTGTTTCTGGGCCAGTTTCCTGATGTTTACGAGAGAGAAACAAATTCTGAAGTAATGTCTGATTATTTAGCAGATTACCACAACATGGAATAAACAGTTTGGAATAAATCTACACAAATTAATTTCTTTTTGAAAACATCGGGAAACTAAACAAGGTACAGAGAGGTAGGAAAAACAGTCCGTACAAACACTGATTCTATACAGTAGCTCTACAGTTATTAGGTCAAAAACTCTCGGCTGTTTCACTGCATGTATCTACGCCCTGTTACCAGACATGGCAGTAACATTTTGAGTGTACTTAGTTACATTGTATAGCTTTATCGAGTTAAACTGTCCTCGCGACCGGAAAAGAACCCAACAAAAGCCGTGTTTGTGAAATTTTAGAGGCTAAGGTCCTTCCTTTTCACAAATAAACGTATGAGGGACTCATTTCAACCGGGGAATGAAATTGAAACAGTGTTGGATTCTTGTTTGGTTTGGTTCACTTTGTGAAATGGACCAAAACCTTCTAAATAAGGTCACGTGGTTGAAACGAGCGCTGTGTGTTGGACAGATATGGGAGGAAATACGTCCCTTCCGCCAGCGTATCCACCTGAGCAGACATATAAACAATGGAACAACAACATATTCATATTAACGTGCTGCGTTAATATGAAATCATACAGCAAAATGTATCAAGTTTTATCCCAAAGACAGACTTTGTAAAATGGCTTCTTATCTCGATCCAGCCCAGGATAAATCAGTAAACTACCCTTTGAGATAGTCATTCTCTTACCTCTCCCCAAAGCTACCACAGACATATTCTGTCTTCCACTTCATCTTTAATCTTTCTCTTCATTATTCTCCCATTTATTTTTGGTTTTCGGCTGAGCTTTATGTCTCTCAGTTCATTCATCTGACAGTGTATAGAAATGTGTAACGGTCTCTGATCGAAGTAGCTGTCTACGGGATGATGAAAGAAACCATGTAAATGGAGAACTTGGTACTCGACCTGCAAGGTCACTGACAGTTGAGCCGCCCTCCCACACACGGAGTCGGAGGGATCCCGGACAAACCCAGAATATCCTTGGTAGAATTCTCATCACTGTTAACAGGGATGGGAAAGAACCAGGGGTAGAGGACCGACGGCACCAACTGCCACCAGCTACAACAACAGCTGCGATTCATCCCCCCTTGACTCAGCATTGACTGTTCTACATACAGTCCAGCCTCTACTCCTGTCTTCTCAACACTTTCTTTAGTATTAGTAACAAACAAGCTATGATTTGAGCATCGGCTGCTCTCAACCAATGGACCCAGGCTGCCACAGCAATTAAAATGTACATAATCAACATCAACTGGACTCCTCTGGATAAAGTGGAACAGCCTGAGGAGTGCACCAGGCAGTGTAGGGAGTGATTTTAGAGCAGCCCTGTCCTGGCACAAATGAAGCCAGTGACACAGTCAACTGGTTAGGTGGGTAGATTATCTCAACAATAGTTGCAATGACAGGATGTGTCCGCCCTCTCTGGTGAGCTTTCAAATCCTCGTCAGCCACCTTGGTGAGCAGGTGAGGCCTCATAGCTCAGTGGTTAGAGCACTGGTCTTGTAAACCAGGGGTCGTGAGTTCAATTCTCGCTGGGGCCTGGTACCTTCTTTTGGTGGGGCTGACCTCAGAGTCCAGTTAAAAGTTGACCCTGAGCAAACACACACAGCACCTTGCTAACGTGACACTGAGAAACGCCACCGTCAAACTAGCGAAGGAGAAAATGAACCGTCATTCCACAGAAACTCTCATGTTGACACTGCAGATCATAGATTGTCTTTTTAGTTTCCTGTTGTAATGCCGATTGTATCGTTCACTTTCTGACTACAAAGGTGAAAATGATCCAACGCACACTAAATTTATAGTTTGATTTTAATATGAACAAAAAACACGATGTTAAATCTAAGATTGCTGAGTCCACCATTCGATATTGAAGCATGGACTAGTCAGAAAAGTCATGGGTCAGACGCGTCCCTTAAATTTGTTGGCACTGTTAAAGTGAGAACTGATTGAATCCAGAAGGGATATTTTTGGATATGTGAACTGAACACATATGCATAACATAATTTATTTACATTTTTACATACATTTATTCTTATTCTGCACTAATATACCCAGACAAAGTCCTTGTATTGGGTATGTTTTAACTGGCATTAAACCTGATTCTGACTACAAGGTCACCTCATACACTCCCTTCCTGTCTACTTTTAAATAGACTGTTATCTTTTCTGTATCTTGTCTATTCGCGATGTTACACATTATATTTCGTTTTTAATAAAGTAAAACAGTTCTTAGAATTATGTGTAATGATTAACATGCTATGACGATCTAGATTGTACCTTTTTCTGTGCATGTTTTGTAACGGACAATCTTTGACAATAACTCTAGCTGCCGACATCTACAGGTTAGCAGCACGGCTACTGGAACCCAGAAACTGTTGGTCCCAAAGCTGTGATGAAGGCATGTATTAATAAGCAGGCAGGTGTTGTTACTTACTGATCCAGCAGACAGAACATCAGTTCTGAACGCGCTCAAGTCCCGGTGGTAGGTAGAAATAAACGGGAGAACAGATTTCCACACAACGCTGGAGCACTTCGCATCAAGTGGACACCTGTCTGTTCGCTCATATTTTACATCAGTTTCTATCAGTGTAGACTTTCCACAGTTATTCCATTTCTATTTACAGTATATTGACCGGGGAGAGCAAACCCTCTCCTTTGGTTTGGTGATGGTTTAAACCTTTCTTTGTGTCATAAATCATTCATTTGTTAAAAGAAATCGAGCAGCATGAATGGATTACTAAAAACGGGGCATACAGAGAGCCAACAAGGATGTTTTCATTTTTTAGGCCATTATACTGTGCAATATACTGTTTACTGTATTTACTTCACACTGATGACATAAAGCCAAAAAAGTGCCGACTTTCTCCTTAAACTGTAGCTGAGAACAGTTTGGACAAAACCGATGAATTTGCTACAGAAACTGCAGCCCGCTGCTTTCAGAATTTAAGCAGATGATACTAAGCTTGTGATTGTGTGTATGGTTGGGGCTTAAACTTTAAAGAGGGCTTGTTGCCAGGCAACACGGCTCAGTACGAGCTGTAGAGGATGCTAGTGGTGGTTGTGAGAGGGGGTTAGGACGGTAGAGCAACATGTCTCACTGATATCACACACAGATAACAAAATTACCTTTTGGCTCAGGGTTTGCTGTGTGTGCGTGTGTGCGTGTGTGTGTGTGTGTGTGTGCGCGCGTGAGTGTGTGTGTGCATGTACAGAGAAGGAAAGGATACATTCCCAAGATGACAGCTTCAAGACACTTGATTGGCAAAGACTCCCTGATCATCTCTCTTGCCGTCTCCATTAACCTGGAGGAGGACGAAAAGGGGATGAGGGAAAAGGGAACAAAAGAGGAGGAAGAGGAAGAGATAGGAGGCAGGAGAAAGGTAGAGGAGGTCAAAGAGGAGGAGCGATGGACAGGCAAAGGGAAGACGAGTGAAACAGGAAGAGAAGACGGGGAGGAGAGGAGGATGAGGGATCAAGGAGGAAGAGAGAATCATATTCTCAGCGGTCATTCGAGAGATACTCTGTGAGAAACACGAGGTCACACAGACGTCAAACACCAAGATCTTTAAAATGTTTATGATTAAACAGTCAGATTTCCTTCAGTTTTACAGTTCCCACCAACGGTTTAATGGAGATTTTAATTCTACAACAGCTGTTTCCATTCATATTTCAGCTGTGAGTGAACATTATTCAGCTATTTTTATTTCACCTCCACTACCATCACAAAGCTCTGGAAGCAGCCTGATACTCAAACCGTGATTGCTTCTGGAGACACGATTAAAAAACGTGTTTGACCTTTCAATGAACTTTGACCAAACTAAAATCTAATCAAAGACACCTTTGCTGAAAATTTCATCCAAATCGGTCAAGTAGTTTCTGTATAAACTCAGGCATGGGTGAAAACATCCTAAATAATTAAATTAACACTCCACCTCCTGATTTTTACCGTAAGTTTCACATAAACGGAATTTTCAATACCATGTCCACTTCACAACATTAGAGACTTTTACAAGATTGATTGGTAATTTGTTTGTAAGTTTATGTTTTTCAAAGTACCTTAATGCATATTTGCCACATTTGATTAGTGAAAGAATATAGAATTCCTCACTGCTGACAGCATTGCTTCTGTTAAAGAGACATTTCCTCTATTCAATTCAGATTCTTACTATATGTTGTTTGTCATACTCGGTTGCTGCTATAATTTCATTGTACACTTGTAAAATGACATAAAAAGGATTCTGATTCTGACTTAAACACCTCAGAAGCGTTTCACTCAAAACACAGTCCAATGAGAAAAAGAGTCTCCAGATGCCCATATAAGACAACAGTATGAAAGGGTATGTAACGAAAGTCTCAAGGAAAATATCAAGTAAATGCTGTTCTGGTGATCAAAAGGCAGCGACCCCATGAATCACATCACACATCAACCTTTACTAAAGCTGCAGTCCACTTACCCGCAGAGAGGGCGGCTCTTCTTGATTTCAAAGAACTGGGTTCCTGTGTGGTTGTATCTGAAGGACGTGTTAGGGAGGACAGAACTCAAAGAAGAGAGGGTAACAGCTTGTTTATGTTTACCTCCTTTACCAAATATGGTGACCAGAGGGATTTTTAAAACAATTACAATTAGATAACATCATACCCCCAGGACAGACGTCCTTCACACTGCTGTCTGAACGATTAAGCATTAGTTGAAATGTCAAGTGTCATGAGACCTAAACTTCACCCCACACAGGTGTAGCTCTCATCTCATCTGCCATGGCAACAGGTGGGGCCGTGTGTGAAAGGATACTGCAGAGCCTTCATGTAGTTCTGGACGGCCACCAGCCAGTCTGGGACCGACATGGACGGTTTGAAGGTTGGGATGGAGGGAACAGCGTGCTGAAGAAACAGAGAGATTTACACGTTACTTTAGCCAACAGTCACTGATTCTGTCAGCTACCACAGTTAAACATACATGTTCTGTAAGCTTGAGCTGTTTGTTTGTCTATATCTGAACATGTGATTAGTAATGAGCAATCAGACAAACATCTTATTCTCCAATACCAATACCAGCATCGGAAGTGCCCTCCGATATGGCAAAATATAACAAACTGGGTATCAGTGAGTAGATGAGTCTTTAGTCCAGGGCATACCTCATCATTGATAAATGAAAGGCTGTTTTATATATGCATCTATAAAACAGCACCGTTAACAGCTGTTTAGGGCGGTGAAGACGTGATTTGTGAACAGTATGAAGCTCTCCGGAGTTAGCACAAAGTCAGCATTTTGGAATTATTTTACACTGGAAAGTTTACTTGGACTTTTATTTTTAAGTTAAACCTGATTTTGTCAGGTATGAATTACGATCAAATCAATAATTAAAAGAAACTTTGATGGCATCCATACTCTGTAGTGCTGCTTCTCCAAAAATTTGTATTGAATGAAAAAGTTCATATATTCTATATTGATACACAATAAGTGAAATATTTTAAGCTTCTTCAAGTTCACAAACAGATAGACTTTCTATTATATCTACACATGGTAGTAGTATATTCAGCTGGTATAAAAGTTATTAAATACACATTTTCTTAATGCAGCGGTATCAGATTGGTATCGGAATGGGGAAGGAAAAATTAAAAGCTTCTGAACAACATAATAAGAAACACTGATTTCCTGTGTTAACATCACTCCACTTCTGGCAGTTGTGTTCCTTAAACAATGTAATGAAGGAGAACAAACCCCAGGTGTTGGATCTGTAGCTGACAGTGGGCAGCCGCAGGAAACAACACGATAACGATGGCTGACACACAACAAAAGCCAGCCTCTAACCCAGAATGTGAGGGTTGTGTGGTTTACACTACCTTAGACCGTCAGGCAAATACACAGACACATAGTTGGTAGGCTGTGGTGATAATAAAAAGCACTGAAAGCAGATTAGAGGTCACAGATGTCACAGAGGTCACAGACAGGGCTTCGTGAAGAGGACACGACTGCACCAGCAGAGAGTGAGTCAGACCGACACGTCCTCTGACACACAAGCCGTGTGTGTGTGTGTGTGTGTGCGTGTGTGTGCAGGAAGGGTGACTTGTATGAGCAGCCCCATCATTTCCTGTGGTTTTGAGCTTCACTGTTTATGTAGAGCGTTTAACATGACCTGAGGAGAAAATCAGGCCAGAATGGAGTATGAGCTCAGATTCGTGTTGAATAAATAAGTGGGCTGGGTGTAAGGAGGCTTTTATGCCTTCGTTGACAGAACAGCTGGAGAAGTGACAGGAAAAGAGGGCAAGAAAAACATACAGTGACACTAGAATCGAGTCATCCCTACATATGGCATTCATGTCCATATGCTTGAGCTATAGGGAGCCCCATGTATATCATTAGTTTTTCACATTTTTATAGTTCTAATAACAACCTGAAATGTGATCTACAAATATGTGCTGACTTAACATAGAAAATTTAAAGTGGTATTGTTGTTGTTGTTGCTGTGGTCACAAAGAAAGCGTTAGCAACATGGCTACTGCTAGCAGCTCTGCTTCTGACAAAAGCTAATATTAGAATACCGAATGGACCCAGAAACTCTGGTCTCAGTGCTGTGAAGGAGACAGCGAAACAGCCGGTTGTGTTAAAATGAAGGCAGTTCTGATCTAGTAGAGAAGAATGTTGGTTTCCATCGCAGCTGTAAGGGGAATCATATATAGAGGGAACAGATTTCAACACAACACAACAGAGGTCTTTCCATCTGAATGCCCATCCAGTCAATCTTGCTTTACATTAGTATATGTATTCTCTCCTTTTTTTGTACTTCTCCCTTAGTTTAATTCTTCAATAGGATAGAGCGGGACTGGGCCATATGTTATGATTATTATGGGACAAGAGCAAAATATTTGTAAATAGATATTTTCCTTTATCGTTTATTTCGCCATTTGTAGTTGTGACCTGGCCAACGGCATATTACTAAATCTTCTGTCGCTTTACATTTGCTATACGTGGTCTCGAGTAACACACAGACATGGAAGAGCGAGTCACAGAAAATCGCCCTCAATATCCCAAGGCAGAACAAAACGCAGCTCGAGCTGAGCTAAGACAAGATGAACTTATACCTACAAGAGGTGGTTGGTCAAATATTGGATACAAAGTCCAACGTCAACCAGAAAACAGTACATTGCATTCTGCAAAAGAAGGTTTCAACTTGTGGAGGGCAGTCAGTATTCATATTTATAATACAATATGTAGCATAATTCCAACACTTTGCGCTATAATGCAAAGATTTTGATCTGAATCGATTAATAACACAACGAAACACCCCAATCCATTGTTTGTTTGTTTTTTTGTTGAGAACAGAGGTTTTAGGTTTAGTTACTCACAGGATTATCAAACAAATGTCCTGAGGAACAATATCTGGTTATTTTGTATATACATTTTTTCACAGAATTTACAGAAAACATTCAAAATTGTGACATATGTCGCCACTGAGATATGAAATTATTATATCATTTTGTGATAGAAGACTTTGTCCACATCACCCAGCCTTAAACTGGACTTTCCACAGTTATTCCATTTGTTCAGATGCAAGGTCAGCATAGCGAGCAAGGAGAACAGCACCTCCTCCTGTGTCAGCGTTAGGGGTCAGCAGTCAGAAACACTTCCTTTGTGCCGTAAGAGCCGAGTGAAAGACAATTTCACGCTAAAAAAAAAAACTTCACAGAAACAATAATGAGGTTTTAATGACCAAACTGAGTGAGTCAACCACTCGGACATCAGACATCCAGCTCACTCAGGGCAGCAGCTATTAATAAAAGCCTTCAAAGCAGACTAAAGCCCCAACAGTCAGTCTGTTGTCAAATGAGTAAAACAATCAGGCAACTGGTCGCCTTTCTCGCCTTCATGCTTGTCAACAGTCACTCAGTCCAAAAACCAGCCTGCCAGCCAGCCGAGAGCAGTAAATAGCAGCTTTTACTGGCACATAGTCTCCCATGTAGTGAGATCCTCACTAAGGCGTCAGTTGGCACACACACACACACACACACACACTAAAGCTGCTTTGTGCTGGGTCAGGGAGTGAGATGACCAGTGATCACACACTTCCATCATCGCCTCCTCTCCTCTCTCCCCCGCAGAGGAGCGCCAGTCAGGGTGCCATCACATTCAGCCCACAACCTCCAGACCAGAAGAGCTGGGTTTTTAACAGCAGTCCCTCAAGCAAGACACTGAACACTCTACATGCTGGCTCGGTTACAGACGGATATTCAGTAAAAATATTCACCATACAAATTGCAGCAGTTTAGTTCGGATAAGAAAATCCAAATAATTGGAGAGACGCTCTGGTGCAAATCTGCCTATTTGAATTCAGGGTGCTTTGTCAAGTAAATCTGTCACAGTCTTTCATTAAAATATTGTCGACATTTTTATTAGGATCCAAATATTTTATCCTCTTGGAAACAGGCAGCTAAAGGCTAACGAACACTATTATTGCATCGGTACAAATGCAGAGCTGCAGATGAGTCCCTCCTCCTCAAAGCTGGACTTGTATTTTACTTCCCTATATCTGCCTCCCTACGTCTGATACATCTCTAACTACTCCCACTGTCTCGCCCTCCCTTCCCCACCTTCTGCCATGGCACACAATCTTCTGGTCCTCCTTCGTCATCATTTTTCCCTAACTCTGTGTCAGCCTGCAACCTGACCTACCCAGCAGCCAGAGACAAAGAAGAGAAGCATAACAAATTCAATTCGATCCCAGGAGAGGGATATCTTAAAGTATCAGTTTTGACCTTCCTGGTTTTTGAATTTAAACTGTGTGAGGGAAATATGAGACAGAAAGTAGAAGGTGGCTGGAGAAAGACGAAATAAGTAAAAGCCATTATAGGGGGCGAGCAATGCAACACAAAAATCAATGTCAAGCTTCACTTTTATGATGTACAGTTTTTCTAAAATAAAATTTCATGAAAATATCTCTTCTTTGAAATCACTTCAGTATGGATTCTTGTTGCTGTTTAGCTTTACAAGGCTATAATATGCACCAGTGTTGGGCACGTCGCCACACTCACACTGTTATAGCAAGTGTCTGTTTTTCCTGCCTTTCTTCACCTTTATCTAGACATTTTCCATTGTTTACAGAAGACAAATGAATTCTTGTACATTTTCCCCAAAATAATAGATGAATAATGATTATTTATCAGACTACCACAATATGGAATAAATACTTCGGAATAAATCTCCACAAACTTGTTTTTTCTTTCATAAACATTGTAGAACTTTGGCCAACAGACACCCAGAAGCAGAGAAAGGCAGGAAAAACAAAGTCAAAGCAAACATTTATTTTTACAGTATCTTTTAGAGCTGGGGAGAGAAAGACAGGCCAATTTTGATAATCAGTACATCCCTAGAATGACAATATTTCTATATGGTTTATGGTGGTGCAGTGTCAAAGTAACGTTATATCCAGTGTCACATGGTTTATAATTTGGAGCCGTGGTACATTAATAGGTGAAGGAAGTTTTCTCAGAGACAGCTGTTTCCAAATGTACAACAAGATGACGTCAGGAGTCAAAGAAAAGCTGATTTATCTTCTCACTTTGTAACGGTATGAGCGGGGAAGATAAATATAGCAGTTTAATTAAAACATTCTGTTGTACATGTTATGTGCAACTTTTCTACACAGCTGAAATAAATGCCAAAGACTGACTGACTGACATGTGATGTGCATTATTTTTCGAAAACGACTCGTGACTCATTCATATTGTCTCTGATGTGATATAATACGTATTTTGTGAAATTTTAGACCTTCGTCGAGTAGGAAATACGACAGTCACTTTTTACGTTGTGCACATTAATAATTTTAAAAAAAGGGGGTGGCAAGACGGAAACTGACAGACATCTTTAAAGTGGGACATCCCGAGGAAGGCCCCTCTCTGTTTGCATGTGTATGTGGAGAGACAGCTGAGAAAAACACGATTAAGCAAAGTCCTCTATTTAAGATTTTCCATATCTAACCAGGCACCCTCTCTGTGTTTAAGTAGGCTTAAAACCTTCCTTTTTGATAAAACTCCTAGTTAATGCTGGCACAGGCCGGCCCATAGTTATGCTGCTACAGGTCATGACTGCTGGGGGATTTCCCATGATACACTGAGCCCCTCTACTTATCTACCTCGTTCTTTACCTTCTTCTTCTTCTACTCTCTATTCTGTCATGTCCCAGTATTTGAGACGGTCCTGCGAGCGACCTGCTATCCGGTGGAGATGTGACCTTGTGTCAGAGACAGAGTGGCCTGGAATCCTGAGCTGGATCACCGTTTGGTTCCTGGACTCTGCTCTTTAATAACATGCTTCTGGACTCAGTTCTCATGTTTTCATATCCATAGACTGTAATGATGTCATATTGTTGCGCTCTGTACCTGTGACATCTATTACACGTCTAACCATCCCAGGGAGAAGATTCCCTCCTCTGTAGTTCTCCCTCAGGTTCCTTCTTTTTCCCTGACAGGGTCTTTGGAGTTTTTCCTCACCCGGTTCGAGGGTCTAAGTATAGAAGGTCTTGTTATGTACAGATTTTAAAACCCCCAGAGGTAAATTGGTATTAGTGATTTTGGGCTATACAAATGAAACCTGATTGACTGACTGATACTCTGTTTATTGTGGGTGTAGAACAGGACATTTCCCTGAGGACTCCGGTGCTGACAGCAGGCCTCATGCTGCTGGATTACACTACTCACAGTTTAAAACACCTCCTTTGATTATTGTAGTCCGTAATTCTTTGCCTCAGAGCACATGTGGGCAGCGAATTGCTGCTGTGTGACACTGAGCTGGTTCTCGTGCAGCAAAATACTAAAAATGTGTATTCTAAATCTGTTAATGCCATCCAAATGAAATGTTATTGTGACAACATGAGCAGGATCTCTTGACTCTTGACTACTGTGCTGCTGTCTGTGTGGTGGTGCAGCACAGCAATGTTTTATTTCAAGTATAAACTATTTCAACAGCTAAGAAGGGAAACCCTCTCTTTTCCAAAGATTAGGAAAACTCAATGACAAGACAATAAATGGAGTCCAGCTTTGGTTTGTAACTGTTCTCCGCTTTGGCATTCAGCAGGGCACATACTGCTATCAAGGCCCAGCAGTCCCATGGATTAAAATTCCTGGACCCGACTCCTAAATTTAATGGGTTCTTCCTTGGCTCAATCATTGTCCTCCCACCAAACACTGCTAAAATCCATCCAGTAGTTCAGTTCATGAATTATGTTCATGTTTGAAATGAACTTGGATCCAGATCGGATCCAAATCTCTCCAAAAAACACTAGCTTTCATTTATCAGGCCAAGTGCTACTAACACAACAAGCTCCATGGAAATCTGTCCATTAGTTTTTGTGCTACTTCCACTTTTGACACTGATCCAGAAAACGAAACCGGATCTGGATCTGGATCCATCCCAAAATTGAAATATTTGTGATATATCCAATTTTTTTTCATGAAAGTCCATCCATTAGTATTTTTGTTATGTCCATTTTTGAAAATTGATCCGGATCAAGAATCTGGATTGTGATCTGGATCATCGCCACAAGTTAATTACTTTGCTTTTGTACGCACTAAATTCCTTCCAACATTTAAATTATGTTAAAATTATGCCTATTCTAATCACAGGCTACGGCTCAAAAAGATAAAAATAAAAAAACACTTGCTTTTCTGGTTTTCTTACAAAGCTTTGACAGAGATCAGAAAAGTTCTACGCAGGTTTATTTCTTTTCAAAAGTCCTCTTGGTGGTCCGGTCAGTTTAGAGAGATCATCCACTACCCAGATTGTATTAGAGGGATTTGGCCTCAGTGCCGAGACTTCAGTTCTGTAAATGAGGGCACAGAGAGCGGCATCATGGACCGCGATCAAAAACAATAACACAGATGCAGACTGACAGGGCAACGTGAAGATCCCACATGTTGCGTTTGAAAGCGATCTGCTGGACGAAACCGTGAGTGTATGTATTGTTTCCACACAAAACCAGCCTGCTGGCCGAATATGTCGAATACAGAGTTCTCCTCATCATTTGAATGGGGTAACTCTATAATAAAGTCTTTAATTTTGTCATTTACTGTTTTTAAATTTACACACGGCAGCTGGAACACATGTCACAACGAAGTGGTGTCTCCTCTGTCTGGGTCAGTGTATCAGCAGCTGTTTCTGTGATAACCATCTGCTTACACACATTGCTCAGGTTGCATATCCGCAAGAAAACAATAGTGCAACGTAAACCATAGGACACCGTCCGTTCACGTACACACGATCATATTGTACAGTCACATGCCTGCACTGCAGAGCAAAATAACTAAGCGTATACAAATTGGAAGATAAGTCCATTTACTGTGGGGCTCTATTACAAATCTTTTTAACCTCAGTAAGACATTGATTTAATAAAAAGTATATAACAATGGTTTTATGAAACATTAGCAAATCTTGTGGTTGTTTGCCGGTTAATTTTGCATTGTTAAACACATGAGAAAGTGAGCCCTGGCATTAAAATGATTGACAACTGTGATCTTATTCAGGTTCTAGGGTTTTTCCTGGCTCAGAACGGGCTTTTGAGCCCTGATTGTATACGATATAATCAAACACATTTGGCCCACACATAGTTTGGCAGCATTGCCTAAATATAAGATTTTGTTTTGTTTTTCATTTGTCTGACAGTCTTGGTGTTTAAGTTGAAGGCAACTGGACTTCTTGTAGTTTCTCGAAGACGTTTCGCCTCTCATCCAAGAGGCTTCTTCAGTTCTAAGTTTCTGGTAGGGAGTCCCCAGTAATGGACCTTGTGGAGGATCCTTCTCACCTAAGGGAGTGGACAAAGGGTACAAAGCCCCGCCCCCAATCTGTGTGACCCAGATCCACCCACCATCAGATGGGTAATCACTCCCCCCGGTCATCATGTGAGTCGTTGGTTTCACATGATGTGAACTGTGGTTAAGTTTCCTGACGAGGGATTTTAAACCTGCATTATATGTGTCAGACAGTTGATGTCTGAGGCCTCCTCCTCTGTTCAGTGATGGCTGTTCCAGCTTGACGTAGATGGCCTCCTTTACTCCTCTCTCAAACCATCTATCCTCCCTGTCCAACACATGCACATTCTCATCCTCAAAGGAGTGTCTCTTCTCCTTTAAGTGTAAGTGGACTGCTGAGTCCTGGCCGGAGGAGCTGGCTCTCCGGTGTTGTGGTTGTTTTGTCTCCTCACTGCACTAGACTGCATAAACAACATTGTTAAGTTTGGGTCTAGGAGTTTTGTCCTAACGGTGAACCAGTTTCTCTCTGAGAGTGTTGCAGGGTCTGAAGTGAACTGGGATGTCATGCTTAGAGAAAATTCTTCTGAATTTCTCTGATACCCCTGCCACATACGGAATGACAACGTTGTGACGTTTGTTCCTCTCCTCTTCGTGTTGTTGGGGTGTTGTTCCTGGAGCACTTAGTGGATTCGACATACGCCCAGTTAGGGTGTCCGATGGTCTTTAATGCTGTCTTGATGTGTTTGTGTTCCTTAGACTTGCCTTCTGCCTTTGTGAGAACATTCGCAGCCCGGTGATGGAGGGTTCTGATAACTCCCAGCTTGTGTTCCAAAGGGTGGTGAGAGTTGACAGTCTTTTAATAAATATGGATATGGATATGAATTGCTTTCTTTACACTCATTCTTTATACTCTTCATTGGCATTACCATTGCAGTGTTCACCTCTGTCCATCTGTGTGTGTTTGAACAAAACAACTCAAAAGCTACTGCACAGATCAACTCATTTTACAGATGGATTATTATGGTTAAGATCTCAAGCTCACTGAATTTTAGGAATTCTAGCAGCAAAACTGACGTCATAATGGAGAGGGACAAGTGTTGCTGCTGGTGCACAGGGTCGCAGCCCACTGAACGCCCCATTTATTATCCCCTCTGAGCTAGTTTGGAGATAGCAATGAGGATGTAATCTAAGGGAAGGTAAATGCCTTCTGAAGTAAGTGGCCAATGACAGGGTTAAACCAAGTCTACAGCCAGTGAATCACAATTACAGTAGGATGAAACCTTATGACATCCACACAGAAGCCATCTGAAACTATTACCATGAATTCTTGATTTACACTTTCTGTGTTGTTGTTTTGGTTTGTGTGCACCTGTCGTCCTTCTGTCCAGAACGACGGGTCACCAAGCAGGTCACTAATGAGCATCTGGCCAATTAGCAGAGCTAAACAAGCAGATCCCGTCCTCCGCAGCCAGAGACACAAAGAGCATTCATGCAAATCACTGACGTGAAAACTATGACAAAAATCTGGGTTGAAGGCCTCAGTAAGAGAAGACAAAGATATGTGTCATCCAGCGAGTGAGGATGCCATTTTTTTTTTTTTACCACCCAGAAGCCCCATCGCACATCTTGTCTTTAACTGGCTTCTGTCTATTCTGCCACAACCCAAACTGCTGTTGAATACAAGGATAAAATTAAAAAAACATAAAGGTCTTACTATTAAAGCTGCTGGAGTTAAGAAGTCTGGTTTAAACAGTGAACAGTTTAGTCTGCAAAATATTACATAATACTGAAAAACATTTGTTTCGCGGAGGTAAAGGTGATGTTTTCATACACCTTGTCCTGTCCAATCAACAGTACAAAAACTAAAAGAAATCAGTTGAGTTACATAAAGCAAGAAAAATGTGCAGCAACCAGTTTATTTCTCATTGAGAGATCATTTACACAAGTCAATGACCGTGATAATGTTGTCAGTCATTGGTTATAGATGATTTGACTCATTTGATTTCACTAATCTTTTATCTTAATGCGATTAAAGCTGGTTGTTTGTTTTTTTCAAAAAACAAAAAAAAGAAGTCCAGATGCCTTCAACTAAAGCACTTAAAAATTAAAGCTGGTTGTTAGTTGAACATTCTTAGTTTGTGCCAAAGCAAAAGTAAAAGCAAAATGACTGTAAACTGTGTACAGAGCTTTCTTTGTTGACTTCCAGAACGCCATCAGGATCAGCTGATTAAGAGCACGGCCCTGGAGCTGTTTGGGCTCTCTTCAGTCTTATTCAAGGACCCTGCAATGGCTGCAGAGCTCCTGCAAATCAGCTTTGAAACTTCTAGTTTCTAGTTCTGATGTGAAACCTGAACATCACTTTAAAAGTTATTTATAGTATTGTGTGTGTGTGCGTGTGTGAGTCAGGAGTCACAACGATTCACGTGCACTGTGACAAATCCTAACAGCAGAACTTAGTTCAGTTGACAGGTGAGGCGCCCCGTTCTAGCCCACCTGTTGTCGTGGATTTGCGTTTGTGTGTGAGAGAATGTGCCTTCATGTGAATACAGGCTGATTTAACGCCTTCAGAGGGGGATTATAGAATTGCACATTGTGACAAATGTTGTCATAGGATTCATGGTTAATGGAAAGTTTGAATTTTGCAGCACATGTTTAATTTTCAGTGAAAAATACTTAAAAAAAATATTATAAAAGGAATATTATGTGCTGTTTGCTTTGGTTTGTAACCTGGAGAATGAGACTTTTAGCTCTGCCGCACAACAGTACTTCATGTTATGTGGATTTCTTACAACTTTTGTGATTTTGATTATTTTTCTATTATTTGCGGGTTTTTAAAAATTTAGGTTGTATTTGAATATATAAAATAAATACTTTGGGATGAAGTACAATTTTGCGTACAAGTTCAGATTCCGAGACAAACTCGTCCCCGATAGCTTACCTTTGGAAGGTATGCAGCGTTTCTTATCCTGTCCACCATCTCCTGGCCGTCAGGATGCACAGCCGCCACGTGGCACCACATCCGCTCCCAGGTCACGCTCTCGATGGGGAAGCCGGTCCGGTTAACGTAGAAAAGGACGCCTCCGTCCTTCTCCTCTTCCTCCCCAGGAGACCGGGAAGTGTTGTTGGGCGGAGAATCGCAGGACTCCTCCTGGGTGCTGCAGCGGAGGAGGCAATGCGAGCTGGTGCTTTTGGAGCGGCCATGCCTGCTCAGCTTGGCCGGGGAGGTGCTGGTCCGGCTCGTGGAGTTGGGTCCCGTCATTGATCCCAGGAGGGGGAGGAAGAATTAGCTCTTAGAGCGTCTTCCTGTTCGTCAGTGTTGGACAGTACATGTTGCTCTCAAAGGGTAAACCTGAAAAACAATTACAGCATTTCTGTACAACAAGGATACATTCTGAAACACGTCACTCAGTCACAGCAGTGCTTCTATCACTATTATTCTACCAAGCTAAAGTTATCTAAACTACTACTTTCACTATCAGTACTACATCTATAGCTGTTATTATTATTATTATTATTATTACACAGCTATGCATCTCTTCCCCACTCTCTATCTCTCTGTGTCTCTTTCACTCGTAACCCAACCAGTAAAGGCAGATGGCCGCCCACCTGGAGCCGGGTTCTGCTCCGAGGTTTCTGCAGAGGTTGTCCTTGCTGCAGTCGTAATGTGTGCTTGTGCTCGTGGGGAAATATTGGTTCCCTCTAACTAAAGCAATAGACGAACAGTAAAACTAAAGTGGTGGTTAAGGAAGAGGGGCTGAGCTAGTTTTTGCGGTAATCCCAGTATACTGCAACCTCACAATATGCAAGACTGCAGTGAGCTTTGACCTCCAAAACAAATTCACCCTCAAGTCCTCGTGTAGGTTTGTGCCAGTTTGACAAAGTATACCTCGATGGTGGCTTGAGATATTGTGCTCACAGTAACCTCAACCTTCAACCTCCAAAGAAAGGTCTACTGATCAAAGCCAACTGTGGTGGCTTTGATCTGAGTTTGTTTGCGTTGGTGTGGCCCACATGAGGTTGCAGTGACCTTTGACCTATGACCTATGATGATCTAATCGGTTTATCCTTGAGTCATACTGGACATTTTTGCAAAGCCTGACAATCCTGTTGTCGAGATACCGCAATTATAAGAATGGCCAGGACGTACATACAACTGGAAAACAACAGCTCCGGCCCTGCACATGAACTGTGGTAAGAAGACTTTTGACGTGAATCTGCGCTAATGAATACAACTGATTTGATTTGCAACCTTAAGACTTTCTGTGTCCTTGCTGTTGTAGAAAATAAATGATGTTGTGTTACAGATGAGGCCTTGACAACATGACAACAGGGAAGCGAAACCCTCCCAACAGCTGTCTAAGATTCGTGTTTTTCAGAGGAAAAACAAATAAAAATAACAATAAAATAATAAATAACAAATAAATGTAAAAGAAGAAACCTTTTAAAAAAGCCAGAAAAATCTTTGATATTTGGGCCAATATAAGACACAGAACATCCTATTATAAGGGAAACTGTTTAATACATGAAAAAACAATGTTGACTGTCAAAATCAGCATGTTGCTCCTATAGTATCAAACAACTACAAAAAACAAAAAAATCAACCAAAAATCTAATGTCTTCATAACATCAATGACTTGTTAAAATCATTCTTGTTTCTTTCTAATACCAAAAGTAGATGTAACACTTATATATTATAAAAAATAAACCCGTAAACGATGGATCCATCAGGACTCACCGGTTCATGCCGATTTCAGGGGGTGTTTGGTGGGAGAGCCTCCGCTGGCCGAGATCCAACGGCACCGTATCATCGGCCGGGGCTCCGGCTGCGGGGAAACGGCGCAATCCTGCGGTTTTACGGGCGTCCGAGTCGGGAAACACGCGGCGGGGAGAAGTAGGTCCCATTCATGTCACGGAGTCCTTGTCCACCACAGGATGTAGAGGGTTTTCCGGCCCGAGGCTTTGGAACTTTACATCGTCCGGACTGGTCAAGCTAGCGCCGGCTAGTGGCCGCTGTGCGGGGAAAACGGGAAGTCCCACTACACTAAAGGTTTCAGATTTGTCAATCATGCGTATGTGATGAACAAATACCCCAAATCACGGTCGCCCTATCAATAGATCACTTTGTTTTTAAAGCTTTCGTTTATATGTTAGTAAAACTCACAAGTTTCAACCACAGGAGTCGTCCTCTTATCAAAGTCCCTTTTATTTTGAAAAAGTCATCCGGAAGTACTTCTGTTTCGCTATGTCGCTAATGCTGCTCCTCTCTGGGTCTCACACCGTTGCCTCCCATCATCCCAGGCCGGGAAAAACCACCTGCCTCGCGCCTTCCTCCCCGTCGGCAGCCTCCGCGGCGCTTGGTTGTCAGCTGTCCGTCAGGAAAATCCGCCGTCATGCTGTTAGAAGTGCCGCTTTGGTTCCTCGCATGTCGAAATCCATCGGGATGAAACGGTCTCTTGCTGCTCCCCCGTGTCCCCGCACGGCGGCCTCCCATTGGTCGAGCCAACAAAGAGGGGCGGGTCTGAGAGGACGCTCGACCAGATCCGGAGGTGACGGCCGTCTCTAATTGGTGGATTTTGACAAGCGAGGCTTTCCTCTGCGTTGCCTACAACTGTTGATTTTTGCACATTTTCAGGTCGTTACTTGTCACAAGAGAGTAGGATATGATTAAACAGGAGAAAATACAGACGAAACACTGTTTTCATATAAA
>KV751354.1:3650736-3690237 GCA_001698575.1 Mola mola
TGTTGATGCATCAGAATGGGAAGTTTTGTTTCTACATCGTTAAGCCCCACCCCGACAAGTGATGATTTTGTTTACGTAGGGTTTCCTACATAGAAGACCCTGGCTGTAGAAATTAATTTCTTTGAGATTGTCATTGCACTTTGAATAAAGAATGAGCATTTAGATAAAGACTGAGCAGCCATAACAGTAAAACCACCTGCCAATATTGTGTATGTAGCACTTTGTTTCTATGGGATACAACACTGGGTTCTGTTACCCAACGCTATCACTTACAGTGTCCCTTTAATTTGTATGACGTGTACTTAAACCTACCTAAAATGTAACTCCTCAATGTACCACACAGGAAATAAAACACTACACCGTCACTGTATGTTTTTAACCTTTCAATACTATAACCCTCAACTCTTAAATGTATTTATTCATTAAAATGCAAGAGAAAAATATAAATTTATCTTATTTATTAGCAGGAAAATCTGGTGTTCTGCATTTAAATGAGTGAGTGAAATAGTACTTTAAAGTACTGAAAAAACTGAAAACCAAATTACAGGCAAGTATCCTTAAACCTGACCGATGGCAAAATTGTGACACCTTAGAGAACACAATTGTTCTTAAACTTGCATCAAACTGCTTGAAAATGTTCATCTGGCCAGAAATACTCACAAGCTATGTGCACGTTTCACTTTGAGAGTCTCTGCTCATAAATTCTCATTCACACAATAAATTTACTTTTTTTTTTTTTTTTTTCTACTGTGGGCCCAGACAAAAACAACTCAAAAGCCAGCAGAAAACACAAACAAAGCAACCCCGCTGTAGGCCTGGATGTGTCAATAATACCGTCTTCACTCACACGAGTGGTGTTTGGCACAGTTCCTCACCCAAGATTTACAGATCAACAGTCATTGAACAGAAACGACCAACGATCAGGAAAGAAGGTCCTAACTCTGTTTCTAAACCCGGGAGAAAAGAAATGTCCACATTCGGCCTCCACAGAAGAAGAATGATCCTTCACCATCCACAGAAAGAGAAGTCCCCACTGGGCTTCGGTGGCAGTGAAGAAGGAGAAGGCCAGAGGCCATATGGGAAGAAAACGGTGGGTCTTCCTCAAGGCTTCCCCACAGGGCACACTGTCCGTGGCTCTACATTAGCTTAGCATTAAGAAGCAGCACAACATTAGCGAGTGTGACGCACACAAAAATGTATGGCCACATTTATGTTGTTGTGCATTTATTTCTGGGGGTATAATTCTTTGTGTGTAAGAGAAATGCTCTATTTGCAGAAAAAAGGACAAAGTACATTTATTTTCTTGGTTGGATACAAGGGCTCCTCCTAATCTCACTACACTCATAATGCCACTAGGAGGCAGTGTGGCGATTGAGATCTTTCTTGCGGACTTTATTTGAGAATGACTGCTGCAACTTCCTGATTCTGCTTGAGGAGGATAATCGAGAAAGACATCATTGCACTGTGTCATTTTTTAAATCCCGTTTAAACAGGTTTGTACCATGCTAAAGTGTCAAACCCTAAATGCACATATTTCTAATGTCGTTACATTCGACTGAGATCGAGTTTGGTGAAGTTATTAGTAGATTTGAGTGGGTCTTGGGACCAAATTCAAGCATTATCATTTCCTCCGTTATATACCTCTGCACCTAAAATGGCAGCTCTGCACAGTTTTGTGATAAAGACAGATTCGGTTTTGGTTCAAGATAGTTTTATTTTTGCAGTTAGGATATCTTAGATATGTCATTGTTTAAAATGATATTGTTTGTGAAGTTCAGTGGTGTCAGAGGGGTGCACACCAGCGTTACTCTGGCCCTGCCCCTTAACCAATCTGACCCGTTAGAGGCAGATAACAAACAACACAAAAATAAACAAGGTAATCTGTCATGCCTCGTGTTGAAGGAAGTACGTTTCAATCATGAAACCATAAACTATGAAAACATCAAAAATCCTAAAGGGACACAGCCTAGTTACATGGACTAATTGTAGGGATTGTAGTTTTTCTACTGTCATGTACATTTTAACTCTGGGATTCATCCCAAGGGTTACATGCAGATCCCTCTGGTGCTGCCAAACAGCTCCCACCCATTGAGGACTTTATCAGCGGATCCCTTTAGTACTGTAAGTTGTGAGGTGGGGACTCCATGGATTGGACCTGTTTGTCCAGCACATCCCACTGATGCTTGATTGCATTGTCTTGTGGGTAATTCAGAAGCCACGTCAACACCTTGTAGTAGCTGTGTTCCTCAAACCATTCAGGAATCACAATCCTTGAGAAAGATGCAAGCGCCATCAGGAAATACTCCATCCATGAAGGGGTGTACTTGGTCTGCAAAAGTGCAATGTATCAAACTAACATCCAGCCCATCATATTCCGGTTTACCTTCTCTCTCATGATGCATCCTGGTGCATCTTGGTGCCACCTGTTACCATGATTCAGCCGTCCAAAAGAGATAACAGAAAACAGAATTCCTCAGACCAGACCAGCTTCTCTTGTTGCACTGTGGTTCAGTTCTGATGCTCACCCAACTATTGTAGGCACTCTTGGCCGTGGACAGGGATCAACATGAGCACTGACGAAGCAAGCTGCAATGCACTGACTGTTAGGGCATCTTCCAATCAGAACGAGCGTTGAGTTGTACTACGGTAGCTTTACTGAGGGATCTAACAACACGGACTAGCTGTGTACTCCATATGTGCGTCAGTGAGTCTTGAGCATCCACAAACCTGTCACTGGTCCTACAGTTGTCTTTCCTTAGACCACTTTTGGTAGGTTTTATTAACAGTCGACAAAAGATTTTCATCGTTGAAGTGATTGTTGGTCCCAGATTCCTGCAGGTGAAGAAGAGTTGCAATTCAACAATTAATCGATAAATCTAAACCAAAACATTTTGATCACTTTGATTCACAAAGAACTGAATTCGTTCAGGTTGGCTGGTTGGTTGCACCGCCGTCTTTCCTACAACAGTTATATGTCAGTTATGTCTATATTTTTTAATCAACTTGAATGACAATAGACATAATTTAAGTTTTAATAGGTGAGGATGAGTTTTCCAACCTCCAGATTTTGCTGTCGGACCAGAAAGGCATCCACGAAGCCTCTGCACATCTGCGGGTTGAGAGACTCCCTCAATCGACTGAACAGCCTCAAGTTCTGTTGTTTGTTGACAGCCGATATCTTTTGGAACTCCCCATAGCTGGAGACAAATCGAGTTCATCCTGTGAAACTCCAGCCTGAGGAGTGAAACGAAAGTGCTGCAAGAGGGTGGTGATGAAGATGAAGAGCTCCATCCTGGCCAGACCCTCTCCAGGACAAGCCCTACGACCTGCACCAGAGAACAAAAGCCTTCAGGATATCTAACAGCAGATATAACCATGACAAAAAGCCCCGTTTGAGTTCACAAACCTGCAGAAAAAGGCAGGAAGGCATCTCGCTTGACAAAATTCCCCTCTTTGTCCAAGAAGTGGGCAGGATAGAAGCTATGTGGGTGTTCCCACTCACTCTCATCAAACAGGACAGATGCCAAGAGAGGGTACACTGTGGTCCCCTGTAGACAGCGTACAAAAGATATTAATCTGTCTCTGTAGGTAACAGCAAACTCCATAAAATAGTTTTGTTCAGACACAGCTTTCACAGATTTCTAGTATCTGCTCTTGTCAGTATTGAACTCAACCTGTTTGTTCTTTATGAATCTTAACAAAGTGCATCTCAGTAATGGTTAAGAACAGTTACGTGCTGCTTTATTTGGGCTCTTAACTGTGATCTGCAGAGTCTGACCCAGTTCGCTCAGCTTTGAAGGCTCAAGGTAATCGCCTTCACCGGCGAGAAGAGCAGCTGGTGTGAGTTCGCCAGGAGATGACCAAGGCGTCTAGACGCAATGAAACAGCGTGCACGGCTCTGTCGGCTCAATTAAATGATATCATCAACCACCTGCCAGCCACCCGCATCCTCCTTCAGTACGCATTCACTCCCTATGTCCAGTCCAGAACAATTATCTCAGGAAGCGCTTCCTCAACCTCTAACTGCTTTGGCTCTGGATGGAAGTTGGATGTGTATGGTTACTCACCAAACTTCTCCAGTAATATTACTTTTTGATGATGGTCATCAGAAGAAAACACATTTTCTTCTTTATAAGTCCATCCATCACACACTCATCCTAGGCTTTCCATGGCTACTAAAACATATCCCTCACATAGACTGGGCCAAGCGGAGAGCAAAAGGTGTTCCAGCAATATTATGCTTCATGAGTTTCCTTGCGTATGATCTAGTAAGTTTTTTCGGTCTCTGAGTTTTGTCTTTCGGATTTGAACCTTTGCCTGATTTCTCTGATCTCCTGGTTATCGAACCCTTTTCTGAATAAAGGGATTTAATTAAGTATACTCCCTTGTCTGCCTCTGCATTCTGAATCTGCCAGTCTCCGTACTTGATACTTAGTCTGTCGTTCTTTTGAAAGGACAAACTTCAGGTTGAATTTAACCTTCTTGATGAAGTGACCCTGGAAGGTCACATCTTTGTGAGCTACATGTGGAAGAGATACAGGGGAAATATTGGCCACTCTCTGGGTCTCATGGATGACAGCATTGGTAAAGGGCAGGTTCTTTCTGTCCTCCACCTGCGCTTGACGACTTCCAATCACCCTTCTCAGCTCCTCCTGGACTTTGTCTAGGAGATTGAAAATGGCTGGTTTTTAATAAGGCAGCTTTTAAACTTCTACACACATTAATTATACGCTTAATTTGTGCTGTATGTTTTTGTTATTTCTTCCCATAAAAGCACCTACCTTGTATCTTTGGATACCTGGCCATGAACAGAAGTCCCCATCTCACTGTAGTTGCTGTTGTATCAGTGCCAGCAGCAAACAGATTCATAATTGTATGCAAAAGGTTTTCATTGTGGAAGTGACTGTTGGTTATCCCAGATCCCTAAAATAAATAAACTAATCAGTGCAGATATTGCATTTAAACAAGTCTATTTCCAATTTCTTTTCAATTAATGTAACAATGAGAAAAATCACAATGAATTACTTTGTGACTTTGGACTAAATATGTTTTCCTACAATACTCGTTTGGGATCCACTGGAATTGGGCACAAACCAAACGAAATCCAAGAAAGTGAGCTATTTTAAGTATGCAGACAAACGGTGGAGTGTAAATCTTACGACATCTGCCATTCTAGCCGATGCATGTGTTCACCAGGAGCCATGATAACCTTGTTCTATTGCTGATGATTGCTCATGTAGTACAATATGGGACATGGTGCTACTCAGATGCCCACTACACCCCAGCTTCAAACAAGTAATCAATTTATATTGACGGACGTATTTTCTCACCTCTAGACTTTGCCTGCGGGTCAGAAATGCGTCCACGACGCCTCTGCACTTGTCGGGGTTGAGGGTCTCTTTTAAATGACTCAAAAGCCCCAAGGTATGTTTCCTACTGGCAGCACTCAGTTTGTGGAATTCCTTCCTGTTAGCAATTCATTTGAAGAACCATGGAAACTGATTGTACATCTGTGAAAAAAATGTTTTTAAAGACATGAATGTGCTTTTCACTGACTGCACTGAAATGAAGAGCTTAAAAAAATAGATTACCTGTACTGAAGGGGAGAACATAAGTTTGGTGCGTCTTCTTGTGTTTTTTACCAAAGAAGACCGGATCATCGTAGTCAAATCGGCTGCCATAGACCATGGAGCAGATAATATTGGAGATGGCACAATATAGAAGCAGGGCCGAATCAAAAGCTTCTCCTGCATCATGAAAAACAGGATTTTTTTCCCCCTGATGGAACATGTTGTTCACATGGATGATTAAAATACAAGACATTAACCTTTGAATTTCTTTATCACTCCAATCAGGTGGTGACATTCCTCAATGATCTTGTCCTCGCAGGCCCTCTTGCCCATTCCAAAATCTCTCAGGTTGGTCAAAGCAAAGCGCCTCATCTCTTTCCATGAATCCCCATTGGACCATATGATACCCGAGTTAAAGTTTAACAGAGTGTGTTAAACCACAATTCCGGGTTGAAAACCATTAACACTAGTAAAGTGGTATTTTGTAAAACATGGCCAGAAAGGAAAGAGAATGGAAAGGTAGCTCTAAAACTGGAGGGGGAAGCGAACAATCTCACAACTGCTGCTCCTTAATCTTTGCTGTAATACTAGGAAAAGATATTTGCTCCCTTCCTGGTTTCTTCAATTTGTTTATTTGTCACACTGAAATGTTTCTTGGTCATCAAACTAATTGATAATTGGCCACACTGAGGCATGATCAATGCCTGATCTGTTCAACGTAAACATCTCTTAAATAGAACCTGTCTGATAATGTGGATTAGGCTGAAAGGTCCCAAAAAAAAGGCATCTATTTGTTCACCTTATCAGTCTTCTGTGAAGCACTTTGAACTGCACTAACCTATATGAAAACGCTAGACAAATAAAGTTTGATTGATTGATTGATTGATGGTTCAGTTTGTGTCACGTAACTAATTTCCATATCCACATTATCTTGAACCTCTGAGGCTTTTTGTTCAGCTTTCAGTCTGTGAGTCTAACAGACTGTCCATCTTGGAATCAAATTTATTTTCATCCCATCAAGTTAGTTGTTTTACAACCTGAACTCATGCATTGCGTTGTCAGCCAATCAGGATTAGCATCTTTTCATTCTTCCAACTTTGTATTTGACCAAGATTTTGACCTATTCACAATTAAAAGTAGGCTACTACTTCGCTGAATTTACTTGATTGGTGCCACTTATGAACTAGTCAATTATTACAAGGGTGGAAAAGATTCTGATGGCCTTCTTTCAAATTATTACAGGTCAGGATGGGCCAGGATGAGCTATCACGTCAAATTCAACAGATATGTCTGCAACACTTTTGTTTCTTCGCATTCTGCTGATTCTGTTGAACTGTTTTAAGTTTTAAGGCAAAACACTGACCATATCTTAGAAATTACACCTTTCAAAGTAAAGAAAGAGTACATGTAAACTATGTATAATTCTTTTCTTACCATATCCCTGATTAAACTCGTTCATAATTAGCATTTGATCTCTATTTCCAAACTCATGAGCATAGTTGACAAGTGCCTCCTTCACAGTTTTGTAACCTGCAAGGACCACCACTTTCTTTGGTCCCAAATAGATGGTGTACAATGATCCATATTTCTTGGAAAGCTAGGAGCAGGGACATCACATCATGACTTAGGATTGTGTATTACCAAAATAAAGCAGAAAGAGACCTTGTCCAACAGCACTGCCTCACCTCCAGCAATGTTTTCCAGGGTCTCCGGAGATCCAGCTGTAGCAGGTTTCCCGCTAGGGGAAGTGACTTTGGTCCCGGGGGCTCCTTCCCAAATTTATGGAAACAAAAGCTTGAGGAGAAGACAAGGGGGACTATCAGTAGGAGCACTGGTTTCTCGAGTAGATTGGTGCATTTCCTAGTTGTGCTTTAGAAGCTGCAAGGCCGTCAAAGGCCGTTACTGATCATCGCCGGCCTACCTCTTAAGAACTGCAGTCCAGACAGTTGACATAAAGATGGCTGACATGTCTCCACCTGCTCCCATTGTACAAAAATGAGGCCAAAATATCCAGAGCCGCCTTTGATGGAAATGGTCCAGGCCAACTGTGAGGCTGATGTAAGGAAAAGTAAAGGAAAACCACAGAGAAAAAGTTAATAAATGTCATCTGCACCTCTTAGAACATAGCTTTGCATGTAATAAAAACGTCAGAGTAACTATTACCACACCGTGTGCCGTGAAATCCCCTCAAAGTGGACACACAGATCGTAATTTAAGCCTCACCAGGCGAGTCCACAACACACGGGTATTTTCATCTGGAGGATAACGCACATTTGCATCTGTGGGGGTCTTAAACTCCTTAGCTTGTAAGTTTGGATACTTGGCCATCAGCAGGAGCCTCCAGGTCCTTTTTGACGCAAGGTTTTCGTTGTGGAAGCGACTGCTGGTCCCCCACTGATAGTGAGAGAAGTAGCTCGGTAAGTCTCTGATAGCAGACTGTGGCTCTATCTCAAACTACTTCTTTCGAAATGCTTGGCAGAAGCAGCCAGGTAGAAGCTCTATGTTTTTATATGGTCATTGGCTCAGTGTACTTTGGTTAATCAAAGGGAGTTTTTGATTTAAAATTCAGATCAGCTGAACTCAATTGCATTGGATATGTGGTTTTTGAATGCTAAAACAAATTTCTTACAGAATAGGCAACTTGAAAGGCTCTGACTTCAGTTCTGAAGAAACCCTAGAAGCCACCTGAGTTTCAATGCTGCAGGTGAGTGACGGATGGAGAGCAGGTGTGCAGCACTGCCAGGAACCCACGAGCCAGCCGCGCCCCCCTGCAGAGAATGGGAAAACACTGTAAGCAACAACAGAAAAACCAGAACATGAATGACTGAATGAGAAAATAAATGGAAATGGAAATGGGAACAGAACCCGGAGTGAAAGTGATACCGCAAAACAACTAATGTTGCATAAAAATTCCTTTATTAATATGATAACCGTCACATTAAAGAAAAAGCCTATCAGCGTGTTACTAGAGATTGTGAATTACTTTTGAGCGACATAATAAAAACTGTAGTGTACCAAGAACTTTTGTAGCCTCTTCATAAAAGTGACTACAAGATAGAAATGTCTGACAGCCTTCCCCTGCTTGCCCTCAATACCAACCAAAAAAGAGAAAAAACTGAGACAAACCTCTCACTAATCAGTGTGTACGTCATAACCAGTCCGTTTAGCCTCTCTGTCCCAGTGACCAGTATAGTGCATAGTAAGCAGAGTTTGTTTGTGACTTTGACATTGAAGTCTAATCAGCTATTTTCAAGATGTAATGCTCTGAACATGACAGATCCTTATCTTATAAAATGTGAGTATATTTTCTCTGTCATTCAGTTTTAGTCCAACAGGTCTCAAAATGTTGAGGTTCTCTTTGCGAGTGACGAGGATGGACAGGATGAGGAACGAGCACATCAGAGGGACGGCACAGGTCAGACATTTTGGAGACACAGTTAGAATCCAGATTGAGATGGTTTGGACATGTGCAGAGGAGGGACAGTGAATATATTGGTAGAAGGATGCTCAAGATGGCACTACCAGGCAGGCGGTAAAGAGAAAGACCAAAGAGGAGATTCATGGATGTGATGAGAGAGGACATGCAGACAGTTGGTGCGACAGAAGAAGATGCAGAGGACAGGAAGAGATGGAAGAAGACGATTCACTGTGGGGACTCCTAGAAAAAGCTAAGTAAAGCTGAAAGAGGAAGCAGAAGAGGTCTCAAAATATAATAAGCTTCAGATCTTAATCATATTAACCTTACTGTAAAATTTGCTAATGATCTGTGGAGTAGTTATGAAGTTATTTTGTTCACATACACACAGAGAGACAGACAGGGGTGAAAATGTGGTTGTGCCAGCGATCAGGGTAATCATTAAATAACCGGGGATCGCGTGGCCTACAACCCTCTACAGCAGAAGCAAGAAGAGGAGGGAGCCTTCTTATTTTGGTTTGGCTACACATCATGGAAGGTAGAAATAAGCAATAATCAATGTACCAAGTTTTGAAATAACCGCTGACGATCGACCGTGAGCATTATCACATTTTTCCAAAACAAGCAGCCCTTGTTAATCTTATAAAATCAGGGCGGGTTTGATATGTATTACTTATTGTGCCTGCTGGGTGCTGCGACAGATTCTTTGAGGTACATTTGGCCACACAATAAAGCTAACCTTAAATAATGTCCTCAATTTTTGTGTTTACTCAGTAATAGAGGTAACAGTATAACAGTATAATGTATCAGTACATTTAATTTGTTACTGTATATCCATCGCTGTAAATGTGCTAAAGCTTTACAGTTTACATTTCTATTGAAAAGTGTGTCCACACAGACAAATAGGCACATTTTGGAAATGTGGAAACGGGAGTAACCAGTCATTCATGTCCCGGTAAACAATCATCCAACTTCAGCTTTTTCTGTTTCAGTTAAACATTTATCAAAGAGGTTTTTCAAGTTGTGTCCCTCCCCTCAACCAAGCAGTCCTGGAAGGTGTCTCTCAGTACAAAAATGCTCAAAGAGCCAAATTTACTTCACAAACGCATTTAGTCAGTGCATTACTAACATCAACTCATCACTTTGTTTTTCAGTCACGGGGATATTTGATCTTTTCCTCCAGTCCTCAAGTTCTGTCACCTTATGGGCGGTTCTGCTGGTTCTGCTGCTCATCTCCCTCGTCTCCTCTTACAGCTTCAGCTCCCAGCGACATAAAAAATAAGCTCCAGGAACAAGGCCACTTCCCATACTTGGTAACCTGCTGCAACTGGACCTCAAGAGACCCTACAAGACATTACTGAAGGTGAGGAGGGCTGGATAGGACAATTACTTACCTTCTTTTGTTTGCTCTAAAGTAAAGAAGACTGATCAGTTGATTTCTTCGTCTGCTTTATTACATGAACGAAAGCCTATTTCTGCATATGTGATAAAAAAAAAAAAAAAATGATTTCAAATCATTACAATGAAAAATTATGACTAGCTACCTCAAAATTACAAGAAAGTTTCTCACAATTTTCACATAGTTTTACTTATATTACCTCAATACAAGGAGAAACCTCAGAAACAGGATTTTTTTTGTATGTATGTTTAAACAAGATATAGAGGAACCAGTCCACGAACAGCTTTGTAAATAAAAGTCAACGTTCACAAAAGCCTGCAGAAAGGACGGATGAAAACAATCCTCAATATTTTATATATCCCAAGTCTGTCAGGAGCTGTTAGTCAGTTGTGTTTTTCTCTAGATACAGTAGCTTTTCTCTTTCCTGTATTTTGGTAGCGTCTTGGTGTTATTCTCATCTTCTTGTAAAGTGTTTCCCACCTTGTGTCTCACACAGCTGTGTCGTTTGTCATTAATCCCATGTGAATATGAGCTTTGCTCTCCCCACCCTCATGAGCCAGATTGTCTTGTTGCCCAGTGACAGCGGTCCAGCACCTTCCCCAGTGTTTGCCCAGTTTGTGTCTTTGATCTGAGTTTTGCCTGCCAATTTGGAGACCTTTGCCTGTGCTGACCGCCTTCTTGTGTATTGACCTTGATCTGATTAAACATTATTGACTTTTCCTCTTGTCAGAGTCTGCTATTTGAGTCCAGTCTGGTTCTGGTATTGATAGTACGATCTGGCCATAAGATGCCCTCAGCACAACCAGTTAGGGTGGCTTTGCAACAGCAAGGCCAGTGTTTACATCTTCAGGAGGAACCACTTGACCTTCTGAGATAGGGACTGTAGGAAGTGGTTCAGAAAAATGAACCAATGAACGTAAAGTTATTTTCCCAGGCAAACTTTTTGGTTGTACAGATTCAGCATGTTGGTTATTTTTAAAATGAGATTAAGCAAGATAAGGTAGGATTCCTCACATTACACTCGATTAAGATTTGCTCCTTAGAATCCTCCTATCTTAAAACAGGTATTTTTGAATACTTTCTGATCTTTATATGCAGAAATCTGGGATTACCAGCAGTCACTTCCAGGAAGACTGGAACTGATACGACTTCAACTACTCTCAGATGGGGACTTCTGCTTATGGCCAAATATCCAATAATACAGGGTAAGGAGCTGTAAATGTATAGTAACATATGTAGACATCATCATGTAAAGAACTTTCTTCTCTTTTGTGATTTGTCGCATTTCATTACTCAGACCAGGTCAAGGAGGAGCTGAGCAGGGTTGTAGGAAGTCGTCAGGTGCAGGTGGAGGATAGGAAGAACTTGCCTTTCACGCATGAGACTCAGAGATTGGCCACCATCATCCCTATGGCAGTTCCTCACGAAACCAGCAAGGACATCAACTTCCAGGGTCACTTCATGAAGAAGGTCAGACCCTGTTGCTGATTTCTCAGTCTACTTGCTCAAGATTGCTCAAATATTATTTGATCTTTATCAACAGAACAATCAAAATGCCACATTAAAAACATATGTTGGCCCTACTGAAGTGCTTAAAACATTCTCACACCGTTGTGGTTTCTTGCTACTCTGCTAGCTATCTTAGCGATGGCCTCTCTTTTTCCTGTGAATGATGAATCATCCTTGTACACTAAAGTTTTGTCATGGAGTTCCTCAAGGCTCTGTACTTGAACCAGTACTACTTCACATGTACTTACTTTAGGTAATAAAGCACATACATTGAGGATGGCACCCAGTTAATGCATTAAACTGCCACTAAACTTAAAAGTGAAGTTAGTTTTCTTAACCCAAAACATCTTAAAAATGTTAATGTAGTGGTAGAACTACTCTGAACCATATTATCACAGCTTCCAGCAGGAAGTAATAAGGAATCTGGGAGTTATATTGGATTAGGATTTGTCCTTTACCTCCCAATTAAAATAAACACTAAGGATTTTCACTTACATAACGTTGCAATCACACACATTCTGTCTTAAAAAGACAGAAAAATTGGTCCGCGCTTTTGTTTTTTGCAGACTAAATTATCATAACACCCTGTTATCAGGCTGCCTTAATAAGTGTCCCACACTCAGCCGCTGGTCCAGAAAACCGCCGCATGTGTGCTCTCAAGAAGAAAACGTATTACTCCCCTCTTGACTTCCCTGCATTGGCTGCCTGTCAAATCCGCAACAGAATTTAAATTCTTTCTTCTGACTTACAAACTCCTTAATGGACAAGTTCTGTCAAATCTTAAAGAGTGCCCCCATTACTCCATTAGATCTCTATGTTTCAGCGATATAGGGTTAACCCAAATCCTTTTAGTGTGACACTGATTTGACAACTTCCCTGGATTCTTTTTAACTATTACTATTATAACTAGATTTATATTGTTAATATCTCCCATTATATTACAAACCACAAATTAATACATAATGCTAGTGCTGCAATTAACAGTAGTAGTATCTAACGTGCCATTTTTGTAGACGGCTCCTCTAACCCTTTATGCTCTGAGGTTACTTCCTTGAAAAAGGCGGATTAACTCGCCACTGTCGCCAAGTGCTTGTTTGTGCTTTATGAAATTCAATGTACGTAGCTCTATATGAATGTAGATCAGGTTGATGTTATCTGATAACATTGCTGATGATGCCAGAGGCCAATTACCAAAATGGGCAACCAGGTTTTCCCTATTCTGTTCCAGAACAAACTATCCAAACTGCAGATGTGAAAACACCCCCAACAACTGACCTGCTGTCTTTTCTTTCCCAGGTCGCAGGGCTTGCCTTGGAGAGAGTCTGGCCAGAATGGAGTTATTCATCTTCTTCACCTCCCTCCTGCAGCATTTTCATTTCACTCCTCCACCTGGAGTTTCAGAGGAGGAACTGGATCTGATTCCACGTGTGGGATTCACTCTCAACCCTCCATCTCACGAACTGTGTGCTGATCCCTGTCTGTGAAGAGGAGGGCCTGAAAACGCTTTATGGCTAGTCTGATTTATTTGCTCATAGTCTATTTCATTTGGTTGGTATGTCTGTTTTTGTCTGTAAAACACCGCGAGGTTGATTTTAAATCTTGAAAACCTACCCATCACTACGATGTTTTGCTCTAAGGGTGGGGCATAACATCGTAGTGATGAAACTCCTGGGGATCCGTGTCTGGTTCAAACATATATGGGTGAATTATAGCAACGTTAGAACTTGCCACTGTGCAGCGTATAGTAGACTAGATTAAACGCTCAATGACAGACCAGATTAGGAGCGGGGAAAAAATATCACATTAGCACATTCATAGATCCCCATAAACTGGATGAGACAAAACTGCAGATTTACTTACATGAGATTTTCTGGCCATTGATGTATTTTTGGCCAGAAATAATGAAACCAGGGTTTTATCCAGTGTTTCCCAAACATTTTCTTGGGACCTGTATTTGAAAAATGACAAACCCTAGCAACTCAACATTTAACATCTACTTCTTTTACACTGAAAGAGTAAGAAAGACATTTCTAACACACATACGCGGTGCCGTGAAAAAGTATTTGCCCCCTTCCAAATTTCTTATTTCTTTGCATATTTTTCACACTTAAATGTTACAGATCATCAAACAAATTAAGTAGTAAATACAAAATAATGATGATGGTTTCAGTTGTTTAGGGAAAAAAGCTATCCAAACCTACCTGGCCCTATGTGGAAAAGCAATTACCTCCCCTTGTTAAATCATGAATTAACTGTGATAATACATATTTTTGGGAAAGCTCAGTTCAATTTCAGGAGCCATCACTTAAATAGAACCTGTTTGACAAAGTGAAGTCGGCTAAAAGATCTCAAAAAGCAACACATCATGTGGCCATCTAAAGAAACTCCAGAACAGATGAAAAACAAAGTCATGGACATCGATCAGTCTGGAAGGGTTACAAAGCCATTTCAAAGTCTTTGGGACTCCAGCTGACCACTGCAGAACCATTGCTGACCCAAAACAACGGCTCAAAGGCTCGTCTCATATTTGCCACAAAACATCTTGATGATCCCCAAGATTTTGGGAAGATATTCTTTGGACTCACGAGACAGAAGCTTAAATTTTTGGATGTGTGCGTCCCGTTACATCGTAGTACATTGTAGAATATATGGACCTTGGTCCAATGAAAAGGTTGCTGGTTTGGTTCATGTCTAACCTAAACCTTCTTCAGAGCTTCAGACCAAATTTTGGAAGGAAATTTCATCAGGGCTGGGGAGAAGCTAACTTTGAGCTGCTTAGTGCATGCCTACATAGTATGTGATGAGTGAAGTGTGAGCCCATGGTGCAAAGGTTTTGAAGGGCCAACATCCCGCTCTGCATCACAGGGGCCAGTAAAAGAAGGGCCATGAAGTCGGCCACTGAAGCTGCAGGAGTTTCTTCAAGGTGGCTGTGGATCCGGAGAAGAGAGCAGACAGTAATGTTACCTGCAAACAAACTGGGGCTTGATCAACCCTGGATGGGTCGCCTGAGTGAGGGTGTCTGATGGCAGAATGACCCACTGACCCCAGGATACGTCCATGATGTCTTGACGAAGACACTTTGTGGAAAGCTGGTGAAACTCTTAACCAAAGATGTTGACGCTCTCCAGGTATTTTCATACAGGATGAGAGAAAGAAGATTTAAGAATAGCAACACCACCTGAAGATGAACAAGATGTTCATTCAAACTATGACAGAGACAAACCCCAACAAGTTTGAGATAACCTAACGAATTATTTCAAATGTACACCGTGTAACATCAACGTGAACCTTGGTTCAGACCTGATTACGAACTTCTAGGTGTGAAATAATTTCAAGTTTGAAACACAAGGCAAAATACTTACAGGGCTCAACGTTTTTATGGCTTTTTGAGAAATTAGATCAACTCAAGGTTAATTATAGACATTGGAAGCATGTATAGATTTCCACAGAAGTGCTCAGTTGTTCATCAGTTTAAGATTGCAGACTGTGGTATTGGTTTTTGTTTAGGAACTGCAGAGCCAGCTGGTTCTGGCTATGTGATAGAGCCTTGGATGAGTTACAAAATAACCCAGTTGGACATTTGTCATTTGAAATTATGTCAATTCTTTCAGGAGTTATGGCCAATAAACATGTTTTTGACCTTTGACTGACCTTGAGTCCAAAATCCAATCAGCAGTAGGGTGGGCCAAGATGCACCTTTGATGAAACTTTCATCAAAATCAGCCGAGTACTTTTTGTGTCATCCTGCTGACGAACAAACAAACCAACCAACAAATGGACATGGGTGCCTCTGTTGGCCGAGGTGATAATTTAACCACACACAGTTAACCACCCATTGGTTAATTGTTTGTAGGGTCCTAGAATGAAGCATAATTATTCTCTTACTGAGGTTCTTCCACACTGCCACCTTAAAGCCCCGTCAGTTTTTAGAAGGGTAACCTGCAGATTTGGGACTAACCCCGCACCACAAGGGGGTACCAGTACGAGACTGGACAATATTCTGCCATCATTTCACTCACACTGACATCATCAATGCAATTCATGCCTGTTCATGTCCACTTTATTGTTTTGTATTAAAATGTATTGATAACATATGAATGTTCAAACAGGAACAGCCCACAACAAATAATTTTAGCCCTTTTAGCCTTTTCTTTGCCAGAGAAGAAAAGAAAGTTCTGAGAAACACAATTAATAACAAAACAGCGCCCAACGCATGCTCTACTTCATCCTGTTGACTCAAGTGGCACATTCGTTCTTATGGTTTTCCTGTTATCGACATCTCGGGCTATGCGTGGAACTTGCTACCCTGAAATTTGACTGTAACGTCAGAATATAACAGTTATACATTATTCTTCTGAATTACTGCATTAACTGGGCAGCAGCTACAGCTAAGCTGCTAAACTGAAAGAACAAGCACAACCCACCTGCAGTGAAGGCTTTGGGCTTAACAAGAAAGGGTGAAAATAACACAACAAAAACAGTAATGTTAAAGTATCTTAAAAAAAAGTAGTTTTTGAAATGATTTCATTCATCACCTTGCACAGATCAATGCCCCATTTTTTCAGGAAATACTGGACATGCCATTATTCAGAAAGAGGACTCTTTGTGATGTTTGATATGAAGAGTGGGATAAATACATCTAAATGTTTCTGAGCTGCTTGCTCTGACGAGGGTAACAGGAAGTATGTCACAGCTTTGAAAGAGCAGGGAGGGACCAGAACCATTGCTTTTCTGAACAATTCAAAACCACAACGTGACACATGATATTTACTGGCATGGAAGTTGGAGTCCGGCATGGGAGGAGGCCAAAAATGTGAAGTGCAGTGCAAAGTGTTCTTTCAAAATAAAAGGAAGTGCTCATCACCCTCACAACATAGGAGACAAGACGCTGTGCAGTCACAAACAATTTATTTATGATTAGAAAGGCTTTTATTGTGATGACATTTGGGGAAAAAACTGAATTTTAAATATCAGGGGTCAATTATTTCCATCCCGCATTTGTTGTCAGAAAGAAAAGTTCATTTTATGCAGATTCATACACTTATTACACACTAAATTCTAACCTTGGACCTTGACTTTATCAAGAACTTATGTTTGACCCATAACATGTCATGATATTAAGCTAAGGAACCTGCTGGTCTTTAGGTTTTAGGTTTTTTTTTTGCAGCTTAACTAATGAAATCCCTGTGGGAAGGATTAAAGTTCAACATGAAACTATGCCCCAAGCTCTGTACACCACAGTCAGATATCAGATGAACACAAAGATGTTTTATCATGTTCAACCATGCTGCCATCTCTGGTTGATGTGATCTTTTACAATAATTAATAATCTTTATTGTCCACAAATGTGGAAATTTTCCTTCGACTTCACAGATTCGTTAAAAAAAAAAACAACACGTCACATCTCATCTAATACACATAGCCAAAACACGCGTGTGCCATCACTGTGGGTTTAATAGATCAACTACCTGACAGTTGAGAAAATCCACATGCATTCAAAAAAGCCACCGAGGCACAAACTCGGCTGTTTGCTTCAGGTCAGACAGACAACACCGTGACAGCAGGTTTAATGAAGACAACATTACGTTATTCAGACAAAGCTGATGGAGCTGTAGAGGCTGCTGGGATCGCTGCCGCCTTCCCTACTGCTTTCACATAACAATAAGTGACTTCATTCTCCACTTTGACCTGTGACACAGACCAGAGGTTTTGCTTGATTCATACCATTAACTACTTGAATGCGAGTGTTTCGTGTTAGGATATAGTGCAGTTCCAGTATGAAACTGCTCACAAGTTTCTTTTGTGGCACTCTGAGCACCACAGGTGAAGCATTATTAATCCAGATGGATAAATAGCTCCATAAATTAAGGAGATTCAAGGCACTCACCTTTATCTTGGGCGATGGTCCTCGTTTGGTGTGTCTAACAGTTACATAAGTCAGACTGCCATCTGGCTCATCCTGAGAGCAGAAAACACGGTGGTCAGTGTCCTGCCTGAACATTACTGTTTGGTTCAATTACATGTTTCAATTTCCAATGTTTTTAAATTAAAAATCCCTTTGTGGTCTTAAAATGATTTCCTCATGTAGGTAGTGGAGATCTAGGTGCTACTTTGGTCTTGCTCAGTCTGCACTAACAGCTCCACCCCTCGCCCGCAGCTGCCACTTAGCTGCTCTGTCACTTTCCAACTTTTAAACTCGTCTACTACACGTTGCACAGTGAAAAACACTTTTGCCTGTATTTGGTCTTGTGTTCGTGTTTCCCAGCCTTGAAAGAGAACGCAAGTGCAGTGAAACAAATGGACACCAGAGGCAGCACTGACCATCTGTATACATCACAGTTATTTGCAATTTTGGAAATTACAAAAACTGAATAGACTTCATGTGAATTCACCAAAGTCTAGGTTAGTGTTTTGTTACTTTACACATATTAATATCAATAAAATTTCAAATACTTTTATGGCATTCATCTGTTGTGCTTAGACAATGTGTTTAATTTGTGCTGCTCGGGGACTCCCAATCAAATGAATGTCTGGTAAGAAATGAGCTATAAAGCTATAAATTGCATAATTGATCACCACTGTATGATTCAACAGTTTTAGTAAGAGTTCACTGAGCCTCCTTTTGAAAGTAGGACACAAAATGCCAGCTGGCCCATCCTAAAATTGACCAGATTGGCGTTCAGTTCAGGCAGAAGTTGGAAGAGTTCAGCTAACTTTTTTCAACTGAGCTTAAAGTCAGCCCAGGGGGCGCTATTGGAAACCTGATTTGACTTGCCTATTCTTCCTGCTTCCTCGCAAGCCCCTTCGCAATCCACCTCCGACCGAGATCCTCTTTTGAATGCTGCATCTGACTTAATGTCATTTCTGTTGTCAATGACTCTTGCTCTGTTGTCTACCTAAGCCCTTCCATGTAGGGCACATAGGAGGGGGGCAGGAAGCTGAGCTCTCCCTGCTTCAGCCCTTCCATGAAGGGCACATAGGAGGGGGGCAGGAAGCTGAGCTCTCTCTGCTTCAGCCCTTCCATGAAGGGCACATAGGAGGGCAGGAAGCTGAGCTCTTCCTGCTTCAGCTTTTCCACACGGGAATATGGAGGGCAGGGAGCTCTCAAAACAAAGCCATACCACCAAATACAACTTACTGAAAAGTAATAAAATCTTTTGTCATATTTGAACCTTCTTTTACGTGGTTATCCCGTTTTTAGCACTCTGCAGTCACATTTGCAATATTTTTCTAAACTTTTTTTTTTTTTTCTCCAGTGATCTATGTTGAAGCTTGAGAACTTGAATTGCATATTAGAATCTACGGCAGATGTGTTCACACAAGAGGTTTATAGATGTAGCTGCCTTCCTTCCCCTCAAGCTTGACTCATTTAACACAATAGCCACAGGCAACAAAATTAAACCTTACCTCGAATTAAAAAAAAATTTGGGGGTTTGAGCATTTCTGACAACACAACATAAAATGGTCTAGTTGTTTTTGGATATTACAAGGCAGAGGTGTTGTGAATATTTTTGATGATAATTAACAAACATTGTGCCATTATTATTTCCACCCACAAGTGTACACTTAAAATGATAAATCCAGTGTTTCCACATCATCAGACGACCCATTTGTATACGTTTGTCAAGCTAATCGGTCCAGGTGTAAAGAGTACTACTACAAGTAAACGTACACAAATTTTATTCAGGTACAAGTAAAAGCGCAAGACTAACAAAATGTGCCCTGAGCATCATTACTGATGGGGGGTGAGGGAGGGTGTTAATATCATGTCGCTGTTAATTCAAGAAATTTAATGTTTCATTTCACAACCATCAACAACGCTGACACCTGTCAATCATTGTGATTGATTAGTGTAAATGCATCAACTTTTTATCAGTTCCAAGGTACAATAATTTTATCCTATAACTTAGTGGTGGATTATTCTCAAAATGTATTGAAGTGTAATATTTGTTAAAACTAACTATAACTAAAATAAAACTAAAATTACCAGTTTAAAATAATGCTTCTAAAAGTACAAGTACACACAAAAACCCCCCCACCAAATTACAGTAATTACCGTAGAGTACATGTACTTTGTTCCTTTGACCCTGGGCTAAAAATGTTGTTACGAGTGTGCAGGAATTATTCTATGAGTACATACAAGAAAATAAGTGCAGTGTGAAAAGCATCTGTGCATCTGTACATTGTTGGGAAGAAGCTCAAAAGGTGCTTTACTTACAGGCTGTGGATCTTGTTTTGGATCATCTAGAACACAAACAAAATTCAGTTAGTCATAACATACATGTCATTCTGTCCACTGTGTCTTTGCCTCCGCGACCACTTATTTTTCATTGAAATTAGGCCCCTTCAAACTTAGTTTGGTTGAATTAGTTAACTAAACAACAGTGGGTTCAATTAATTCCTGTGATATCGGTCATGGTGTAAGCCCAATAATGTAGAAAGGGAAAGGTATTTGTCACCTATTTGGCGAGCGATCCGGGTGCATTATTATTCACATATATATAACATAACAGAACATGTTGTCATTCTCAATTTGTCAAACACGACAGCCTCGCCTCTCAAGCACCAGTTTTGCTTTGATGAGGGGCTCTGTGGTCAAGTTAGCTCTATAACTACACAATGCAAAGTCAGTCAATAACACCTCGTGATGAAAATTTCCATTTTAAGACACATATTTCAAACTCAAGGCCTGCTAAGCCATTTTCTGTGGCCTGCTGAAGCTTGAAACTAATATGATTTTCTCAAAATAGTCTCACATAACTAGTTGACAAATAAGTTGACTTTGATAATTGGTCACATAAGGGACCATTGACGAAGCCTCCAGCCCTCAAAAGGGAAGCAAAGGCAGAAGTGCCTTAAACCTGCATTCTTTCTCATTTTCAGCAGGGGGCTCTTCAGCTGGTTGCAAAACATGGCTACTCAAAATGTGTTCAGGTGTTTCAGCTGAAGGCAACTGGACATCTTGTAGTTCCTTGAAGATACTGAACACTGTTCTAAGAACTGAAGAAGCCTCTTGGATGAGAGGTGAAACGTCTTGAAGGAACTACAAGAAGTCCAGTTAACTTCAGCTGAAGCACCAAGACTACCATGACCTGGATGACTGAGAATCTTCACAGACATAATGTCTAGTCTGGTGTAGTTAAAGTTAAAGTCTTGAAGAACAGCACATAGTGGTCACTTTGAAAATGTTGGTCCTGTTTCAAGTAAAACAGAAGTCCAACTTAGCCAGTAGAGCTAATGCTAATGCTGAGCACAGCAAACGGAGCCATGGGTCAAGTGTTGCTGCGTAGATTGGCATGCAGGTGTGTGTGCAACTTCTGAAACTAACCAACCAACATGGCTGCACCCGTAAAGCCAATCAAAGTGTCCAGGGGTAAAGTTCAGCGGTTAACGTATTCAACCACCTTCTTACTCAGACATCCATCGCCGTTTTTACTTAGGGGCTCTTCCACAAAAGGCACAACAGCGGGAAGTGACCAGGCTGCAATATTTGACGCGTTGTGAGCGAAAACTGGCTGCTCTCATTCAACATTCAGCTCATATGTGCACATGATGTTTAAACACATACTGCATTTGCCAGGACCCCTGGTCATGTCGGCGTCTCTCTTCCTGTGTTTGATGAGAACGTTGATGATGAGCAGCACTACCAGCCCCCCGAGGACTGCACCGACGATGAGGTAGGTGTGTTCATACAAACCACCTGCAGTCGGAGGACACCAGTTAGCCAGAAGACTGTCGTAATAAGTATGCAGTCCCTTTGATGGAAAATGTGACCCCACCCTGCTCTTTAAATAAATAATCTTACAAGCTAGTGCAAATATACATTGTTCTCCGGCAGATGTTTAGAACAAAATCAATTACACAAATTTGTGAATATTTCGAAAAATGGAAAAAAAAATGGAAATGGAATCTTTACTGACATCAACGGAGGCAGTTTTTTACACCTTCCTCTTTTTGACTGTAGCTCATTCTCAAATTAAAAAAAAAAACAAAAAAAAAAACTATTGAGGTTTTCTGAAATCAGTGGCCAGTTTTCACTCTTAAGACCTTTTACTCAACCTGTTCCTTTGTTTCATAGTCGCTCATAATGATATAAATGTTTAAAAGTCTTGTAAATATAATAAACAGATGTGTTCTCAAACCATACACAGAACTGTGTCTGTCTGTAATCAAATTTAAATATAACTAAGACTCATTCCATGTCCATAAACAAGCTAATGAAAACCATCATTGAACAGCAAAACTATCTTCAATTATAATAAATCATGAATGTATTCATGTGGCCATTCTTGCAAGGATATACAAGAGCATCATATAAAATAGAATATTAGTACTATTTAAAGCTGCAGTCTGTAACTATTTAATACTTTGACTTAAAAAAATAAAACATTTTTAAAAAATCAAAATATTAGAATATTTCACTTTAACTCTATAAGCCATAATTATCAAAAGTTTAAAAGATTTCAATAAACATATAGGCAAAATAAAATATATGAGTTTAATTTTTTTAATTAAATCATGAAAAAAATTTAGATGTACCTTTATTGATCCCCCTTGGAAGAAACTCAGTATACGAAAGGCTAAACAAGAACTAAAATACTAGAATTAAAAAATATACCCAAGTATTTATGTACAATCTGGCCTCTGTGTATAAACTGTGCAAAGTGGTTTTCCTGAGATTTATAAATAGATAAATATTGTGTATATGAAGTTTACATTCCATATAGTGGAATTCTACATATATAAACAGTTGGACATGTTTACTATCAGGGTTATTGTGTTTTTTTTGAGATGTGCTAGTGTTTTCAATGCTCTGTGGAATCAAATGTCCCCAGAAGTGAAGCAAAAATATGTTGTCCATCCCCTGCTGGCTGGTTGCAGTACAGCACATAGCCTCCTTTCCCCTTCATGTAAGCAGATGGAACATGGGCCCAACTAAAAACTCGTGTGTATGAGTATTATGCATATATAATATATACAAGTATGCCTGAAACAAGTTTGTCCTGTCGAATCTTTGGTTATAGCAACTGTTAGCTGGAATTGTAAGCTGTGCTTGACCTCAGCTGCTTGACTGAACTAACGCTACATTTAATTTTCCTTTGATCAAACATGTCAAAATTTAAAGAAACCACCATGCTGGTTGCATGTTAGCTTACCCAAGTTAGATTTTTCTGGCTGATCTCCACCTATGAAGTCAGGTGTGTAGTGATCATCTATCATCACATTGTTCTTCTCATCAACCAGCTGGCAGGTGTATTTCCTGTTGTGTCCACTCTGAAGCGTCACAGTGAGATTAGAGTCACAGTCCTTCTGTCCCTCCAACTTGTACCCGACACCTTCACCACGCAGCTCAGTTCCTGACTCATCCACCCAGCAGAACCTGTTCCCTTCACAAGGATGATAGTTTGCGTAGCTCCGCAGAGAACACCGTAATTTGACTTTACCATCAATCTTTGGATCAGAGTCTGGTGGATCTGGAGAGACTGGAAGATAAACAGTGATAGAGTTATCAACAATAAGAATGAAATAAAAAAAGTCATTGGCAAACTGAAATCATACTGACAGACACTGTTGGCTGTGTTTGAAAGACGTCTTGCAAGCAGCAACGAGTCATGTATATTGGATGGACAAAGGATGTAAAACTGGATCTACATTGAGCTTGGCACAATGCAACATTTTTGTCCCCAAAACAAGCAGAAATAACAAAATTCCCTTCTGATAATGTGGTCAAAGTGTTGGGTTTTTTTCTATAGAAATGACTCACTTGTGAGAACACTTAAAAAATGGTTTTGGAATGAGCTTCCCCACTGACAGGTGTAGAGACCAGCATCCTCAGCAGTGATGGTTTTAATGACCAAAGAGCAGTTAGAGGCCAGACTCAGCCTGGCAGCTCGGGCTGAGCCGTATCTAACATTCCCACGTTGAACCTCAGTGAAGGTAGAGTATCGATGTCTGTTGAAAAGCCATTCGATGTTGTAGCATGTTGTGTTTACGTGCGGTACTCCACAGGGCAGAATGGCATCCTGTCCAGGTTTGTAGAAATACTTTTTTTGTCCACTGATGCCTGTAGGAAAGAAAATACTTGTTCTGTAAGAAATGAACATTTTGTATAAAAGCATCTGCAAGAGGGTTCGGCTTTATTCTCCCTAAATAAAAGATTTTCCAGTTCTGATTTGTGATTTTCCAGAATGTGTCACCCACCACCACAGTGGCTTCTTTTAAAGAGAAATTTTCATTTATGCCACAATTAACGAGTCAATAATGAGCCTTTAGGATGCACCTCACCATCACTCTTAAATAACTAAATAATAGGACACTAGATCAGAACACATGAAGTTTGACTCAAATCAAATAAATTCAGCAGGTTTGATGTTGATGGGAATCAGATATAGTATTTATGATTATTGTCTCTGTACAATCTCCATTACAAACTCCACCGAGATGATCAGTACATTTCTGTCCTTGAGATCTACATTTGCATTTAAAATTCTGTCTAAAAAGACTCATAACTGCTGTCCTCGTCTCACACAACTATTGACTCATTTTTAAAAGTTTAGCAGTCACTTCACCAAAGCGACTTCTAAAACACAGAAATATTGGCTTTTCATGGTAATTTTCACATGTCTTTATATCATGTAAATAACTAACATTATAATTAACATTAAATTAAAGAAAATCTGCATTACCTTCAAACTGGAACACAAAAACAAGCACTGATGCCAGCTGAAACATTTTGAGTGCGTTCTCTGTAACCAGCAGGAAGTGTGTCTGGCGTTTGTCTTCTTGTAGTTTCCTCTTTGTGTTCAACTGCCGGAGCTACAGAAACTTTAGAAGCAGCAACGATATCTGTGGAACTAATAACCATCAGTAATTAAATTAACTGACGATTTGGTCTCTACATAGTAAATTTCATGAGATTAGTTGTTAGTTGGCATTATATAAAAAAATCTGACCTGACTCTTCAAGTAAGAGCATTTTTATTTCTTCATCCCAGAACGAAGTAATAAAAAAGTTTTAATTTCCATTCTGTCATTTCAGTGATGCAATTAAAAAGAGGAAGTAACATGTTTGGTTAAAAACAGAACAAGACTAAGCACCTCCAGCAAGCAAAACACCCACCCTGATGTTGCTGACTGGCTCGTAGATTAACAGCATGAAGCCTCGTTTGGCCTTCTGGGTTGTTGGAGGTCAAAATGACCATTTTTGTACAAGAGGGGGGAACAGAGGACACAGAAAGCGCTTTCACACCGACACGCCTCCGTGCCGGTTCCGGTTCCGGTTCCGGTTCCCGCACCTACTTTGGAACCGGCCAGAGCGTTCACACCAAGAACTTTTGAGGTTCGGAACCCGAAAACCCGAAAAATAGCTGGTTCTTCCTCGCGACCCGTGACCTCTCCAGTGATGTTGCAGTGATGTCATCAGCGGGCGTATCTTGTTATCAGAAAGGAGAGATAAACAAGCGTTGGTTGCTGCCCGCCATTAAACATAAACTAGAAGATGAGAGAAAAACAAAGGACGGAGACCAAACAAAATGTTCTGATCTGGGTGTTCTGGGGAAACTTCGATTGCAGCACCTGCAAAAGAAAGCTGTATGGGAGCTGAACTGGCAGATGACTTGGCAAAGACTGAGTTCTCAAGAACACCAGACCAAATTCTAATCCAATTTAAAAAATGCATTTAATTGTGCATTAAGTAACGCCCTCTGATGGTGACGTCGGCCTTTGGACCTTTGGTTCCGCTTAGATCATTCTGAATGCGGGCCGGTTCGCCAGAAAGCACCAAGGTTGTCAGACCTTAGAACGGAACCAGAGCCAGAACCAGAACCGTGTCGATGCTAAAACACGCACTGCTTTATTATCTACTGGGACTATAATACACAAAATGAACATTGTGATCTATTAAAGAAGACTTGAAATAATCAACTGAGACCATAAACTGACTAGGAAACTGTTTACTGAGGTAACAATCCAGTGAGAATTTCCTCATAAGTTCACTAAGAGACTTTTAGCATGAACCAGTGAATTTGCCCCCTGCTGGCCATTAGAAAGAGTGCAGATTTAAGGTTGTTCCACATGGAGTAGATGATATTCACATGATGGTTATTCTCCAACACCAGCCACGTTAGCAGCTGTGTGAGACCCAGGCTAAAGGATAATTCATCTTAGTTTAACATGTTACTATTCTTTTGTGACTCATGACAAGGATATCCGAACTGCAGGTGAGGAGGACGGGAATATGTTCTGTTATGCTTTTGCAAATAACAAGGACATGGAAGAGCCAGACGCAAACACTGGAGGCAGAGTTTCATGCAGTTCAGCGACTTAATAATATTTAAAAATGATGATACCAAAAAGCCACCAGGAGAATTTCATGGAATAAAATACAACAAAGAACTGACAAACAATGAGGGTAAAAACAGACAAAAAGACACAAGTGAGGGCAGGTTAGTAAGACACAGGTGAAAACAAATATGGATAATCACAAAAGGCAGGAAAAGATCAAAGACAGGCTGTTTAAAGGAAGTCTGATAGCCAAGAGAAACCATCAGAAGAAAAATATCTAAATTATGACAATATTTAGTCAACAAAAATACCAAACAAAATTTTGACCTGAGGATGGTACTAGAGGAACTGCTACAACCATCAGGAAATAACATATGTACATCATTTTAAGAGCCAAAAGAGCAGACAACGCACCGTAAACATGAAGTGGTTATTTAACTGAAAACTGTCACGACTCACGACTGTGATAATATTCTGACTTTCTGGTAAAGTGGATGATGGTGTAGAAGATCAGTGCAGAACAGCAGGACATGTTTCCAACTTTTTGATATTTCAGACATCAGAATTTACCAGTAAAATACCACACAATAAATGATAGAGAGAAAACCAGAAAGACCCCAAGCCTGGGTGGTCGCAGACATAACAAAAGACTCAGATGAAAATATTGGCATTCATTTCCATATTCTATATTGAATTTTTTCTACTTACCTTTTTGTCATTATCAAGTCGTTTTATGTTGCCTGCAAAAAAAAAAAAAACATCCCAAAAAACAAACTGCTGTTAAAAAAATGTTTTTAATGACCAAAGAGCAGTCAGAGACCAGACTCATTCCGAATCTTGCCACGTACAACCTCAATTAAACTATAAGATCAATCTCTCCTGAAAATCCATGCAATGGTTAGTGCATGTTGTATCGAATTGTGATAAACTGTCACGAGGTAGAATTTCATCCTGTCCTGGTCTTTTGAAGAAACGCATTCGTTGTCCATTGATACCTGCAGGAAAGAAAATGTGTGTTTTGTAAGAAATTAAAATTTCATATAAAAGCATCTGCGTAAGGGTTTGGCTTTGTCGTCTACAAATAAAACATTTTCCATTGCTGATTTGGCATTTTATAGAGGTAATGTGTCACCCAACACTGCAGTGAGTGCTTTCATCTATGTCACAGTTGTTCACTGAATAATGATTCTTTTGTGACGCAGCACACCTCCACCGCTATACAACTAAACAAGAGCACACTGGTTCAGAACACGTACATTTGGACTCAAATCAAATCAATTCTGCAGGTCTGGTTTTAATTAGAACAGATGAAGCATTTGTGGCAAGTGACACACAAACAAGCAGTGATGCCAGGTGAAACATTTTGAGTGCATCACGTCAGCGGTACGATGTTGTGTCAGGCTATTCTGGTGGACCACAGGTCTGCAGTTCCCTCTTGGTAGTCAAATGACTGACAAATAGCAACTCCCACCACCCAAGTGACTTAATTGAACTTCTTATTTCCAAATATCGAGACACTTCACACACCAGAAGGTCGTCTGTATTTCACCTGGATGATAGTTTACTATCATACAATCCAAAGCAATGAGTTTTTTAGGTCAATGTACGAGTCCATGTAAAGATATTATAAGAATACTTGAGAGTGAGGCGCATAAACTGTGATATAAGGTAACATGTTTGATAAGAAACCAAAAAAAGAACAAGACTAAGCACTTCCTGCAAGCGTAAACCCACTGCGACGTCGCCGTGACCAATTTGTAGACTAACATCTCGAAGCCTTGTTTTGGCATCAGGAAGTCGCCATCTTGGTTTTTCAAAGGAAAAAGTGGACAGATTTACACAAAAGTGTGGGGACACAGGGTAGATCTGACCGAAAACTGCAAACAGGATGTGGTAGCCGCAAAGTAGCTAAAACATAATGTACTTTATTATCTGCTGCGACCATCACTTACAAAAGGAACATCATTAGAGAGGACTTGAAATAAGCAAATGCGACTATAAACGGACTAGGAAACTATGCTGAGGCAATAACCTATTGCCAATTTCCTCACAGGCTTACACTAACAAAGCAGTTCCTTTATTAAATATGCTACATTCAACAGCCTCAAAAATTGCATGGAATCTACAAAATTGTACCTCATGAGGGCATTAGCTTTTCTCATCCTGACTGGTTTAATATATAAGAAGCAACCTATTCTCTCAAAGTTAGCAACAGCCAGAGTGATCTTTGGTTGTTTAGCTAGAAGATAACTCACCAGGATAATCCATTCACACACTGAGATGGGCAACTCTGTGGCTGTTCTTTAATTTCTCTTTCAGCTTCCAAGAATGTCTCAGCGTAACTATTGGCTGTTTCCAACATAAACAAAAGTGTTATGACTGCAGCTCACTCTCTTATTCATCTCTGTCTTTTTCTCTGAAGGAAAAACTCATCAGGTATGTCTGGAGAGGACCGAGGGAAAGCTCTGGCATTGGAAAAGATGTGGGGAAGGATCAAGTTCATGGAGACCAGGCCAGGGCAAATGAACTGAACCTGTTCTTCAACAGATTTGATCCAGGCCCCACTCCCTCCCCCACCCCCCAGCCTGCTCTCTCTTCACACCTCTGCAGCACAGCCCCCGCTCTCTCCTCCGACCTGTCAATATCATCTCCGCCCCAGACTCCCCTCTCCGCGATGACAGAGCAGGTGAGGAAGGAGCTGAGGAAGATCAAGGCACTGAAAGCAGCAGGCCTGGACGCCATCAACTCTAGACTTCTTAAGGAATAGGCAGACCAGCTCTGTGGGGTTGTCATGCACATATTCAACCCAGTCTCAGTCTGGATAGAGTCCCGGTGCTGTGAAAAACCTCATGTGTGGTTCCATTTCCAAAGACTGGGCGTCCCACTAAGCTAAGCTGAACCACTTCAGACCTGTGGCCTTGACCTCCCACCCGATGAAGACCATGGAGAGGATTGTTCTCGGGCAACTAAGCCCCCTGGTGAGCAACATGCTAGATCCCCTGCAGTTTGCTTACCGCCCTGGTATTGGCGCGGATGATGCAGTCACCTCCCTCCCGCACAGATCACTGTCCTAGGTGGAGAACCCTGGAAGCACTGTGGGGGCCATGTTTGTTGACTTTTCCAGTGCTTTCAGTACAATTCAGCAGGCACTTCTGAGCGCGAGGCAGCAGGGGGTGGGAGTGGACCAACACCTGGCTGCATGGTCCACAGACTTCCTCACCAACAGACCACAGTATGTGAGGCTCAAAGACTGTGTCTGATGTGGTGGTCCTCAGGGTAGAGTGCTTTCCCCCCCTCTCCTATTCACTCTCTACACATTGGACTTCAGACACAACACTGTGAACTGTCATCCGCAGAAGCTCTCCGATGACACAGCCATTGTTGGTTATGTATCGGAGGAAAACATTCAGGAATATACGAGGGACATCCTGGACTTTGTCGACTGGTGTGAGTGCGACCACAAGGGCATTAATGCCAGCAAGACAAAGGAGATGGTCATCAAAGGTGTTTGGTGTTCCAAAGGACATCGCCACAAACTGCACCGGTGAACATGCAGGGTTCGGACATCGAGACAGTGGAGAAGTACAAATACCTGGGTGTTCACCTAAACTACCAACTGGACTGGACTGACAACCCTGATGCCCTGTGCAAGAAAAGCTAAAGTCGCCTCCACCTTCTGAGGAGACTGAGGTCCTTTGGAGTGTGCAGGACATTACTGGGGACCTTTTACAACACTGTGGTAGCATCAGCTATCCTCTACGCGGTGGTCTGCTTGTGGAGTGGCAGCACGGACAAGGACAGGAAAAGACTGAACAAACTAGTCAGGAAGGCCAATTTTATCCTGGGCTGTCCGCTGGACTCCGTACAGGAGGATGTTGGCTAAGGTGACATCCATCATGGACAACACCTCCCACCCTCTGTAAGAGAGGGGGGCCCTGAAAAGCTCTCTCAGTAGCAGACTTTTACACCCACAGCATGACAAGGAGCATTCAAGGTCATTCATTCCAACCGCCATAAGACTCTTTGACTCCAATACAATGTAAACTAGTCATTATTCATCACTACAAACAATGTATATTTACTCGTTCAAATCTGTCATGTCTTCTTACCGTGCAATATTTCTGTATCTATTTATTTGCTCAAAAGTTTGCATTAAAACCACGGGACCATTTGTCCACCCTGACAGTATATTGGAAGGAGTAATTAGTGTAAATAATGTACACAGACATAACTATTCTTTTGTATCAATCTTAGGCTTTTATTACTTTTTATTCTTGTCTGTTTATTGATTTCTATTTTTCAAAATTGGTGGTTAAGGACATTAAATCACTCTTTTTCCCACCTTTGTATTGCTCCAGTGAGGGATCAATAAAACTGTATCTTATCAAAGCCCTTTTCTCAAGTGAGCCACTAGGGGCGCCATTGGACCATATCAACTACTGTATATTAACGAGGGAAAAGGGCTGATTCATTATTATGCCATGATTGTCCTGATCATCTGGAATACTTTTTGCCTGTTCGAATAGTGACAAAACGGAGGACCTAGATGCAGAGTTTAATAGAGTTCAGCTGTTTAATAATATTCAAACACAAACAGTGATACCAAAAACCTACAAGCAGTAAGTCAGGGAACAAATACAACAAGGAAAAAAACATGATTGAGGGCAGGTTAATAAGATATAGGTGAAAACAAAAGAGGAAAAAAGATCAGATAAATGAGAGAAACCGCCAAAATAAAACTCAAAATCATGACAGTATTTAGTCAAAAACATAATACCAGACAAAATTTGGACCTGATGATTTTGAAATTTTGTTACTAAACACAGTGTTAAGGGGTTAAAAGCTATTACAATTCACCCTCTGAGAAAAATACTTTGAGTGGATTAAATTTCATTCTGTGTGAGAAAAATGACAGAAAACCACTAGGTTTGTTTGAACTCGTCTCAACTTTCACCCCTCTTTTGTTCTTACTTCTATCTAAAAATTACATATTTAATATTATTGATTTACCATCAGGAAATACACAACTGTTGCTGGAACACCAAACAGACTTGTATATCATTTAAAGAGCAAAAAGAGCAAGTAATGCACCCTAAACCTAAAGTAGCTATTTAACTGAAAACTGTCATGACTCATGACTGTGATAGTACTCTGAATTCCTGGGAAGTTACTGTTGGTTGTGGTAAAGGCTGATGTTGTTGTGGAGGATCAGTTTGGTGGAAAAGGACGTGCTTCCATAGTTTCACACTTCACTTCATCGACATCACAATTTACCTGTGAAATACAGGAAAAAAAAATGTTTCAACTGTTGACATTTTGTCCAGGGAGACCACAAACCTGTGATCACAGACAACAACACTCAGATGAAAACATTAGCTAGAATTTCCATATTATGGGTTAGAGTATTTATGTTCTTCTACTCACATTTTCGTCCTGATCAGGTTCCTTTATATTCGCTGAAAGTAAAAAGTATGACAATTGCATTGTTATGATTTATATCAACATTTTATTTTCATTTTTATTTCAAATTATGGCAAAATGTCCTCACTCCTGTGTTTAATGAGACCAACAGTGATTATAATCATCAGAATCACTGTCACAATTCGCAGAGCCAACATGATGTAGCTCAGAGGCCAATGAGAGGACCCTGTACAACAACAGTGAAACACATCAGTTGGTAAATTAGAACAGTATTTAATCACTTGTGGTCCACTCAGGACCACCACAGTCAAAGAAATGCCAAGTTGGATATATGCTAATTGGAGGTATTGGTCTGCTGAGCGCAGTTGCTGAGAACAAATTCAACTTACAATTCTTGTTGGCATCTTTCAAGTCCCCACCTCTCATTAATGCAATACCTGTACCAGATATGAGAGTGACGTTCTTGTTTGACGTTGGCTGACTGGCAGTTGAGAAGTGGAATCTTCCAATTGGAGCTGCAAAAGTGAAAGATAATTTGTCTTGCAAAAGCAGCCTTTCAACAGGTGCTCAATGGAAGACATAAAGCGAAGGATAAAGGAGCTGGGACCAAACTAACATGATTTCCAACTTCAGCATCGGACAGTTAATCGAGGACTAGCTTACACTCGGGGCTTTTCCTGCTCGTTCTGACAGATGGAGCTGGCGAGCTGGATGTGACGTAAGGGACAAGAGCCAACAGCTACTTTGAGTGAAACTTAACATATATACCAACATAAATGTGCTCCATTTGGCAAGAAAGTGTCCTCCTTTTCAATGTAATGTGTGTTTAGTGCTTCAGTGTCTGCCTGCAAGGCTGACGAGTGGTTGGTCAGCACTAAGTTGTTCCTGTCTTCTGGGGAGAAAAATTAGGACGCTTACTTAAGGAGATTTAACTTCCTCCTGTCTACACAAAGAAGTTGGTGGATCTGGACACAAAATGTTACTTTTTCCCTTGCAAATCACCATCACCGCAAACCTGCACACCCCATCATAAAAAATTTAATCACCAGTTATGGGATGTCCCCAGTGGCAGTTCTAGACCAATTTTTGCGTGGGGTCCCGTTTTATCAGTGGGTACATCCAACCGGGAACGAACGAGACAAGGCAGCTTTTAAGTCTTTTAGTTCTCAGTTTCATATAAAGTGCAGTAAATAGACATCAACAATAACAAAATACCTCAAGTGTTATTTTTCAGTAACAGTATTCCAATTACAGCCATTTCTTTCAGTATGCTAACAGTTATCATTTCATTAAAAGTCCAGCTTTTGAGAAATCAGTCTCAACGTGATTCCAACGTGCTTCATATTTTTATTTTCAGCAAAAACTCAGCAACAATAATATAGTGTAAAATTTGAAAAGTTAGAAAAGTTTCTTTCAAGTTTAGTTATGCTATTGTGATAAGATCTCATGGAGGTATAGGCAGTGCCATTGCTAATGTTGAATTTTTAGTTTTAACTTTTAATTTATTGTTTGTTTAAATTATTTTTTATTTTATTCTTACATTAGCCGTTACGTTATCCGCCCCTGGATGTCCCTGCCCTTTCATTTGCCTACATGGAACGTCTGAGCAGAAGCAAAGATCCCCGGATAGAGAACAGAGCAGGTGTTAATGACTAAAGTTATGTCATTGAGTTAAACAAAGCTTAGAGGGAGGAGATGGGGTGGGGGGTTTGTAGAGGAAGCAGGATAAGTAGGAAGGTCAAAACAGCATAAATACTCCTGTTTTAGATTTGCCAAAGAAGGAAATCAGCTGATGTGACCTGGGGGTAATGTGAGCTGAGCTTGACCTCTGTGGACTCACTGAACTAACTCTGTGCTCAATTTTATTTGAAAAAAACATGTCAAAATTTAAAGAAACCACCATGCTGGTTGCATGTTAGCTTACCCGAGTTAGATTTTTCTGGCTGATCTCCACCTATGAAGTCAGGTGTGTAGTGATCATCTATCATCACATTGTTCTTCTCATCAACCAGCTGGCAGGTGTATTTCCTGTTGTGTCCACTCTGAAGCGTCACAGTGAGATTAGAGTCACAGTCCTTCTGTCCCTCCAACTTGTACCCGACACCTTCACCACGCAGCTCAGTTCCTGACTCATCCACCCAGCAGAACCTGTTCCCTTCACAAGGATGATAGTTTGCGTAGCTCCGCAGAGAACACCGTAATTTGACTTTACCATCAATCTTTGGATCAGAGTCTGGTGGATCTGGAGAGACTGGAAGATAAACAGTGATAGAGTTATCAACAATAAGAATGAAATAAAAAAAGTCATTGGCAAACTGAAATCATACTGACAGACACTGTTGGCTGTGTTTGAAAGACGTCTTGCAAGCAGCAACGAGTCATCTATATTGGATGGACAAAGGATGTAAAACTGGATCTACATTGAGCTTGGCACAATGCAACATTTTTGTCCCCAAAACAAGCAGAAATAACAAAATTCCCTTCTGATAATGTGGTCAAAGTGTTGGGTTTTTTTCTATAGAAATGACTCACTTGTGAGAACACTTAAAAAATGGTTTTGGAATGAGCTTCCCCACTGACAGGTGTAGAGACCAGCATCCTCAGCAGTGATGGTTTTAATGACCAAAGAGCAGTTAGAGGCCAGACTCAGCCTGGCAGCTCGGGCTGAGCCGTATCTAACATTCCCACGTTGAACCTCAGTGAAGGTAGAGTATCGATGTCTGTTGAAAAGCCATTCGATGTTGTAGCATGTTGTGTTTACGTGCGGTACTCCACAGGGCAGAATGGCATCCTGTCCAGGTTTGTAGAAATACTTTTTTTGTCCACTGATGCCTGTAGGAAAGAAAATACTTGTTCTGTAAGAAATGAACATTTTGTATAAAAGCATCTGCAAGAGGGTTCGGCTTTATTCTCCCTAAATAAAAGATTTTCCAGTTCTGATTTGTGATTTTCCAGAATGTGTCACCCACCACCACAGTGGCTTCTTTTAAAGAGAAATTTTCATTTATGCCACAATTAACGAGTCAATAATGAGCCTTTAGGATGCACCTCACCATCACTCTTAAATAACTAAATAATAGGACACTGGATCAGAACACATGAAGTTTGACTCAAATCAAATAAATTCAGCAGGTTTGATGTTGATGGGAATCAGATATAGTATTTATGATTATTGTCTCTGTACAATCTCCATTACAAACTCCACCGAGATGATCAGTACATTTCTGTCCTTGAGATCTACATTTGCATTTAAAATTCTGTCTAAAAAGACTCATAACTGCTGTCCTCGTCTCACACAACTATTGACTCATTTTTAAAAGTTTAGCAGTCACTTCACCAAAGCGACTTCTAAAACACAGAAATATTGGCTTTTCATGGTAGTTTTCACGTGTCTTTATATCATGTAAATAACTAACATTATAATTAACATTAAATTAAAGAAAATCTGCATTACCTTCAAACTGGAACACAAAAACAAGCACTGATGTCAGCTGAAACATTTTGAGTGCGTTCTCTGTAACCAGGAGGAAGTGTGTCTGGCGTTTGTCTTCTTGTAGTTTCCTCTTTGTGTTCAACTGCCGGAGCTACAGAAACTTTAGAAGCAGCAACATCCACAACCCAACTTGACGTCAGTTCTTTCTAAACACTCATCTTATATTTCATACTGCTATATGGGTACTACGTATCATACCCATTTTTACACAGACCAGTGTTATTATCATTATTATAATTAGACGCTTTCATCCTACACTCTATATGGCCACTATTTTATTAAAATTTCTATCTCATTCTCAGTGATGTTGATAGCTTTTCAATAAAGTGAGTCTTTGGGACCCACAGGTGGTGACTTGAGTGGGTCCCTGAGAAATTCAATGGCTCCCCTATAAAATTTAGATTTTGGTACATTGGTACATTTGGCGATACATTCATATATGTTTCAAATGCGTCTGAAATTAAAATAAACAAATAAAAATTCCAACTGAAAAATTTATTGCCAAACTTTCACAGCATTTCCACTGCTGTGAAAAAGAAAAAGAGCATTTTTGAAGCCACATAAATAGCACCAAAATAAATTACCAAAATTCAAATTAAAAAAAAAAAAAAAAAGGTGTCTCTAGTAGTACTAACTATAAATCATCAGTAAAAGTGCTGATTTAACACACAAAACATTCTCGTCAACAAAAACACACCAACATCTTGTAGTCGTTGCTACAACTAAATCAATGGAACTCAATCAATCATTGTGAAAGTTTTAGCACAAAATTAAACTTTAACACAGGTGTAAGTTTTCAGGAAAATAAAACAATGCAGTTATGCTTGTGGTGTATAGTAATCAAGTCCATAACCTATATAATGACTAATTGTACTCCATATTTTAGAGTTTTCTCTGCTTGACCTCTTTCCATTTGTGGAAAGAGGCCAAGCATTTCCATTTGGCCAGTGCCTCTTCAAGAGGGAACTCTGGCGTTATGGGACCCAGGTTAACCTTGAGACAGAGTGTCCCTGTGAGCAGAGAACCCTCGTTCACAGTCAGCTGTACGCACAGCCAGGCTGGTGGCCAGTTGAACAAGGATGGTAAGGTTGGGGAAATCTTTTAGGTGATATTTTGTCACTAATGCCCAAATACTGCCTAAATACTCTGCTAACCCGCCATGAGTTTATTTTCTTCGGCTGCATTTTCCCAGTTTTCTTCCGTTCCTCTGCTGAATGAATGCGGAGACATTGTATGAGCATAACAATATGGCGGCTGCCATTCAAAGTATTTTTATCACAGCCACCGGAGTTACATTCTCTTTATTTCATACAGCACACGCACAGATATGTTAAAACATCATCAACTTGCGTGAACACAGCATCGAGCAGTGGAAATGTTAATTTATATAGCTGTATGAAGTTAGTATACTTAAATCTTGAAATGAAACGTTGGGACTGGCTAGTTGTTATCCTGGTGACTAAACTAACATGTCGCGAGACTGTGCACGCGGGGTTTCGCCTGTGTTGGCACAGCGCTTGCGTGGCCTCCCAAAAGCGAAGGCCTGTTACTTAAACACAAGTTGCTGATCGTTGGATTGTTTTACACGGGAAAAATATGGTGCATCTCCGGGAAGCATGGACAGTGACTTTTATGCATCCCTTCAGATTTTAAACGCAGGACGCATACCTAGCAACATCAATGCATTCTTATTTTTTATTTGTCCTCCCTCAGTACCCCACTTTATTATTGTATTCTTCTTGATATTCTTAACTATGTTCGACCCATCTGTCTATCTATCAAGTCTGAAGTACTGCTCTGATTTCCTGACTCAGTAGGCATACATGTGGCCAATTCTATTATGTTTTGATGAATAATATTAATGTTCAATAATAATGGCAGTAAAAATTAAAATTGCATGATAATTGCGGAATTAATAAGTAACAATAACTAAAATAATATATGTGTATCCCAGTCAAGGGGCGTGGCAGGAATACAGTTGGGCCCTTTGGCAAAGTATAGGAGAGCCGGCTCTGATGTCTCCCGGGTCAACCTAATGGCAAGTGGGCTACTTGAACAAGACATTCATGGACCAGGAGTGACACATGGGATTCATGGAATGCTACTATACCAGCAACCCTAGTCAGAGGAGATACTTGCAACGCATGAGAGACCCATGGATGCTTAGAACCTCTATATCCACGCCAATGAAGAAACAGCTCGTAACCCAGTGTTACCACAAACCACAAATCGATGAGGTACAACAACGATGCTATGGCAAGGGGGTGCCAGGATGACAGGTTGGGGGGGGCAAAAGCGGCACTACATACTATCCATACCCAGACCATCACTGAGACCAACAAGCTGATATATGCAATAGCAACAGTAACCCAAGAGATGCTTGGCTACAAGTAAAATGTGAGCCATGAAGGCCAGTACACTCCATGGAAAGCAACATTGGAAGCTAAGAAGCTAAGTAGAGACTTGGGGGCCCAGAGAATAAACAGGCTGTTCATTACTGAACCATCCAAAGTGTATTTTCAGTGGGAGAGTAGTAAGATGAGTTTGGACCCATCCAGGGGTGAGACTGAACAGTACTGGATGGGCATATGGGAGAAAGAGGCATCACATAACACCAATGCTCAGTGGTTGGTAGACTTGAGAGAGAACCACAGCCATCTCCCAGAACAAGACCCAGTAAATATCACAATGGCAGACACCCAAGAATGTGTCTGAAAGATGAAGCACCAGGCCCTGGAACCAAGCATCTCTGGGATTACATGATCCACAGCTACTGGCTAAAGAAGCTAACTGCACTCCATGAATGCCTAGCAGATGAGATGAACCAGCTGCTAAAAGATGGGACCCACCTAGAGTAGTTGGCCCAAGGTCAGACAGTCCTGATCATGAGGAAACCCCAGAAAGGAAAAATTCCATCCAACTACCTGCCAATAACATGCCTCTGTACAACATGCAAGCTCCTGTCACGCATCATTACGGCCAAGATGAGTAGGCATGTGGCTCAATACATAAGCAGGGCCAAGAAACGGGTTGGTAGCGACACCAGAGGAGCCAAACACCAGCTACTGGTGGACAGGGCTGTCGCTAGAGACTGTAAGACCAGGAAGACCAACCTGTGCACTTCCTGGATTGACTACAAAAAAGCCTATGACTAAATACCACATACATGGATACTGGAGTGCTTGAAGCTATACAAGATCAACAGGACACTAAGAGCCTTCATCAAGAACCCGATCGGGCTGTGGAAGACTACTCTCGAAACCAAGCTGGAAGTTAGCATCACGTGTGGCATAAACCAAGGGGATCCCCTATTCCCCCTGCTGTTCTGCATTGGGCTGAACCCCCTCAGCCAACTCATTACAAAGAGTGGCCTTGGATACCAGTTAAGAAATGGAAACACGATCAGCAATCTCTTCTACATGGATGACATCAAGCTGGATGCAAAGAGTGAGCGGGACATCGACTCAGTGATCCACATCACCAGGATTGACAGCACTGACATTGACATGTCATTCGGGCGAGACAAGTGTAGCTGAATGATATCAAAGAGATGGCAATATGATCACAACTGAAGGGGTTGAACAACCAGAAGGCAACATAGCCGATGTTCAGGACAGCTACAAATGCCTTCGGATCCCGCAGGCAAATGTAAATCATGAAAAGGTTGCAAGGAAGTCAGCCACAGCAAAATACCTACGTAGAGTAAGGCAGGTCCTGAGAAGTCAGATGAATGATCAGAGCAAGATCCGAGCCATCAACACCTATGCCCTGTAGAGAAGACACAGAAACTGCGGTGAAAAAGTTTACGTAAAAACAGCTAAAACTCCCTCCGGATGCCGTTAAAAACATCAACCTCTAATGCGTTCACCGTCTGCGATGGAAAAGACCAGACAACCAAAGACCCAGACCCATCATGGCGAAATTCGAACACTTCAAACAAAGAAATGTTGAAAAGCCAAGGCAGGAAGCTGAAAGGAACCAACTTCAGAATCAATGATCAGTTCCCAAAGGAGATCCTGGAACAACGTGGGACTCTCTATCCCATCAGGGCAAAAAAAAAAAAAAAAAAAATGTATCGAAGAAGGATCCCGAGCTGTCATTGCGGTAGACAAACTAAACATCAACAGCCAGCTATACCGCGACCCAAAGTCCATCCCCTGGCTTTACTGAACCCAAGCACAAGGTGAACTGTATAAAGTTTTTTCTCTTTTTCATGCTTTTGACCAGCCATAAAACAAAACACTACACATCTCAACAACATGAGTTTCGTTTTAATCTTGACCCCGATGTTCTCTTTTCAGATTTCCGTTACTTGTTCTTTGTATATTTACCAACATGTTTTCAATGTTAATGCACGCACGCACGCACACACACACACACACACACACACACACACACACACACAAGAGAAT
>KV751354.1:3715589-3725762 GCA_001698575.1 Mola mola
GAGGCAACAGACTGCGCCTCATGGTGTCAGCGTGCTGCCTGCTCGATACACCACGGATCAATAATAACTTCATTTCGTTTCCTGAGTGGATTTGGTTTAGTTATTACTGTTTCACAAGCCAGTTCGTATGGACACCCGGTGTGACCAAAAACACACCAGTCAACGTGATGTCTCACTTTGTTTCTCCCTCTTGATTTAAGATTTTAACAATTTCCCTCTGGGATAAATAAAGTATTCTGAATCTGAATCTGAATTTACCGTCTCCAACCCCTCTCAACAAGACTGGTTCCAGATGAACCATAATTCAATATTTTGAGATATTAAGTCTTTGATATGAGAAACAGAGTCACTGATTTGAGATTTTTTTTTTATTAAACGTCATAAAGTCATTTAAGTCGTTAGGTTGAGATACCAAGTCACTGATTTAAGATAGTCAGTCGTTATAGCGTAAGAAACCCATGAAAATAAAGCTGCGCTTAGCTGCCTGTAATGTAATTATTATCCCGCCCATATGCTCAGGCTGTTACCTGGTCTAATCCTGATCACCCTTTGACCCACTGAGCCTCCAGTGCAGGAAGAAGCTTTTCCCAATAAAACACTGTTTCACGGACATGTAAATAAATAAAACGGGCCGATACATATTTAAAGGGAAAACGACAGACGGTAATAATGAACAGGGCCGTGTTTAGTGCGTTTGCACTGTTTGCGCCTCGTCCCGCAGCCGTGGACCAGGAGGTCTGTCTGAGGAGGATCAAGTCACCTGACTGCACCGTCTCTTCAGTTTGATAGGAGAGGAGGGAGCTCTCACTCCGTCTCCCTTTTCTCTCTACGGGCCTTCAGAGACGTCCAGAAGAGCGGATGGGAACACGATCTAAAATTGACGTCGCAGACAAAACGGGGGAAAATGAACATTTATGAACTTAAAAAGGCAGTGAAAAATTCCGACGGTCTATTTTTCTAATCATCTATCCAAACATAAAAGATCTTTCGCCCACAGTCTGCTTCTTCAGTTACCCCCTTTGCCATGGAAACGCCAGCATCACAGGCTGACTACACAGTGCTTAAATTAAAAGAAGGGTAAGAAGAAACACTCCACAAAGATAAAATGTGTGGTTGTGGAGAGCGGGCTCTGCTGGAGCTGAACCTGCGGAGGGAGACCCGGTGTCGGGTGGAGGCGACCCCCCGGCAGTCCTGGGAGAGGGCCGAGAGGAGGCGCTACGGGAGTCACCTGCGGACCAGCGCGGCGCCCTCATTTCACAAAATCCATCTTGATTTTAAAATGCTTCCAGTCTGGTGCTTGGACTGTTTAGTTTGACAAGACGATACCAAGCACCGGCTTTGGGCAGGTCAAAACACTTGATTCACCACTAACTTGGCTCAACATGTTATTGGAAGTGTCTGGTAACATCGGTAGATACCTACTGTGACTCCTGTGTGTTTCTGACCCTATCAAGTGTCTCCGTTTCCTGTTGCTGGTTGAGCTCCCCACACACGACCAGTCAGTTGCCAAAAGGACACAGCTTTCTTTACGGGACACAAACAAACTGGTGAAGTCGATTTAAGCCAAATTGAATTTGTTTGTCTTTCGTAGACACCGGAAAGCAAAGAAAAACATGGGAAAATGGTGCTCCTTCTGCAACTGACTGATCGAGCTCTGTCGGCGGCAGGAGGCAGAAATGTTTTGTTTTATAAGCTTTGTCGAGCTAAAGGCTTGTTGCAAATAAGTCCATACTGGAGTAATTTAAATTTAAAAAAAAAACAAAAAAAAAAAAACAAAAAAAAAAAAAAAATTGAAAATCGTAAAGTCTTCCTCTGATTCTTAAAGTAATCACCAGGATGGCCGAGCGGTTAAGGCGTTGGGCTTAAGATCCAATGGGACGTCGGTGCCCGCGTGGGTTCGAACCCCACTCCTGGTATCTTAGTCCACTCTCACACTGTGGTGATGCTCATCAGCAACCTGAGGAGCCCCTTCGGTGGAAAACTGTTCCTTAGACTTTATAACTCCTCATCTGGAATGGGAGGGGTGACGGGCGGGCTTACATGTTATTAATTTCACTTTGTTTTTATTGTTCGCTTCTTAACTGTGATGTTAACTTACTGCTGGCACTTTAAGTTCCTGGAGGGGACCTCCCAAAAGGATTAATAAAGTTTATCTCATCTCATCAGAAGTTCCTCTGATGTAGCAGCACATACATGCGCCATAATAATAACGCTATCTTATAAAAGCCTATAAAAATATTGCGGTTTGTCATTATAGTTAATGAAACTCAGAAAATGTAAAGTTCTTTGACCGTCTCCACCTTTATATCTGCTTCTTCCCTTCCAGATAGAGCACACCAGGTGTAGAGACCTCACGTGCTAATACAACAAACACACACAGGAAGCGGGACACACCTCAGCTTTCATTATGTCCAGGAAACAGAGAAAGAAACCGTCACTCACGCAATAAAAGTGTCCATCTTTGCCTTGTTTGTCTGTAAACATTGCATGTTTACTTGAGTCAGCGTTGGCCTGTTTATTTATTCCTGACCTGTTTCGGTCAGGAATAAAATATCTCAGCCTTTATTTCTTGGCTTTATTTGAAAAACATCCGGAAAACGAGCAATGTGAGAGTCTTTGCAGTAGTGATTGGACAGTTTTACCTCCTTTTATACTATCAATAACTCATTAAAGCCAATCTGATCAGAAACGTTAAGACCTGAACACATTTCAGTGTGTTGAGTACTATTTAAAATGACACAACTTTGCATTTTTTAGGAGCTATACTGCAGCCAGCCACCAGGAAGTGATCGTGCTGTACACTGAGAAATGCTACATTGTCATGCTAACACCCTATTATTAACAACGTTCTGCACGATGTGCTATAAATGAGCCTAATGGTGAGGAACTCTTCAGCTGCGTTTGATGGGTGGTTATGATTTCAGTTTCCTTTGGCGCCACCGTCAGGCTGAATCTTGTATTTCAGCAACATGCGTGACGTGCGTGAGCGTTAGCGACCGTTAGCCTTGGGGAAAAGTCTCTCAGCATTCTGTGCGGTGATGAGCTGAACGGTTTGTGGCGACAGACCTTTGATGTTAGCGATGTGGTGGCAGGACAGAGCGATGTTACCGGGTTCGTTCCTCACCTGGGAGACGCAAACACACAGGAAAGGGATTTAGATTTAAAAAAAACAAAACAAAACAAAACAGCAGCATCAGGACATAAATCTTCCATCATTTTAGAAACATACGTGCTGCTCGAGCCCCAGCGCAGGAGAGTCGGTTTCGAGACAGATGTGTTCCAGTGGGATCTGACCAATCAGTTTGTCTCTCTGCATGACAGCATTGAAATAAACTTTGATTAACTTTTACATCAACTGTCACCACCGTTGTCACAGTTTCTCTGCATTAATGACTTGAAAAGTATAAAAGATATCCATTATTGCAAAGGTACTTTTTCACCATCAACATCATACTTTATTATATTATTACTATTACAGCAAATATAGCTTTTAGTACCGGTTTGGTAATTGTTAACACCACTTATTATATTAATACAAATGTATGATATCGGGTTATGGTTTTTTAGATTTGGTAAGTATAATGCACAATACATACTGGTGCAGCTCAAAAAAATCTAGAATATCACGAATGTTATTACTTTGATATGTGTGTTAATGTTGTGTTACTAAGAGAGTCAACATTAAATATATTCTAGTCTTAGACTCCTTACACATAACTGAAATGTTTCAGGTATTTTGTTATTTTAATTTAGATAATTACAGCCTACACTTAAACAAAAAAATGCATCTCAAAACATTAGAATATTTCACTGTAACAGGTTAAAACGTAATCATCAAAATTTAAACAAAAAAGGCCGGAAATATTTCATTCCGCATGTTTTGAATATACAATAATTGAAAGTGTAACTCTTTAAATTAAACTGACTTTTCCACGATATTCTTATTTTTCGAGATGCAGTACTAAAGTTAATTTAAGCTAAAAATTTATTTTATCTGTTGCTCCTCATTACAACTTATGGGCAGGTTACAGAATAAACAATCAGTTGTATATTAAATCCTTTAATTAACACAAACATACCACTGGGGAAACCTGTAGTGATGCCAACAGCCTTTACTGTTGGCTGTACTAGTGTGAGTAAGGCTGCGGTTAGTTGTCACCACCGTTGTGCCTGCAGGTGCTGAGCGCAAACAGTGGCGGCAAACGCAGTTCAGGAACCGACAAGTTCACTCATGAGTTATTTCCTGTTTCCGTGGCACTGCCATGCCCCTTTCGGAGACCTGCTGCAGGTCTGACTTTTTTCATTCTTAAAACATGACGAAAGTCGGCCGAGTTTAGTCATTCGAGCATGACTGACATCTGAACTTTCTTTTCAAAATGATGGAATCGCGCCGACGATAAGTGAGAATTCACATTCACCTGCTGGTTCCTGCAGACAGCCGGCGGAAAGGAGAAGAAGTAACCGGCCTTCACTCCCTCCAGGGCCACCGAAGGCGTCCCTGCAAAGTGATGGAGCGGAGCTCGACTGACACCTGTCGGAAAATAGCGTAAAAAGTTGGAACGCCCAGCTGCGGCGCAGGCGTGTAAATGTGCACACTGAGCATGGAGCCGTTTCACACCCACCTCGTTCTCTCATGGTCACTGTGGTGACCTTAGCGGCTGATCGCGAGTGGACATTCCTGAGCAGAAAACAGGAAACGAGATGAGTTGTCATCACATTCAGAGAGAAATCAAGGTAGAAAATGGTGGATTTTCACATGTAGTTGGAGTATTAATTCAAATTTATGCAGTAATTATTAGATAATACTGACAGGGACAACAGAAGACGGGCAGTCGCGAAAAACTACAAAAACAACCATTTTAGAACGTTCCAAATGCAACAGTGCTCAGACGGTAACGCTGTAAGATAAGTTACTTCTCATTTCCTGCGAGCTCCAAACGCACGAGTGTGTTGTGCTCACACAGGCAGATCCAGCTCTTTGGCGATGTCGAGCTGCTTAACGAAAACGGTCGTCTGGTCGTCCCTGTCCTGCTGCGTGGGAGCGCACCACGGCGTGGTCCAAACCAATCTGGAGACCAAAAGAAACAACAATATCACCAATATAACATCATTTATGAAGAGCTAAAATATGTTTAATTAAGTTTAAGTCAAAATGAGGTCATTAAACACCTTTTGCTGAACATAAAATGGAAGAAATCGGTTATTTTCGGACTTCTGCAGCCCCTCCCCATGGTGACATCGACCATGGCGAGTTCATGCGATCTGAATACCTCACTCTTGAACTCAAGGCAGCGCTCGCTGTTACTCTTTATCAGACAACGAGACATAAATCGGCGGTAATGCAGGAATTCTCAGGGCTGATCACATGTCTCAAGATATGACGGATTGATTCCCAACTGAGAGACGACGACTCGTCCAGCAATTCCAGACTGAAACACCATGAGGGAATTCTGCTTCTCTGAGCTCTCCTGGCTCTATGTTTACAGAAGGGACAGCTTATCTCCAAAGACTGCAGGGGCCCCGGCATAGCCGATGCCCTTCTAGTGAAGCCACATCTAACATCCCAGATCCTCCACAGGGCATTTACATAACATATTCTATTACATAAGCTGGACCTTAGATATGGCACATGGCTGACAATGTTAACAGTGGTCAATAAAGATTACCTGCCTTTGACTCTGCTGCTACACACAACTAGTGATTTAACTACCACTACTACGACTACTACTACTGCTGCTACTACGACTACTACTACTGCTGCTACTGCTAATAGTGTTACTACCAACATTTGTACTGCTGGTTCCACAGCTGCTACCACAAACAGTACAACCACCACTGTTACGGCAAACTTTACAAGTACTACTACAGTGTGTATGACTGCCACTAAGACTACTGCTAAAGCTGCTGCTGCTGCTACTACTACTACTACCACTTTCACTACTCCTAGTACTGCTTCTATAATGCTATCACAATTACTACTTACACTTTTACTATTGTTGCAACCACTATCACAAGTAGAAAAACTACTACTTTTACTGGATTTGCTGCTGCTGCTGCTGCTGCTACTACAACTACAATTACTACTACTACTACTACTACTACAGTCATTTTCAGTACTAAAACTACTGCTGCTTTTAAAGACCTTACTAGGATGGAGGATTAAGGCCAAAGGGGAAAAGAAATTCAGAAACTTTAAGAATAAAGTTGTAGATTTATGAGATAAATAGGGTTTATAGGCATTTAAATAGGCAAAATTAAATTTACTATTACCATTACTACTAGTATAATGAGTATTAATACCTCTGGGGGGGCGTAGTGTCAGCAGGAGTGTGTGTAAATTGAAATCTGCTCACACCAGCATACACATTCCTCAGCAGAGCCAGAGACGACCAAAGAGTGTGTCTGTGGGATTGTGCAAGTGTTTGATGAGAGTGTGTGTGTGTGTGTGTCTGAGACTTTGAATTTTCATTCAAATTTTCCTGGCAAGGAACATTAAAGGCCAGTTTTGGAGTTTTAACTGGTTAAGTCTGCTTTACTTTGGCAGAAGTCATGTTAGAGTTAGGATTTGTCAGCTGTGTGTGCGCGTCATAGTTTAAGACCATCACATTTTGAACATTGTGTCCTGTCCTCACACCTCAGATGGACTGTTTAGATTAGAAGAAGCTGACTGTAAAATCAACATGGACGACATGATTTAAGCCAGTCCATGTTGTCGCCCCCTGTTGGTGACTGGCTGCCATCTCCACCTGATCCGATTCGAATCAATCAAAATAAAATCTCAATCTCAAGTACAAGTCAAACTAGATTTACCAGCTAATCACTGAATGTGTCCGCACACGAGTCATCTTACAGTGGACTGATACGGAGAGCAGTTTTCCCACAGGCAGGCTTTACCTGGTCACCTGGCGTCGAGAGAGGTGACCACACACCTCATTATAACTTTAATGATCTTTGATAACCCTTTTTAAAGAGTCCCTAAACCCTTCAAAAGACAGTCTTCCGCTGGAAAACAATGGGCCTCATGCAAGAACCAATCATACGAACAGATCTGTTCTTGTGATTTAGGAGATTCATCATTTGTCTCGTGTAGTTAAATGTATGGGAGTTGAATTTGCGTATAAAATATTAAGGACATATGGCCTGTCTTTAAACGGAAGGGCAGGAATACAGGTAAAGGTTAAAGTTTGAACACCACCAACAACAGATACAGAGATCTTGACCTTTCACCTATTACCTCCAAAACCTGTTCATGTCATCCTGAGGTCAGCGTGGACATTTGTGTTTGAAAAAAAATTATTTTGCAAGAGTGGTATTACAAACGACAGAGGAAAATACCAACTGACATTTTTCATCATGTCGCCCAGTACATGTTGGGAGGAAGGGGGCGATGCATCGGGCGTCTTTATTCGTCCAACTGGTACAGAAGTACGTTAAAATGCGTACCTCTCCAACAGCGACGAGGCGTTCTCTGTCCTTGTAGAAGTGTGGCAGGGCCGCTTTCAGGTCCTGTGGAAACCACATCTTTGTTAAAGAGCCAGCAGGTAGATTTCATTCAAACACCTCAGGCCAGCTGCATAAAATCAGACCCAGTCTTGGACTTAAATTCAATATTAAGTCAGACTATTAGACTACGAGTGACCAATTTAGGACTTAGATAACCTGCTGTGCTATGCATCATGGGTAAAATGAGACACTTAACAGACGATACACGCAGTTGCAGCAGATCATCAGATTTCACGCAGCCTGTAATGCGGAAACTATTGCGCAATGTGGTAAATGAAATCACCTCCATAAAAATATGAGCAGAAAAGTTGAACAGTATTTTTGCATCATAAAAACGGTTGAGAAGCTCAACAAAGGCAGAATTCCTCATCGTTCTCAATATTTTTTCAAAAGTAAACAAGTGTGGATTTATGTCTCTTCATTACAAAATCACACACTTATTTGTTTCCTCACGTCTTTGAAGAAAAATGAAGCGAACTGCATCATCTTGAGGCAGAAAACACAATGTAGGACAATGGAGGCATACAAATCAGAGTGATAATCAGTTATTCTGCATGACTGATGAAACATAAATATAACAATGATCATCTCGACGTCAGACAGCCTTAAGGGATTTTTTTTGCGGCCTTCACCGACAGCGCGGTCGGACGTATGAATGTTAATCCCCGCTCAGCTGACACGCATCTACGAGGTCTGAACCTATTTGAAACGACCAAACTTGACTCTGTTGCCAAATTTGGCCCCCAGAACTCTGACGAGGATCAAGCGCTTATGAGGTTCTCCGCGTCTCTTCTAAGGAAACGCTGTTAAGAATCAAGCTTTTGTAAAACATGTAAACATTTTTTTGACTTTCAACAGCAAGTCTGTGTGAATAATAAACACCCTTTCATCTCCTGCAGAGGCCTCAGAAACACGTCCCTCCGTCCCACAGTGGGACGGCCTCACCTCCCGCTCCCCTCGCCGGGACCCCACCGAGCACACCGGCTTCAGTTTCTATGTTCATTGTCTCCGAATCAATAAAGCAGAAATACCAAACAATGGAGGCGCTGCGGACTGTTTTTGTTACCTGAGGCGTCGCGCTGCGCCGCCCTGCACAGGATGGATGCCGAAAGAAGGAGCCACCAGATCTGGATATCTGGGAGCAAAGACAACAGTGAACGCCCTGAAATATAAACGTTGGGGCGTCCGGTTGGAGCAGGTTTTACAGTTCCTGCTGGTCACACGGTTCTGCGCGTTCTGTCAGCACGGCCTGGACGTTCTGGGACTTCAGCGTTTCATGTTAGACTTCAAACTATACAATTCTTTAGCACCTTGACTGGACAGAAGCTGGCAGGAAACAGATGACCAAGAAAATATTATATGCAAAGTATAATAGTACGGAAAAGTCTGAGGCCGCCACTTTTTAACGGTGGTGTAATGACCACATGTACTTGTTTCTCAGAATCTTTATTGGAATAATAACAGAAGCCTGTTGAGTTCACTTGAGAAAAATAAAATCCGATGTTTCTGAATCAACAAGAACATTTTTTTCATGAAAAAAAAACAAAAATTGTCTGTTTTTCTTAATGAGTGAGATAATTTTTAATGAAAAAATAAAATTGGCTGTTTTTTCCTGAACTATCGAGATTCTTAAACACAAGAGAATCTTCTGTTTCCTTCTTGAGAGCTCGATTTACTGGAGCCAAAAATGTCCCGGTTGGTAAGTTAAATCCTGATGAACTTTGTTTTGGGTTGGAGGCATTGGGAGGTTCTCCTAATACAGATGTTATTGTTATAGGTCTCATGAAGGCACCTCTGCACTCTGCAGCTGTTCAGACCGAAACAACATTCAGATCTGCTGGAAACCTCAACCTTTGTCGAGAATCAGCTGGATAATTCAGAAATAAAGAGACAATTTTTATTTTTTTTCCAGGAGAAATCATCTTGTAAATTCAGACAAACAGAGCCAAAAGAATCTAACATGCTTCCACAGAATACAACCAGAAAGTCCAGGAAATATGTTCACAGTATTAAAAAACTGAAAAAACCCGACAAATCCGACAGTTTTTACAGGCTGAGGTGAGTATTTAGTGTGAGCTCCTCTTACGCTCAGCATGTGTGTATGAAAAGGCTCAGATATGCCAAAGCTCACTGTTTGTTTTTATATTTTGTGTGCATATTTCCTGTATTTACTGGATGTATCTTCATAAAGTGACTGACAAATAAATATTAAAACCTGGTTAAAACAACACAGCTGGTGGTGACCTTGTGCACGGAACTATACCTGAAACCTTTTTAATTTACCTTAAACACGCATTTACTTTAATAATTTATTGTTTTTAAATGCTGCCATTTACATAAATCTGTAGTTTGCACATCGTTCTCACATTTTATGTGCCGATTTCAATTCATTACAGTTTTCAAACTTCCACTGAGTTTGTATATACAGTCGATGTGTGTGGGAGTGATTACATGACACCTGCAGCTGGACAACTCTGTCAAATTCCACGACTTCTTCTGTGACGGCAACCAGAGTCGTTACCCCGGCCTAAACACACACACACATACTCATCAAACACAATCCTTCCCCCTTCTCCTTGTCCCGCAGATCACTAATGTCGGTCCAGCTTCATGCACCTCGTCAGTACATTTGTTTGATTAAAATTTAAAAAAAAAAAAAAAAAAAAGGAA
>KV751354.1:3731447-3754539 GCA_001698575.1 Mola mola
CAGCACGGCCACACGGAGCAGGCAGCCGATCCAGAGAGCCGCGGAGGACGCGGCCGCCGCGGATGGATACGCGCCTCTGGTCACGGAGCCAGTGGGCTGAGGGCGGTGAAAAATGGTGACTTTGAGGCGATGCATCACAAAACCATTTAGAACCATTTAGTTTAAACACAGCTGTGCTCCGCCCCCAGGAGCGCTTTCCTGCCCGCCTCGTTTAAGCTCAGTTTGTTTTTCCTTTAATTATTGTGGGACGCGGCCGCCGCGGATGGATACGCGCCTCTGGTCACGGAGCCAGTGGGCTGAGGGCGGTGAAAAATGGTGACTTTGAGGCGATGCATCACAAAACCATTTAGAACCATTTAGTTTAAACACAGCTGTGCTCCGCCCCCAGGAGCGCTTTCCTGCCCGCCTCGTTTAAGCTCAGTTTGTTTTTCCTTTAATTATTGTGGTTCTGCTAGAAAGGCAACACAGAGGAAACTGTTTTTATTTGTTTTGATGCGATATAAACTATATGATTGTTTTATGTAAAAAAGACCAGATGCTTTTGTCCTGTTCCTGCGTCCGAATTCCCGTTTCCTTCCATCAGAAACACATCAGGTGTGAGTTCTCCGCTGAGAAGAGAGATGCTTCCAGGACGCTTGTTCAGAGTGGCCAGAAGGTGGCGCAGAAGTGCCCGTAAATAAAATCCCTAAATACTGAATCATTTTATGACACAAAACCACAAGATGGCAAATAGAAAATACAGCTCGAGCCCCAGATATTTTCCAACCTCGGGTCTCTTCCCTGGACTCTCAGGCTCGGCGATTGTTGGGTAGCTTGGAACAATTAACCCGAACTTATTCGCCACTGACCAGGCTCGAAATGTTGCTAACCTGGAGCCGAGACCGACAGTGGACCGTGTATGTTGTTTGTTGTTGAGGTGGGAGAGGATTTGAGCGCAGCCTTCGTTAATCCTGCTGCCTCACAACAAACCCGTCCTCATTGTTTGAATATATTCAGGATTTTACTGCTGAAAGCAGGTTTTTTTGGACTAAACTAAACGAGATAATTCTTAAAGACTCCTGTTCTTATCCTGTTTGTGATGTATGAAAACACGGCGCTGAGCTGTTGTTTTAATGATCCATATCTATATGTACATCTCAGGTTCTTTATTAAGAAGCAGAAAATACAGGAAATATGTAGACAAAGTCAAAATAAAACAACAAAATGGCCTCTACAGGCCGAAGTCGTCACTCCGAGTCAGCTTCATTGCAGCCGTTTCACCCTGTTGGCCTCCTGGAAACGTGCTTCCTGGGCTGCTGCCCTTCCACGGAGACCTTCCTGATCAGCTCCTTCACGCTTTCCAGGCTCGTCCGGTGTCCTCGTGCTGAACCAGGTTATCTCCCACTCTCTGACAAAACCTCGCTGACATCCTTTGACAGCGGCGTCATTTACTCAAACTCCTCAGGTTCTGCGTGACTGACAGTCGGTCTTGTTGATGGGCAGGTTCAGCCTGGTGCGATGCACACGAGGATCAGCACGGTGACTTATAGAAGGTCTCTGCTCTGATTATTCCTTCATTTCCTGCTTGTATTCTAACAAAGAGACTGAGAAATAAACATAAATGGTCATTACAACACTGGTCAGACTTTAGCACAGCACTGTAGACAAAGTATTTGTAAAAAAGTAACAACTGACAAGGAAAATAATCGAGGAAACTGATGGAAAATAAGTGTTAATGGCTTTATTCTTGTTTTTACATGGCGCCCGGGCCGGTCTGCGGCTCCGCTGATGGGATGCATTTCCTGCGGTCTGCACCGGGTCATGGGCGCGACCTCTCTCGGTCGGGTCCACGATGGCCCCTGAGTCACATGACTTACATGAACTGCCCTCCGCGCTTCTCTTAAAGCAGCAGCGAAATTGAAAAGTGCAAAGGAAGCTGAAGTGAAACTGCAGCCGGGTTTGTCTTAACCTCGCTCAACCGCCAATTCCACAAATAAGTGACTCCTGCCCATCGGCTCCGCTCACTTTTACTCCCTTTAACGCACCACTTGATGAAATCCGTGATGTCAGACTGTTATTCTCACCGGAGGGGTTTCAGGAGCAGCCACATCTGCGAAGGATGTGAGGTAAGATCACCAAAACAGGCCCGTTCTATCGTCATGAGGGGAGGGGGGGTGCTTTTTTTAGCTGCATTAGCCCAACAAGAGGTCAAAGGTCGTGCCGGCAGAGATCTGGTCTAATCGTCATAGTGGTCAGAATCGGCTCTATGCTGTGTGTGAGGAATAGGAGGATGCTGTCAGCTCAGATTTACTAAAGTGATGTGGGGACTCAGAATCAAAGTTTAATAGAATATAAAACATTCAGTGTGAGTGTGGACGATTGGTCTCAGCTGAGGGTAAAATTAGCGAAGCACTGATTTCTCAGCTTGGTGTCAGCCTACGTGGACATGGTTGGTGTGAAGCGATGTCACGAGCACTCGGCTTCACTTTGACAATTAACAATTACCTCACACCTTCACATAAATGGGGACATTCTTCAAGCATCCAGATTGAAAGTGCACGTATAGTTCTGGCCGTGATTCTCCTGTTTAAAATGACAGAAAAACTGGCGAGAGCTGAATATGGGTCACAAACGCCTGAAGTTTGTTACGATATCTTAGTTTTCCTTCTAATGAGAGATGATATAAATATTCATAGCATGAAACACGTAGAAATGTGACAGGCTCGTGCCGCCCTTCCACACAGAGCCCAGAGCTGCTGTGTTGGCCCGTTGTTTCGCCCTCCGGGTGTGTCAGGTGACTGCAAACCAAGAAATGGTGATACAGGTGATAATCTGCTGTCATCCCGACTGAAACGAGCATCCACGTCATCGTCGTTCTGCAGCGAAAGTCTCAGCAAAATAAATTCTGACTTGTCTTCCACACAGAAAACTGAACCTCCATAAAAGCGATAAATAACAACATAAACAAAAATTTCAAATATGGATGAAATAAGGATGAAAACATGACTGTGTGTGTGTGTGTGTGTGTGTGTGTGTGTGTGTGTGTGTGTGTGTGTGTGTGTGTGTGTGTGTGTGTGTGTGTGTGTGTGTGTGTGTGAGTCAGGTGTCGGAGGATGAAGAGAGGAGGCTGCAGAGGAGAGAAAAAAACAGAGTTGCAGCTCAGAAGAGTCGGAAGAGACAAACCCAAAGAGCTGACCTTCTGCATGAGGTGAGTCCCAAAAGGTGAAACGAACCTTTAACAAGAGCACTCGGAGAGCACGTACCTCCACCGAGGCCCAGCAGCTAATTACAAACACTGCAGCTTCTACCCACGTCCATCGAATTCAGCCTCCTCAGATATTTGTGTATTGAAAAGTTCAATACAGAAAGAAAATCGCTGCCATTAAATTTAGCACTATTATAATTATTATTACCTTTTTTTGACTGGTGAAACGAGGTAAAAACAGAAACTTGAAACACACCTCTGACTTGTCTCTTTCCAAATGATTTTAGGATTTAGTCTTGACACTTTGCATGTGTTGTGTAAGTTAAAGGCGAAATAATTGAGCCTGGTTTCAACAAATGGGAGTTTTTAGAAATTTGGGGCATTTTTCCTGACCGTGACCTTTGACCTATAGAAACCAAAACCGCATCAGTTAAAACCACTGAGGAGAACCAATCAGGATGTGGACAGGAGGCAGCTGACGGACAAAAAAACAAATAAGCATGGGCTGATTTGAAACGGTACGAGCGTGAACCCAAAGATCTTCGTCCTCTTCATCTCCTCTTCTGCTTGTCTGTGTCTCAGGCCTGTGAGCTGTTGGAGCAGAGGAACAGACAGCTGAGGCGAGAGGTGCCTAAAACATCTTTCACGCCATCACACGCTGACCGCTACAAACTTTCTTTAAGTCACAACAAAAACGAGTCGAGTATGAGAATAATAAAGTTTGTGCCCGTTGATGTGTCAGGTGGATTCTCTGTCTGAAGAGCACCGCCTGCTGAGCGAGGTGCTCAGGGCCCACGAGCCCCTCTCTCCCATCATGCCCTGCTCCGTCGCCTCCTCCACCTCATCCAGCTTGCAGCCCGAGGCCGTGGCAGCTCGCTAGGCCCGAGCCGCGCCCCGTGATGTCCCGGTTCACCTAAACCTGGAGGGCCGTGTGTCACGGTGAGGAGCGCCCTCTGGTGGTGACGCCTCACACAGCAGCTCATGTAAATACTGTTCTGAATTCTTCCAGTTTGGGTCCCCTGATAAACTCTCATTGTCGGTTTGAGGTATGACTTCACATTTATTTAAAGTTTTGTTTCCATCATGTATGAGTATATGACAAACAACCTCAAACATGTTTTGCTAAAAATGAAAATAAAAACATATGTATTGTATTTTGCGTGTGAAATCAGTACTTAACACTAATTTGGTCACAGATAAATTTAAGTTGCACAGTGCGCAGTCGCTTGCTACCATGCGTATGAATAGCATATCTGCGCTTCATTAGTCTTTACAAATGCTTTTATTCTTTATGACAATATTTAACTACAAGGCAATTAACAGTTTTCACTCAATAACCTCGTTATTGTTTATTGCTGATGAGGCTGCAGCCATCATCCAGTGAGCAATTCCCCAGTGACAATATGTAAAACCTGCAGATTTACTGAAGGAGGCAAATCATGCTGTTATATCAATGTATTCTTTATAATGTTTTATATTAAAGTATTGGATAATATTTAATTAGAGGGACAGGATCTGTATCTCAGAACACCTTTCGATGACGACGATCCTGGTTGATCGTCTCTCGTCTTTAAGTGTCATTGTGCTTTGAATATTTGTAAAGTCAAAACATCAAAAATCTCCAAATGGCGATGAATGGCTTTAAAAAAAAGATTCCAGATTTGGCTCCAGATCAGGGAGGAAGACCGAGACACGCCGGAGACTCGCTTACGTTGGGCGATTCCACCTGTTCCATTCCATTTACAGTCGGTGTAATTAGTGATAAACTTGTGCTTGTAAGCGGAAGGAATGTTGGACCCGAATGGAGACAAAGAGCTGGTGCCGTGATGTTAAATGTTTGGATGATACAGATAATTTCTTGCTTTGCATCTGTGCACCACAATGACGGATCGGAGAGAAAAGCTGTGATTGAAGTGTTCACAAGAGTAATTCATTAACCATTTAAGAATCACAATATTTCTGCACAAGGTTCCCCCATAATTAAGGGATGATTAAGGGAAACTTAACGGTCCAGCAGTAAAATATAGTCATGTATAATAAGGCATTAATTAGCCCTTAATACTGACTAATAAAGGGCCAATATGCTAGTAATGCCTGCTAATAAGGTTGATATGTGTTCCCATCTGAACTCATTTTTATTATTATTCATCGTTTATATTGAGATATTCCAAAGAAATTGGCACATTATAACTGATATTTTATGTAAAAGCAGCCGATTATCGTGTGACTCAGATATCAAGATAAATAACAATAAAGTAACAGGAATAACAATGAATATGAGTAAATTAAAGATGCACATCTATTTCAACACCAGAATTGTTTTGGTAGCTGAAGTGAAAACCATTTTGTCGTCTGCAGAGATTCATCCACCGATTGTTTTCTGTAAGAAATTAACTTCATCTCACCGAAGGTTGTGGGTTGGTTAGAAGCCGCTGACGTGCTGTTTGTGGATCTGTAAACTCTGTCTCGACCGCGTCCGAGCAGAAACCTGCGATCGCTCAGAAGTCTCACTTCCCCATATTCTGGCCGCCGGTGGTCAAACCAGCGCAGGTGTCTGTTTCGGTTTCCTTCCTGTTCCGCGCTGAGACTGAACACGCAGCCGAGTGGAACCCGATGGTCGTTGCCCCTTTGGCACGTTAGGCTGAGGTCAGAGGTCACCTGGCGGCTGCTGCGAGCGCAGTGACCCTGAAGCGTTCTGTTTATTCGTAAGGAACTTCTCCCACAGACGGCCACGGAAGCCCTAAAAGCCTTTTGTTTCCTCTGTTTTCCCGTTATAACAGGACACGTTTGATTTGTTTCCTCGACATGATGTCATCATCACCAGATAACATCTTCTGTTTCCCTCCATCGCCGCATGTGTAGGAGGAACAAGAGCAAACGCGTGTGCACGTCCCTTTTCTCTGAGGGTTTACGCTCATGACGGCTTCAGCTTTTTTTCCAATCATGTCCTGATCTCAGCGAAACAAATAAAACTTACCTCGTTATCACGGGAAAACAGAGGAAATCTGAACGTTTCACTCTCGGCCTTTCAGGGTTCCATATACAGTCGTTCAAAGCAGTTCATACAGTTAAAAGTGCATTAAAAATAAGAAATAGGACACCTTGAGATGATTAAAACATTGACAGGATTTAGTATAAAATGAATTAACTGGGGGCGGCACAGTGGTGCAGTGGTTAGCAGTGTCGCCTCACAGCAAGAAGGTCCTGGGTTCCGTTCCGGGTCAGGACGTTTCTGTGTGGAGTTTGCATGTTCTCCCTGTGTCTGCGTGGGTTTTCTCCGGGTACTCCGGCTTCCTCCCACATTCCAAAAACATGCAAATCTGGGGGTTAGTAGGTTAATTGGTCACTCTAAATTGCCCGTAGGTGTGAATGTGAGTGTGGATGGTTGTTTGTCTCTATATGTCAGCCCTGCGATGAACTGGCGACTTGTCCAGGGAGACCCCGCCTTCGCCCCAAGATGCTGAGATAGGCTCCAGCCCCCCCGTGACCCCTAACGGGATAAGTGGTAGAAAATGGATGGATGAATTAACTGGTGATTATTTCAGTGTGGCCGCCCTTGTGTGTGTACGTGATCCTCATTCTGTCTCAGAAGGTGGCAGCAGTGCACCAAAAAAAAAAACCGCAAAATAAAACGGAAGAAGAAGAAGAAGAAGCACGTGTTGTTTGGCCCAGAATAGTTTGTCTGTGCAGGTTAAACAGGTCATTGATTTCATGTGTTTATATAGAGATCATGTCAGCATTGAGCCATATTAATATCGGCTCTCAGTTTCAGTCCACGTTGTCATATCGCTGCGGTGAAACAAATAGCGAGTGAAGCAGAGAGCAGAGATCCACGCCGGAGAGCATCATGGGAGTGACACCGTGAGAGCGTCGGGTACCGGGGTCATCAGTGCGAACCAACCAGTGCTTGACCAGTGCGAGAGCTGCTTTGGATGCTTCAGATGGAGCTTGGTCGATCCCCCATGATCCCATTTGACATGGCGACACAGCGGAACAAAAGCAGGAAAGAAGCCACATAGATAGTAAGAAATTACATGATATATTATGAAATATAAAAGAAATTTACTCCTACTTGTCTGAACCAACCAACCATTTGATGTTGTGCTGCATTGTGGGAAAACCTGACTCAGGCTTAAACCTGCACAGCACAATTCTGTCTCCCTCTGCTGGCAGGGGGAGTGATTACACAAACACCGTCTTGAGCTATAAACCAGCAGACCTCTGTGGAACCAGCACTGATGTTGTGACTTCGTGTCAATCTCAGTTCCAGTGAGGATTCCTGGTTCAGTCGCTCTCACTGGTGGGATGATGGGGTGAAACTCGGTGCGTGTCCTCGGTGTTTCCTTCTTCTCTGGGCTTGTTTTACCTCTTCTGCCACTTTTCAGACGTAAAGTTTGAGTTGTTTTTTTGTCATCATAAGACGGATTTAAGATTTCAATCAACAGTTACAACCATTCAAACACAGCCAGAAAAGCATCAGATTTACCTGCAGAAACTCTCATTTAGGTCAATGTGAATCGATCGGCAGTACAGTTAATGCAAACATAAAGCATTCTGGGTAAATAAGCACATAAATTAAGCTTACAGAGATATGTCTGGGCCTCCGCGCTCCCCCTTCTGCAGACGATCTTTGATTAAAAAAAAAAAAAAAGCATCAGTGCTGGCGAATCAGTGGAATTCTGGTAAGGACATGAGGTTTGTTGGGACGATTGTGTGAATCTTCCTGATTTATCGGCCAGAATTTGATGCAGGTTCAACCGACGTGATCCGTGGTTGAACCTGCATCTGCGTCCTGTAGAACTGTTACTGCGTTTCTATTCGCTTAAAGGTCCAGTGTGTGGAAAATTGGCGACATCTAATGGTGATGTAGGGGAATGCAATCAACAGAGCGCCCTCCCTCTGTGACGACACAGGAGAACTCGTCTCGCATCATCGCTGATAGACAAGTCCGATCCTCCGTTTAGAGAAACGAAGCTCAACAAACTTGGGACAAACTTCCGGCAGATCGCTGAAAAGGAAACGGAAAAGCTCTCGTCTACTGTTGTATCACGCTGCCACAAGGTGGCGCTCTCCGTTCCCATGGAACTATAAACTGATTATTCCAAAAGTCATCTTAACAGCACCGTGACATTAAGATTCACCTCAAATCACCTTAAATCTTTGATTTTGATTTGATTTAAGGTGATCTTTAACGTAGTTAAGAGGATTAAATTGCATGTTTGCAACTAGATACTTCTACACGCTGGGCTTATTATTGGCCTGTCGTTATTATTACTGGACTTGTTGTCCGTCAGTAAAACACTCTACACCCACTTCTGCAGAACCATGGAGTGAATTCTTGTGAACTTCCCCAGAAAAGTAAACACAGCAGTGCCAATATATTTTATCTGCAGATCTTTACCAGGACACGTTCTGTGGAAGAGCTGAGGGTTCTCAGTAATTTTTTTCTTTACCGCTTTTCCAAACATAGTTAAAAAATGCTGCGACAATAAAAACAAGACAAAATCATAACAATAAACTCAATGAGGGCAGGAAACAGAAATAACGTGCATGAAATTAAACACAAACGATCAGTACAAACCTGCTCACGTAAAATCAAGCGATGAGAGTTAAACTTGAAATTGATGCGACGGCTCTGACTCGGACAGTCAAATCTCCTCAGGCAGCTCGTTGCAGAGCCTCGGGGTCATTAGCAGCAAAGCCTCCGTCGCCTCAGGCATGAACAGAGAACCTCTGCCCACCCGAGGACTTCTAATCACGCTGAGCGATCAGGATTAAAGAGCTGGAAAGGCCTATAATATACCAACCCGCGGACAGACAGTGTACCTCTCTCTCCCCGTTGTGCAGAAATCAAGCCATGACATCCTGGGAATGTGCACATCGTGTGCAGCCAGAGGTCAGGCGCCGGAGATCACCGGCCCGCTCGATGGCCGGCAGCGTTCAGCCGTCAGCCGTGATGTCTCTCTCTGCTTTGACGAGTGGTGATGAGAGCGCTCAGAAGTGAGGAAAACCATCTTTGGATCGTTCTTGTGCAACGTGCACTTTAAATGCTCAGTGGCGGGTTTTGTTGGTTTAGATTAACCACATTGGTGTTTATTTTCTTGCCATGTTTAAGAATTGCGATGCAAAATGCAGTTTTCATTTAATTTTCACCCTCTTAACCCCGTTCAGGGGAAGCCCTCATCTTAGGAAATAACTCGGTAACAACTTGTGGTCGTGAAACACAAACTAAATTTCTGTTTGTTTGTCTGCTAGTGTTGTTCAACAGGGGCACCAGGTGATGTTGACGGGTTTTCATTTTTAGTTTGACTTCCCAGTGACGCAGCAGAGTTTGTTCCTGCTTCATCACTACAGTTCCCAGCTGGGACGTCCGTTGACCCATATGTTGGCCGATACTGATTGCGTGTTGATGGCGCCTCAGGTGACGGCTGTCCGTCGGCCAATCGCAGACCCCCTCCTGCTCGTGGGCGGAGCGTGTATACATACGGTGCGAGTGGACGGACGAACCGGGAGGAAAAGGACGCCGGTTTAGCCTTTCTGCACGTTCTGCCGCTGGGAATTCTTGGACGCGGAGGTGAGAATCACCTGACTCAGCAGCAAACGCCTGATTTCAACCCACATCAGTCAGACAGTAAACACAGGTGATTAAAGACGAAACACTGCTTCCACTACAGCGTCTCTCTTAAAAAAATTGTCCATTTATTCTGATGAACCCAGTAAGAATCTTTCGAAAGCCTGAGTTGTTCATAGAAAATACTTACTTCCTCGTCCTGTTTCAACCACTCCCGTTTTACTGCCTCTGCCAGCACAACACCCCTCCCTTCCTCTCCACGTTTTTGGTACGTGTTTTACTTCCTCCTCTCTCCGTGATGGCGTCTGCCGTCGGTGGGAAAAAGCGTCGAGGCTTGCGGATCTTCGTGCTTGCGTGTTCAGCCGCGACCTTTGGCACCAGCCCACACGATGTTGCTGTGTCACGGTGACTGACGCTGCGGTTGCATCAGTGCGCTTGTGACCGAGTTTCATCAGTTTCTCTCTCGGTCGGGGGAATGACGAAGCATCTTCCCTCCTCCCCCTGTGTGTGTGTGTGTGCGTGCGTGCGTGCCCAGACCAGGCAGAACCTGTAACCACTTCCTGAAATCGCACAGCGACCTGAGTCGTGACCCCGAGCTGAGCTGAGAATAAACTGCTTTCCAAGAGGCTCTGGGTGTGTTGAAATCTGAGATTCTGCATCTGTTTGAGGACCGACTGTACTTTCCCACACAGGAAAGATGTTTAATATTCAGGAAGTTCTTTTGTAATGCACCATTTTTGGTACAAAATTACATCAATTGCAATTCCATAAATTAGAGGACCCTGAAGTGCAGCGTTAAGTAAAAGATGTGACAAATTTGAATGCAAAATGTGCAACTTCTACTTTTGTTCTAGAACCCAACGATCACGAGTCGTCCGCGTAGAAAACTGAAGGGCTGAACGCTGTAGGAGCAGAACTTACCATTTTTTTAATGCATCAACGTACAGGGGACCTTGTACGAGTCTCTCCTCCTCTTCTCCCTGTTTCAACATCTGTGGCTGAATGACTCCAGTGTCAGAACTTGACAGTGTTAAAAAAAGAATAAAGTTTCATTCATACGTCCTCACAAAATAGACGAGTCACAGCGTAGAATTACATGCAGGCCATTTTAAAGCAGCAAATGAATTTTTTCCCGTTAAAAAAAAAAAAAAAACCAAACGGTTTAATTTTTACCAAGCAGTCGTAATCAATGGCTGGACTTTAATAAGACTGAATTAGACAACTATGTTTAATTATTGTATAAATAAATATCTAGAAAAACTAAATAGAAGTACAACTGTGACGTGCGGAGTCTGGACCCACAAGCGGACACAGGAAGTTCAGGGGTTAAAGTACCAAAACAAATTTATTTAACAGAAACAAGAATCAAAACCGAACAAAGTAACAACGAACACCAGGACTGGACACGGCTGTGGTGGCTGAGCTCTCCAGTTCCGGCAGGGCTGGAACAACAAAACGACGATTAACGAAAGGCGCTGGAAACTCCAGGAAGATGCGTAGACAAAGTACAAACTAAAGATCGCTAGCAACGCTAGTAAGGCTGAGCAAAGTACTGAACAGAAAATCTCTAGTTACACTAGGAACCGCAGGATCAAAGCAGCAACGAAAAGTCACGAGAGCAGAACTAGGAGAATCGGACGAGACGTTCTGGCGACGAGCAGATCAGGATCTGAGTCTTAAATACAGCCACTGATGAGGCATCAACAGTTGCGGGTAATCAGCTACCGCTTCAAGTCCTGAAATGAAGTAAAACAAAGCCACAACACCGGAGACAGAACGAAACACAACGACCAAAATAAAAGCAGAGAGCGGGACCATGACAACAACAAAATATGCCAACATTAAGAGAAAATAGTGTGTATTGTGTGCTAGACCTGAAGTTCCCCCTGGGCTGCGTACTCAGCCCCCTCCTGTTCACACTGTTCAGCCAGAGCAGAGAACTCTGTTGTAAAGTTTACCGATGACACCACCACCGGCGACGAGAGAAGGAAATCAACGGTCCTGCTACACGGAGCATCAGCTGCTCAGCCTCATAAAAAACAAGAAGCCCATTGTTCATTATTTAAAACTCTACTCTACTCTACTCAACACTCCTGGAACGGAGAACGACCACAGCCGCGCCGCCCGTTCACCCTGGCAGCAGTATCCAATGCTGTAGTTCCAGTACAAAATCATGGTTCCCAGGACCCGTGTGTGTTAAAAGTCAGAGAGGCACGCGTTGCGCTAAAGGTGCACTCGAGTGCCCGTTGAAAATCATCCAAGACAAACAGAACGACGATAAACGCCACAGCGTGTTTTTTAAAGATAAGCTCGTCGTTGCAGGGGGTTTAACAGCCTTTGGCCCGTGGGAACAAACTGTTGCACATCCTGGCTGTTTTTGTTTTGACGGCGCGATCGATATCTGCTGCTGGTTGGCAGGAGAACAAACAGCTTTTTGGTTGTCGGGTGGGGGGGGGGCAGAGTCTGTTTCTGTGCTGCAGACAGGCGACGGAGCAGCTTCTTCCTTCACGCTGTGACGCTCATCAATTCATTCTCGCTTCCTTCCGCTCCTGGAATTTCTGAAATGTGATTGTTTTTGTGTTGTGACGGTTTGTTCATTGAAGTTGGTTCAGAGAACTACAAACTAAAATGGTTTTATGAATTAAACTTCTTGACTCTTGATCCGGGTACATGAAGTAACCCGTCATTTTTAAGGATACTTTTATAGTTTAACACTGTCTGCGTACAGTTTAGTTACAGTCAGGAACGGGGACCATTTGGACGGATCATTAAGGAGTCGGACAGGAAGGAAGTGAGTCTTTGTAAGGCCAATCGTATAACGAACCGGAGCAGAAAAATACGAGACAGCTCAAACGACAAATAGTAAAGTGTGCACAAACTAAACCCTCTTTCCAAAAGTCGGTCTTTCCGTCGGGGCCCGTTCCTCCTTCACACTGGGAGTGTGGAATCATGAACCTCACATGACTGTGCCCTCTCTGTGAGGCAGACTCCTGCTATCAGGTCCTCTTGTGGAGGTCGGGTGTGGTTCCGATCCAGGGACGTTAACCGGAGCACAACAACCGGACAGCTTGCGCAGTTGACATGGATGTCGCAGCATTTCACTCGGTTCGGGCCGTCAGAGTCCGTCACGCTGCTCCGGCGGATGATAGTCGATTCGATCTCCGCGTCAGAAAGCAGCAACGACGTGTGTAAACCAGCGTGAGTCAGAACCGACACCGGAGAGGGAAGCCGCTACCGCTAATGGCGACCCGGAACTGTAAACTAGAATGTTGAACGACTCGACCGATCGACTGGGTCCAACGCTCATCGACGTAACATTAACTCGGTAGTGACGTATTCAGACAGCTGGTGTCATCGGCTGTGTTGTGCGTCACACATTTCCTTTAGATACATATGGAGGTGATTTTAATTTCTTTTTTAATTTTATTTTCTGTACAGGAAATCAAAGTCAGGTGACACCTTTCGTCACGTGATTTCATTGGGTTTGGTTGGCAAAACACTGGTCGATTTTCAAATCCTTACTGATTTTTTTTTTTTTTTTTTTTTTAAAAATGAGGAGGAAAACCTCTGACAAATGCAGTTTGAGCTGATTTTAGAGCATTATTAGCCTCCAGATGGACACACTGGATGATTTATCCAGACCACAAGACCAAACACTTGCCGATTGTACTCTCGATTTCACGCCACATCCCGTCGGTGACGCTCCGCCGCCCGCTCCACCTCGTTGGCTATCGTGGCTTTTCCGACATAAGGATCCCGACTTGGAAGCGTGAATATCAAACATGTCTGATTTTTGCAATTCGAGATAAATAATCACATTTACACCCACCTTGAGGACGCAGATTGGGCCACTGGGGGTCATAAATCGGGCCCAAATCACAGGCCGTGAGCCTCATTCACAGGATGTACGGTTAGATTAAAGAATGCAAACAGTTTGGGTTAGTTAAGTTACACGTGAGGAGTAAAAATGTGACATAAGTCGAGTTCCCCTACACATCATCCTTCTACATCTTCCTATTGTGTGACCTGACATTTTGGTGCCTTTTACGTGACGGCCTGATGCATTATGTTAACTGCTGTTATCACTTTGTTCCAGTCAAAAAGCGGAAGTTAGTCGGATCAGAGATCTGGACTCGTCGTAGGCGGTCCCATCACCTCATTATGTAACATTGAGTGTTTTTCAATGTGCTATGACGCACATCATGATTGACAAAAGCCGCCAACGGCGTGGTTGACAATTTCTGCTTTTGTTCTGTGGTCCACCAATAACAGTCTCCCAAAAAAAAAAGAATTCTGGCAGCTCAGGTGTCCTGCGTAGAAAAACAAAGGAACCAATCCCGATGACCTGCAGGGGCGGGGCTTAATTTTGTAGATGCAAAGGTGGGTTGGCTGAAAAGATTGTTGCTGTATCAGTCATACGTAGGAACGTGCCACTCTGCAGCGTATAGTAGGCTAGTTTAAGAGTCCGAAGGTGACGGAGCAGGTGAGCGAGGGGCGGAGCAAAGACAGGGCGGGGCTAAAAATGGCACATTCACAGTTCACTATCTCGCTGAGGCAAAGGTGTAGAACTACATGGACTACAAGACGTTTTAAGGCCACAGAGGAGTTTTTCAAGGAAAAAATACGTAATTTTACGAAACAGAAATGAGTTTTTATGAGCAGCAGAACAAAAAACACAACTGTTTGTAATGTGGCCCGATAACAATCATCAGCTTGGAGAAGCTGGAGGAGTGCGGCGTTGGCCTGTGGCTCTGAGTTGTGATTATCAAAGTGGATGTATATCAAAGAGTATTGAAGGAGGGGGAGACGTTCGCTGCTGGCAGACGACCGGTCTCTTGCAGTGCAGCGCAGCCTAGTGGATGTAATTATAGTCTAATTTCCACTGACACTGAAAGTACAGTAGTTCCCTTTGAGTGCACGTAATGAGGTTTGGAATCAATGCTGGACAATTTAAGGGATTCCGTATGAAACAAAATGACTGCCCTGGAGGGTCAGTTGCCTTACATAAAAATGGCCGAACCAATGATTGCCAAGGACGTTGGTGGAAGCAGGTACACAGTATCAGTGTTGATGGTTGTCACCTCGGGGTACCACTCCATAAATCGACCTTTAAGAGGAAACTGGCAAACTGGGATTAATTTTAATGTGTCTTGGTGGCGAGCCAGGAACATGGGGTTTACCGCTCCGGGCCTGTTAGCTGGAAAAACGGTCTAGTAAAGTGCCTTCCAATGACTTTAGCAGTATGGCTGTAGCCTTGTGCATCACTCAGCGTGCAGTTCAGCTTAACGGAGCAATTTGTGAGCGGAGGCTGATTCCTTTGTCAGCTGATTACGAACCGATAACAGTGGAAGTTAAGGTCAACAATCAACTCAACAGTCTTACACAAAAAAAAGCTTAAATTTAAGTTATTTTATGTGTTTTCAAAGCATATTTTGGTCTTCATATTACATTTATCAGCATCCACATTAAAGTTCTCAAATGTTTAGGTTTGAAAGCGACTGAAGGAAACGGTGTAAGAGTGAGAGAGAAACTAAAGAATAAAAACAAAATAAATGATGGTATTAACCAGTGTTAATTCATGTTTGTAGGTTGGTTAACAAAAATGACGTTAAACCAAACCACCCATATCAAGCCCTTATTTTAGGCGATTGTGAAGCTCGTTTGACAGCAAATGTCATGAAGAAAGTTGTTTGCTGTTGATGTAGATGTTACAAAACATGCAGGAGGTTTAAAATGTGTAAAATGACTTGTTGCGTGACGTCTTTACGAAGTTCTCACATACTGAAGTCACGTCAGATTGCAACTCTCGATGTCACTCGACTGTGATGGGAACATAAAGCAAAAAGGAAAGTGAATTTCACTGATCGTTACTGAATATCACACACAACAGTAACGAACCAGCTTTGTTGTAGCATAAAACCATTCTATCAAATCTCAGAAAGCTTGAATAACTCGCTGTTGGCTCAAGTTCTCTTCCGTTAGCTTTGTATAGCTGCTGTTAGCTTGAATCACATGCCGTTAGTTTCACTTAGCTCCCATTAACGTCAGTTAGCTGCCATTAGCTTCAGTTAGCTCCCGTTAACGTCAGTTAGCTACCATTAGCTTCAATTAGCTGCTTAGATGCCGATTCCTCTTGTGGTTTGTGACGATAAAAGATCACATCTACCAAATCCATCGTCAATCACCTCGACGATGGCATGCGTGTCTAATCTGACGGGAGAACAACGCTTCATTGAACACGCACAAACATTTCTGAGAAGATGTGGAGCTGCTCGGGAAACATTACCCGTGTGTGGACTGGGCGCAGATGTCGGTCTGAAGGTGAGTGTGTTGGAGCAGCATTTCTTTATTACCCTGACTGATAACAGTCGGCCGGGCGGTTCCAGGACACGCCCTGACACGTCCGGTCTTGTTCGGCTCCGGAGCAGCTGCTCTGACCGCACATGTTTCTACCTGAACTCATGCTTATGTTTTCGCCTCGGCATGATGTGCCTGCGAGGATCGCTGCATTAAAAATGGATTTTCTCCGACAGCTCCTGTCCTGTGTTTATCTTTTGTGGTTTAAACGGGTTGTTTCTTTCCCCCGTTGTTGTCCTCTTCTGATGTAACCCAGCTGCAAACTGCATGTTTACTTCTTTAGTTAAAACAAAAAACAACAACGGCTGAAAAAACTTATTGGAGCCTTTGACTTATTTTTTTAGTCTCACAATGATTTTAGCCGATGTGATGCGGGTAAATGTGTATCGGTTACAACCACTGAAGCAGTTTTTATCATAATGCTCTCCAGCCTTCCTGGGAATCTGCTCCAATCATGTACAGCTGAATTACTCCAATGTTGGAACTTGCCACTGTGCAGCATGTAGTAGACTAGTTTAAGTCACAAGATGACAGACTTCCCAGCTATTTTCTGACCAAGAACGGATTTTTGCATGAAAAATATGCTATTTATATGAAAGACAAATGAGTTTTTAAGGGCTTCTTTGATGACCAGACGTTATGGCCAATGTTTGTATGTTTTTTGTTTTTTTTTGTAACTCTGGGTTTGGTGAAGTATTTTTTTAAATAATGAAATGATCGGTATTGGTACGTTCAGAGAATCTATGTTCACTCAGTATGTAGAGCAATGAACTGATGAATTGTGGATGGAACCAGAACCCTTGTATGTTCGGAATGATCAAATATTAATGTGGTTCTAAGAATAAGTTGCAGTTTGACTAATAAAAAGATCTTCATGGGCCTGGCTGAGATCTGCTCTTTTACTCTATTTGTGGTTGAAACTGAACAGATTCGTCCAATGTGCTGTCTTTATTTTCCTTTCTATGAGACCTTGTTTAATCATCTACTAACTGTTATTGATTTTGTAAATATGGGTGATTCTAAGAGATTAGGTTGGTTATTTACGTGTTTAGACTTTAGACTTAAACATTTAGACGAGCTGGGTACCTGCAGAACGAGGAACAAGAGGAAAATGTTCTTTACTAGGTTTAAAGATTCATTTTTAATAATTGCAGTGTATTGTTGAGATTGAGATTTGTTGTTTTTGTTTGCTTGCTTATTCATTTCTTGGGCCAGAGGCGTCCGTCCCCTTCTTGTCAACACGACATCTCAAGAACGCTTTGAGGTATTTTCTTCAAATGTCCACTCTGAGTCAAGGATGAAATGATTTGATTTTGGAGGTCATAGGTCAAAGGTCAAGGTCACTGCCCGTGAGCCACACTAGTGAACACCAAACAATCAGATCAAAGCTGCTTGAACTTAGCTTCGATCCTGAGACCTGAAATTTTGTGAGCACAACATGTCCAGAATCCATCGAGGCATTTTTGTCAAATTTGGCACCAACCTACATTTGGACTGGAGGGTTAACTGGTTAAATGTTTGAGTTCAGAGGTCACAGTGTGATTTCTGGTCAGTGTGAAAGAACCAGCTGCTCTCGACCTTCCCAAAAAGGCTCTTGTGTTATAAATTCAGTCCAATCTGCACCTTCTGCTATATAACTATACAGCTCTATTTAACTCGGAGATCTTTACTTCCTCTCCTAGAACACCAGTAAATCAAGAAGAGCTCCTGTTCCTGTAAAAATCCACCCCAACCTCACTGGTTCTGCCAGTATTCATGTTTGGGTTTATCCAACTAAATGCTTAGTTATCAATAATGCTTTGACTCTTCACTGTCTGTTACAGTTTGAAACACTGAACCAGTTCTATGATCACGTGTTTATTACAAAACAAGCAGCTGAACTTTTGAGAGCAGCAAGATCTCTCCTCATCACATTACCACAGCTGAAATTTCACTGGCTGCTTTGTCTGCCTGGTGAATGTAACCGCCAGCCAGTGATGTTCTAGTTTTTGTATTGTTGTAAGAATAATTTTGATACTAATTAATTCTAACAATGTTCATTGCTTTATTGTCTGAAGTTGCTGTATGATTTTTTTTTTTCAAATGTGATGGTGTCTTTGTAATCCAAAGTGGGAGGGGCCAAAAATGGCATTTAGAGATTTAAAAAAAAAAAAAAAAAAAATCAACAAACCAACTTCCTATAACAGTTCCATATCCAAAAATGACATCATGACAGGTTTGATTTCCTGTACTTTTAATTAACAAAGTATCAAAAACAAAAGGTTGACAGATCACAAGGATGAAAGTAGCAGTGTGGTACCTGACGGCCTACAGTACCTCCATTACAGCAGCGGAGAGCAGAATGACCTCCAGTTAGTGCACGTTAGTCATCGACGGGACGAAGAACAACTAACAACTGAACACAAACAGATTGTAAACACATGCAGACGCCTGCGTCCCTTTAACCGTGTGACTCGCCAGCTATATTTCACTCACATGAGAAGGAAAACAGAAAGTGCTACCATGCACACACAAAACTTCAGTCCTCACCATTAGTCAACATGAAGTTAATCATTACTCTTTGTTATGAAGTGAAAATCTACACCGCTAGTGTCAAACCGTAAAGAAAAATAAGGAAAAATTATGCTTAATGTCAATAGATTGCAAGTGCGGAAAAGGTTTTCTGTCTGTGCTGTAAATAATACTCGTCTGGAAGGCCCAGGGAAGGTTTAGTGAAAGGACAGACGTATTTGGCGGTGAAGCCACAAACAACAATAAAGTTTGTTTCATGTAACAACCGCATCATCTTCTTGAACTAATGTCGGCTAACTTCCAAAACAAATGTTATGAGGGAAATACATTCTGAAAAATAAGTCTTTTTTTTCATTTAGCTGTCGATCCCAAAAGGAGGCAACTGGTGTTTACATACGACAGCACAGGGTCAATGTGCAGTCAAATCAAGATTTCAGGTAGAAAAGAAAACAAAAATATTTGAAATAAATAACACTCATTCATATGAACCTTCATCATCACAGAAGATACAGCTACCTGAAAACGTTTTACCTTAAGAGGTAATGCAGTGATGAATAAAGTGTTTGTGGTGAATTTATTTACAGAATTTAGTTTCTTGGAACATAGTCGAATTTTATAAACTGACATTTATCAATTTCTTGCACTACATAGCACAAAATTGCCAATTTTTTTTGACTTAAGTTCAACATTCATTTAAAATTCAAAAGAAGATTAAACCACATTTTTGTTTCCCACAAAGAGAATCGACTTTGTCTACCATTTAAGGCATGAAATATATGAAACCATAAATTTTGATTTTATGTGTAGCGACGTGTCTGGCAGCTTCCACAAGAAATGTTGTTTTTCCACCTCTTACAGGAAAAAAACACTTACTGAACAGACTGTAGTCGAAAAGACTGGTATCATCTACATACAGGATTATATTTCAATTTCTGTGATGCTTTTTTCATTAAGTCCATGTCCCTTTTGCATGTGAATATTTGCATGTCCCTTTTGTGACTGCTACCTCTAACTTAGGTGATAGCAAACAACCTGACTTGAATTCACACTTTTTGAAAGGTCAGTTTTTGGGCAATTCAAAGCAACATTAAGCTGCTGCAGCTAGCAAAGGTCCTGAGTGGTTAGTAGTAGCAGCACATTTAGTAGTTCTCGCTGGCTAAAGGACAAGCAGGCAGTGGAGATATGGCAATGACACATCATACACTAGTTCCTTAATAAATATATTACTCTTCATACACTGAACACAATATATATTTTTTCAAGTCAATGACTCATAGCTCAAACACACTTCTGCACACACTCACGCAGTCAATCTCCATCTTCTCTCTTTGTAAATTATGTGCCTTTATCACCTCGAAACACACTTTAGTACAAAAAAAGAAAAGACACTCAACGACTCTCAACTATTCAAAATACCAGTACATTTTTAAAAAAAAGCAATGGGTGTTTTGTCTTTTAGTGCTTTAACATCTGTCCTTGGCCCTGACTGTTAAACAAAAAAAAATACACAATGCACTTCAAACTGATGTCCATGGTGTGTCGCTTCCTGCCTGATCGGCAGCCACAGTCTCAGAGAGCGAGAGGTCATGTCATGCCACTCTCTCTCGTTCGTGAATTAAAGCGAGGGGCTCGTCTGACGGTGGCGCCATTGCTCTCAGGGGCGGCCCCACCTGCCAACACCTCGCGTTACAGCAACGGCAACATGTGGAAGCTTTGCAAGTCTTAGGAAAGTGGCAGAAACTACGGGTTGGCTCATAGGTGACCGGGGCAGTGAACGTGGTCAAGCCTCAGGAATCCTCCCTCCAGAGGCGCTACTGCGGAGGTGGAGGAAGAGGAGGAGGAGGAGGAGGCAAGGTGGTGGAGTTGTAAGCTGCTCTCCTTGATGTGCTGGATGAAGAGGTTCTGCTCGTCCTCGGGCGTCTGGCCGTTCTGGGCCCGGACGATGCAGGTTGGCCGGTGCAGGTTGAGCATGTAGACCAGCTGCTGCTTCTGCTGCTTCAGCTCCTCGATCTGAGCCTTCAGGTCGGCGTTGACGCTTTCCAGTTTCTCCGACTCCTGCAGAGAGAGGACACGAGAGGGAGAAATCAATCTGCTGTTCGCCCGATGCTGCAAAGATTTAATTCTTGACACTGACGCCTGATACGGGACACCACCAATTACAGGATAGAAGGCGGGACATAACGTTGGGAAGAATCTGGACAACTAGTAACTATAGCAAAGATCCTAGCTCCACTAAGCTCTGCTGAACTCTGATAAACGTTAAAGATCGATTGGCTGGATGCCACAACATTATTGGTTGAAATTGGCTGGTTCATGGTGATGTCATCACAGGTGACATGTGCTTCCACTGGAGGAGAACGATCTCAGATTTTAAAATAAAAAAACATAAAACTTTGTTGTTTTTTTGTCATTATTTTGGGGAATATGTCGTTCAATAGGCGCCAGTATGATCGAGGATGTGACCTCAATGGGTCAAAATTACAGTTTCTCATTTCAGGTGGACTGAGAAAAAAACAAAAACAAAAAAAAAATACCTTTTCATATCTACTGTAGTAAATTATCCCAAAAGTGAAACTTGAGTAGAAGACATGAAGTTGACAAAATTATATAGGTAAAAGTTAAAGTCAAACAGTCAAGAAATGCACATAATTATCAACCAACAAATAAAAGTACAGGTATATTAACATATATTTACATGTGTACAGTTTACTACAGGTTGAATATTCATAAATGTGGCCAAATTATCAGATCCAGTAATGAACATTTTTCTGATTATTGGAATCAGTGTTGATAGTTTCCAGCTGACTAACTAAGCAAACTCCCAGCACACGGACTCTTCAGCTCTTTGCTGTACGCCGTCTTGGTGAATTCCGTGAAACCAGCTGGAGCACTTCCTCCACTCTGACATTTCTAATCCAATTTTCTGCCTAGACTTTCAATAAAAAAGCTCCCAGCTCATCCGGACTGAGGTTGAAATCTACCTTCTGCAGAGACTCCGTCTTCTCCTTCTTCTTGTTGCGGCACTTTGCGGCAGCGATCTTGTTCCTCTCCCTCCTCCTCTTCCTCCTGTCGTGCTCCTGAGGACACAACTGAAACCAAACACACACCGTCAGTGTTTTGGAGCCTAAAAGTCGCTGGGATGTGCGGACGATTGACGCTGACTCCCCCCTCACCTCTCTCTTGGTTCCCGACCCGCCGGCGAGGTGCTCGGCGGGGCGGTCCGAGCTAGAGCTGGCGCCGTCCGAACTCACGTCGGCGCTGAGCCCATGGGACAGCCGCTTGTTCTGGATGGCCAGCCGCAGCTCCTCTTTCACGATGGGCGTGAAGTTGGTGAAGTCGTCCAAGGTGAGCGTGCCTGGCGGGGACAAGCAGGGCACCAGGGCGGAGCAGCTGATGTCGGCCAGCGAGGGACCCGAGTGCTGCAGCATCATTCTGGAGACGGCAGGAGTCATCTTTACATCATCAAAAACTCAATACTCAAGGATAAATATAAATAACACACGATTAAGAATCAAACCAAGAAAATATGACAAACCTAAAAAAAATGTGCTTGTTTATAGTAAATTAAAAGCACATGGAGACATTAAGAGGTTTGTTTTTGTTTACTAAGACAAACATCACATGGACATAAATAAAGTTCGGCGCAGCATCATCTGAACTTGAACAAATATTGTTCTTTTGGAAAAAAACAGTTAATGAAAATATTAAGGAGGTGTGGATGTTTGCTGTCTAAACACACAGACAATTACGGCTAATTATGGTGATTACGATGTTTACATCCGCTCTGACAACAAAACAATGAACTGCGCTCGTGTAAACATTATTAACAGAATCTGGATAGAAAAGAGCTTTACCTTTTTTTTTTCCATTCAAAATGTATTTTACACAATCATATTTTCATTACCAATTAATCTGCCGATCAATGTTTTAGTCTATACAATGTCAAAAAAGGGAAAATTCCGAAACCTTCCATTTTTGTCTTTTATTCAACCATTAAAAAATAAATGAAAAATAAACCTGCATTTAATCATTTCATTTCCATAAACCTGGTGAATCCAATTAAATAAATCTCTAAAAACAAATATCTGCAGAGGAAAAGTTCGATCGAACTCGCGTGTTTTTACTTGTTTCCGAACCAGATAACCGAGATAACCGACAAATCACGGCAGGCGACCGTTTTAAACCTCATTAAAGTGTTAAAATAATACATATTTCCTCCCCAAATATGACTTTGCGAACTTTCTCCTCTCTGTGATCGAGTAATGTCACAGCTGGAAGCCGAGTTGACAAGTTGGAGACGAGTTCCCCCCACCCCACCTATAAAGCGGGTTGGACCTACCTGCTGGTGCGGGTGGCTGGAAGGGCGACCGGTTGCGGAGAGGAAAAGCTCCTTCAGGACTTTCTGAACTCTGTCGTTCGGCTCCTGTACTTGCCGCTAACTCAACGTTGCGCTTGTATCCGAAACGTTG
>KV751354.1:3759726-3789411 GCA_001698575.1 Mola mola
ATCATGAAACTTTTAGTTTCTCGGGGCTTCCAGCCCGAAACTTCAAACTTTCTCTTTCGCTGCGCGGTCGACTTCAGGAGTTATGAAATGCCAGAATAAGCTCAATGGCACCATGAGTGTTCTTGACTTTACGCGAAATGAAGCGCACCGCAGGAAACCTGACTTGGTTTGTGTTTTCATTCGCCCGGCTCGACATTTCCAGGGAAGCCTTGATTTTCCACTCAAAACAGCCTTTACTTTCGACCATAAAACTCAGGAAAATGGTTAATAATTGACCGGCCGGTGTCTCCCTGCGGAGTTGCATCAGGCCTTCCAGAGGAAAACTGAGTCACCTGTTGCTGGTCATCAGAAGGAACCCGGAGGAGAAGGAGTTGAGAGATAAGGTGGAATCTGGGGCAGAGACAAGTTACACAAACTAGAAATGTTTCTTCGGAGGATTAAATGTGGAACCAAACTCCTGTTTAACGTTTGTTTGATGAGTCATTTTGTACTTTGGCCAAACAGCAAATTCAGACAGTCGGTTATAAAAGACAGCTTGGAATTCAACATGAGCCCGGATTTCCGATGATATTTATCAAAATTCACTAATGGCCTTCAGTTCCTCTGGCGCCTCTGGCAGACACGGCGTCACGTTTCATCTGCCTCTGCAAACTACCTTCATGCTCTGCTTCTTGTTTTTACTTCTTTTGGTTTTGATTCACGTGAAGGCACACCGCTGTGCATTTTACAAGCATTTTACTGTGCAACTTTACATTTTAACTTTAGTTTTCAGAAAGAACCTGCTCGTCACTACAAACATGTCAACAAATATCTGCTTTAGTGGCAAAAAGTCAAAGACAGTAGATATGATAAATACGCAGCACATGCTAAGATAATGGGATAACAATGAATTAGGATACGATGTCCTTGATTGGGTTGCTTCTCCCATATGCCAACACATCACTGAGGGCTGTTCTTTGTCTGCGTCGAAACAACACAAGACGAAATACAGTCATAAATGTAATATTTGCCACATGATGTTTTTCAAGTTTATTATTGCATCTGGAGATCTTGCAAGAGGGGGGCAGAGCCGAGTCCGGAACCGAGTTAAAGTCCTGCTCCAGTTGTGGATTAAACAGTTTCTGTTTTGTTAAATTACATAATTTTCTTCTTATATAATGAAAAAACCAAAAAAACCAAACCAGTCTCGTTCAAGTTGGGGGGGTTTGATGCTGTCTATGAGCGTTCTACTCTAGCCCCGCCCACTCCTCCGCCGGAGCTCAACAGCTCTCACATCTTCTGACTTTAAAACTAGTCTACTACATGCTGCACTGTGTCAAGCTCTAACATTGGAGTCGTTCAGCTTCACATGTTCGAACCGGACACGGATTCCCAGGGAGGCGAGGCGGCGCTACTTGAACAACGTCGCCTCCAAGTGGATGGTAAACGTCGTTTCAACATTAAGCTCCGCCCCTGCGAGGTGTCGTTGGTGGATTCCAGAGGGAAAGACTCAGCTGTGACGTTGATGCTTATCCCAGTCATGGAGAGTGTCACAGTACATAAAAACAGCAGGTGGACGTATCAACAAGGTCACTAATGTGATTTTCATCGCAGGGGGTCTTTAATTTTCTCTTGATTAGTTTGTCTGTCTGTCATGCAGAACATGTGTCACTCTTGAAAAGTGGGTCCAATATTGACATTAGTGACTTCAGAGCAAAAGAACTGGTCTGAATTTTTAGTACATGTGTGTCGCTGAGTTGTCAGCACACATTTTCTAACAATTTCTGTTTCCACAAAGTTGTTGAAGACTAAAAGTTTACAGAAATAGTTGTCAGTGAACAGACATAACGAAGAGCTGGAGGTGAAATGTGAGTTGGAAGTGTGGGTTGTCAGTTTAAGGGCACAGATGCCTCGTTTTGACGTCGGATTGGTATGTGGATGAGGTCCGACAACGATCCGAAGAAGCAACATGTACCACACGGGCATCATTTTAGTTTAAGAATTCAAAACCTGCACCAACATTATCAACAAAATGTAAATATACAGGGTATAATAAGGATGTTTATCTACTGTTGCCATAGTGTGCTAACCAGCTAGCTGAGGCCTGTCTGGCGCTCGTCATAGTTTGGGGTTCGAGTTGTATATGAGCGACTGGTTTCACAAGCTTTGTGGGCTCAGCGTGTCCCATCCAGGGGTAGTAAAACGTCGATAACTAACGAGCTGGGGTGAACATTGGTTGGGATGCAAAACTCTGTCAAAGATTCAATTGGAATTGATGTATTTTTGATGTACGAACTAACTACTAGTCAACATATGTTTGCATAGGTTCTCAGTCATCCAGGTTGAGGGACGATTACGTTCTTTAGCGGAGGGCATCTGGACTTCTTCTTGGTTTTGAAGACGTTTCACCTCTCCAAGGCTTCGTCAAAACCAAAAACAAGTCCAGCAGCCTCCTCACGTGTTTAACCCCACTGTTTCCTGTCCTCGTCGCCAGTTTGTCTTCGGCTTCTGAGCAAGTGTTCCAGCAGGATTTTCCTCGTGTTATTTTCCAGTGTTTGGCCTCAGTTTCCTTCCCTTGACCGAGCCGTTAGCCTTGTCTGTTCTCATTCGTCAATGCTAACCGCCTTGCCTCTTGCCTAACCTTCCGGTGTCGTACGTTTTCCGGTTTTCCGTACGAAATCGATCTTACCTTTGACACGCCCTCCAGATTCTCGCATTTGGTTCCTGTTTTCTCTCCTCGTCACTGCCGGCATGAGCGACGCCTCCTTTTGTATTGAGATCAACGAGCCACATTCCGGCTCGGTGTAATGCACCTTTAAAGATGTCCATGTGTCCCTCGGATTAAGAGTTGAGACGCTCGTAGTTGTATTTTTATTTTTAGGACGACGGACCCCAGGAAATAACTGTAGACTGAGAAGCGCTCACACACACTCGGACAAACTGACGGGTGTTGAAAAGTTTAAGAGGTCAGTGTGCTGATCCAGATGCTGCCGTGAGACGTCATTGCCGCCCTGTTGACTATTAATACTCTATGATCGGAGCGCTAACCCACCGGCTAAACGTTACCCCCTCTATTTATACATTCGGAGGGTTTCATACTGAGCTGTGTGCTCACGCCCACGTCACACATGACAACAGCTCCGTTTCTGACATTCAGCTTCACGCAGGAAGTGCTGAGGAATAAGTTCACAACAAGGTTTTTGTGTCACCTTATCATTGCCAAAGAAGTTGCCTGTAGAGCGAACAGTGAAAGTGACACCACGAACAGTTGATTGGTTCCATACGAGAGATTCCCCTCTGCTTGGAAAAGGAAGGTTGGATTTACGGCACAAAGGAAGCGTCGGGCCCGGCGGAACCAAACTGCAAACAGGCCCCTTTCTTCCATCCCCCGTTAGCAGTCAGGCAAATGGCATAACCGTGGAAACGACAACCTGAAACAGTGGAAGAAACCCGATAAGTGTTTCCCCTCACCGCCGGAGCTTGACAGTGTCCACAACCAGCGTTCCTTCTGCGAGGCGAAGACCTGCCTGCTCGTCAACTCCTGGCTGAGAGTCTGATGGAGGCCTTCACTTGCGAACAGCAGCCAGGCTGCTAATGTGGCTAATGTGCTGACGGTGGTGCCAGCAATAACACGGCTGGGAGTAGTGAGAGGAAAGTTGTCGGACAACACAATTTAATGCAACAAGAGCTCGCACGGTGTTGCACACCTGCCCTTCTAAGACAACGTACACATCTGACGCGCCGTAACGAAACGCACCGTTTTTTCTGTGTAAAGTGTAAATGGGAGTTAATGGAAATGGGGCAGAGTTTATAAGAAATCACTGGAGGCAGTGACCCAACATCTATGGTTTCTTTTCACTTTCCCTTCTGCTGAGAAGAGATTCTGAGTGTGAGAAACTCCCTGATATCCTGATTCAGTTCTCTCATAGTGAAACTTACCGCTGGCGTCTTGTTCCTTCACCAGCGGCTGTGCCGACGGCAGGTAAAGCGAGAGCGTGCGGTGCATATCTGCCCCACTGGCAGCTTGAATGAACGTGTTTATCTGAGATGAAAGTTCACAACTGATACGAAGCCACATCACACGAGTTGCTGTCCCGAAGGAAGCGCAGGATTCAAAGGTCCCAGAGGAAAACGGCCTGTTTCAAGTGCTGCAGTTATTTGTCTCACACGTCTCAAAATCTAAACCAGGCAATAATATATCATTCATTTAATATGATTAATGCAGAATTTTATAAAACTTGGACATGTACGCCACATTTCTTAATGTTCTCAGCTGAAACATGCGCATACATAATTATTATTACTATTACAACACAAACACAAATTTATTGGGAGAATCTGTTCATCACTACATTTATATTCAGATGAAAGAATTCAAAATAATTAAAAAATGCCACATCAAAATACATAATTTCAGTGACCAGAATTTAAAATTCACCCGATAAATAAGTTCAGCTGATTGTCACAGCTAGTTAGCATCTAGATAACACTTAGTAGTAAATTTACATTAGTTAATATTAGTTCACGTGGAAATAAGAAATTACTAAATTAATTTAACTTATTAATTGATAATTGATCATGTGTCATGTAATTACTTATTAACAGTCCTCATGTTACCTAAGGTACTTATTTAACAAATCTTAACAATACTATGAGTATTAGTTAACACAGAAATGCCCATTAGCGAACAGTTAAATAACACAATGAGGATCCTTTTGACACACTTAATAAAGCATTTATTAAACTGAATTAAACCTTTATTAATGCTCTTTGTGATCCCTAATTGTAAACTTGAAAACACACCTTAAATGACAACTAACAGCTTTGTTTTAAACTGTAGAATAATGTATGAATTAACATCTTAGTTAGCATGAAGATTGACTTACTAAATGATTAGTTGGCACATTAATTAGCTGTTAACTAATGTTCATTTATGTACCCTTATTGTAAAGTGTTAACGACGTCTGCCACGAGCTTACATCTGCTGTTTCATTTGCAAAGTTGTTCCTCAGAAATTGACCTTTACCGTCTTTATTGGTGCACGCGTGACATTGCAAAATTGTCTCGTTTCGGCATATTTCCCATCAACCCTCGGGGTGGCGCAGGCACACTGGCGGTAAAGTCATGCAGTATGATTGCGCGTGGCGCTGAGTTTTTACGCCACTGAACACTGAACGTTCTGCTGTCGTCTCAGTCGTTGATTTCTTGGAACCACTTTGGTTTAGATGTCTTCAATTTTATTTGACCCGCGATCAAGAAATCTTGTAAAGTTCACAGGAAACGATGAGCAGATGATGAAGAACAGATGATGTCAGTTGAACATGTCAGATGTCAGATGTCACTTTGAGCCTTTGTTGAACCTTATGTTTTTAGATGTGAAAGCTGAGGCCACAGTTCTTGTTTACCAGCTGCTTTGCTCATCTGTTCGCTGCCCAGATTCACACATTGTGTTCACGCGGTGATTTCCCGTGTTTCTAAATGACACTTTTAAACGTCCTGATGGGGCTGATGATGGAGCAGGATTCCCGTCCTCCCGCTGGTTGGCCGGCAGACAGAGGATAAGCAGCATTATTTCCCGGAAGGAGAGAGGGTGACGTAATCCGCTCCGGCTGAGAATAAAGGAGGAGGAGGAGAAACAGTTAACACACCAACATGAAAATCAAACATATTCTTATTTTATTCTTGTAATCTGTACATGAATGGTTTAAAATGAAAAAAAAACCTAAATGAATTCTGTCAATTGTGTAAAATATACAGAAATCAAAATGTCTAATCAAATTCATTAGTATAAAATTACCCCTTTGTATATTTGTTATCTACAATGAGGCTTAATAATCTTTATCTACCGTCGAATAACAATATAAAAACCTGAATATATAAATCAAAGAAAGAATTATGATCTGAAGTCTGAAGATATTACACAATCTTTTTCATTCACATTCCTTTTATCTTTTAATCTTTTTTATTTATTAACTCTTTTCCTGCCTCCACATCCCGTCCTCCACCAGGTTGCGTCATCCTTTCCGGGAAGCTGCTCCTCCTCCCCCTCCCTCTCCTCCCTCTCCTCCTCCTCCCCCTCCTCCAGTTTTGTTATTGGTGAGATCGGAGCAGTAAATAAAAGCGTTTCTCCTCTTCTGCTCTGAGTGTGGAAGGATGCTGACACATATGAGCAAATAAAGCAAATGCGCATCATTTGTTTGCAGTAGAATAACATAAACAAAATAATAAACACACCGAACACCAAAACAACAACACACAACGGGAGAAAATAAACAGGAAAACAATGTAATCAAACAAACGATTTAAAGACAGACTGTCAAACGTGACTAAATGAAAATAATAAATAATTAAGCAGCGTGAATTTAACGTGATTATGTTACAATCACTGTGTCGAGGGGGCGTGGCCACGATTTGGTTTAATTAAGCGGACGATCGACACGATGTTATCTTGTGACGCGTCAGGAACTCTGAGTTCGTCGTTCACTCGTCAACTCTCATGGTTACTGAAGTGTAAAGTGAAAATTTAACGTGCAAAGAAAACAACCATAAAGTTGAATAAATTGGGTCCATTAAAGTTCAGGTTTAGTTGATTTGGCTTTAGAAAGTCAAGCTTGGTAGGCAGTTGTCTGTCGCCTCGGTGACTGATGCTTCACGCTGTGGTTGTGCCGTCGGTCGGGCCGATCAGTCGCAGTTCGGGTGTCGTTTTCGTGGTTCCAGCTCGTATCCTGTAACCTTCACGCTCTCGTACAGGTTTTTTTTTGTCCTGACCGAGGATCCGGGACTCTGGTTTTCATCCCGGTTCGACTTTGCGCCTCCTCTCTCGTCACAGCTGCTTTTGTTTGTGTTTGTGTTTGTGTTTTGACCCCGGTCGCCGTCGCCGTGACTCATGGCGATGATTCGCCGTTGACCGCGGGCCGGCGTCCCGAGGTCAGCCGGGTGACACGCGTGAACTTTGACCTCAGCGGCCGTGTTTGTGACTTGATTTGTGGGGTTTGACGTTAAAGTCCAGCCCGTTTTTTAAACGAGGAGTTAAAGTTCTTCCAATTGAACTTGTTCCGTTTGAATATTGCTGTTATTGCTGTTAGAAGTGGGTCCCGGCGGACGCCGACCCTCCACGGATGAAAAGCTCTGTGTTGTTGCCTTTCTTTGCTGGTTTCAGTCGTGTTTATTTTCTCTCCCTGTGGTCACTCTGCGCTGCTTCATCCTCGTCCTGATTCCATCTGTGAGTCACTTTGTTGCCGTCTTGAGTCTCTTTGTGGTTGTTTTGCTTCTATTTCTGCTGGTTTGCATCTGCCTGTGGTCACTTTGCACTTATGTCTCTTTGTGTCTTTCGTGTCCATCAACGAATGAATGAATTTCTTTTTTATTATCAATAACAAGACATTACACGACATACAAAAATAATATGAAACAAACAGTTAACAAATCGCATCAAACACGGAACTTCTTCAACAGGTCTCACCTAAACTCTACTTGTCTTGTGTTTTTAGTCACTTTTGTGCATTTCTCTTGACAATCTTCTTGTCGTTGGTGGTCGTTATTGTCTCTTTGTGGTCGTCTCGTATCTCTGAGCTCTTCTGCTTCTCTTTCCAGTCGTTTTTCTCTCTCTTAGGACTTAACCATCTTTGGTCATTTCGAAGTTGCTGTTTATTTTATCTCTGCAGTTGTGTGTCTTGTGTGTCTTTGTAAACCGTGTTTGAGTCTCTTTGTGGTTGTTTAATGTGACTTTGTGCTTGTTCTGAGTGTCTTTTTCTTTGCCTTTGTGCTTCCCAGCAGTGATTTTGCATCTCGCGGAGTCGTTTCTGCTGCCTTCTTACCCTTCTGTGCGCCCTTGCGGCTGTTTTGGCATCACTCTGCACTCATTTGACTTTCCAGTAACAAGCATTAACAATTATTTGATCCGAAGGTTCTTCCTCCAAGCAAACAAGTTTCAACTCGTCTCCGGCGGGCCCTCTGGCTCCGCCCTGGACTCTTGCATCGCACGGCCTGCATTAATTCCGTCCTCGTGTGCTTACGGTGCGTTTGACCCTGGTGGTGAACGTCGGCGTTTGACCGTTTGCTCCCTCTGGGCTCCGTTTTACGAAGTCAATAAACTCCAGCTGAATAAAAGGGTAAAAGAATGATCTTTCTTCCTGTTACGGTTGAACGTCCTGCTGCTGGAGCTGCAGCTGCTGGGTGCAGCACTGATTTGCATGGACCGTGTGTGTGCAGGAATTAGGTTGTGATCTTTCATAAAGGAAAAATACTCGGTGCCAGTTAACGTGAGCTGCAGGTCATAGAGGACAACAAACGGGTCGATTTTCCTTCTGCGTGATTGTAGCTGCTTTAAAGACAACGTCGTCGCTCAGAACTGACGCCAAGAAAAGGGTGCAAAGGTGATGGCGTTAAGTTATGATGTCTAATTGCACTTCTGTGTTCAGTGGTAACCTTGAATATTGCATAATGGAGAACTAGAGCAGTGCGCCGAACAACTGGGCCAAGAGTCAGCACAAGTGTGATATTGGCTACAACCTTCTATTTAGCTGTGACCATCAGGATTTACTCTCCACGTGATGAGGCGACGAGTTTGGTGAAACACTGGCACACTGATTCTCTCAAGTTTTTAATTCAAAACAAAATGGTGCCATGACGTTCCACCAAGACGGGCGTGTTGCGTTGTAAACTGATCAATAGAAACATAAAGATGTGGCTTTTTTTTGAAGACTCGCTGGCTGAATTGGCTGTTGATTGCTGCACAATCGTCCCGCCATCAGGTCGCTCCAGGACCTTCTCTCACTCCTCCTCCTGCTCGTCCGTGCGGCTCATCGATCGGCCGTGATTTCATTAGAACGCAGCCACGGTGCGGTGATGAAACGCTGACCAAACGCTGGTCATCCTGTGGGCGGCCGGTCTCATCGCAGCTGCTCTGCGTGTCATCGTCTGTCCATGATGGAAGATCAAGACGAATCGCTACATTTGGGCGATACTGCAGAGGATGTCGGGATGATTCAGCACAGGTGAGCAAATCCCCCATCATTTGCAGAGGAGAAGATCAGGATGCAGCTAAAGCTCTGCCAGCAGAGTGCGCTGCTTCAACCAGCAACTTATCTAATTAATGGCAGATATCTAACATCGGCTAGCGTCTCTCATTGCTAACCAGCGAAAGCTAAATTATTATCTTTCCAGGTCGGCTCAAAATCTGAGAAACTTGTCGAACTGGCTGCGCCGCCATCACGGTAAAAAAACAACTGACGGGCTAACCGATTTCAGCGTGGCGGTCATTTAACTTCAGTTTAAATCAGGTCATGAAATATCCTGTTGCGACGTCCATAAAAAGTGCCGACGTGATTCGTAAATCAAGAGACGGACGTCTAGAGCAGACGTACCCAATATGTCGATCGTGATTTTGCAGTCGATCGCATGGAATTAAAAACAAAATGATAGATGTTAGCCAATCGTTCGTCCTCACTATGACATTTGTCCCTTGATTGACGCACAGCGCAGTCAGTCTTTTCTAACACAAGGAGTCGCCACGCCTGGTTTACTACTGCAAATCTCCAGCGAGCCAGTTGGCCTGCCAATTGATTTCTACTAAAGAAAGGCTATAAAAATGATCGGGGGAGCTGAACCAAGTAAGACCAAACTGTACAGTTGAATTATACCAGATGGGTTCATGTAGTTATGCGAGGTACGCCAACATATATTGTGTATATAAAGTATACTCAGTATTTATATGAATAAATATATGTTTAGCAATTTTAATGTAGGTGGATCGTTTTGACTTGGTCACTTTAAAAGTAGCTCACGAGCCAAAGAAGTGTTAGCAGACCTGGTCTAGAGGTTCATGGTAGGTACGGGACTGTATTTGGGAAAAGTTTTAGGCTTCATATAACACTGTCGATGACACCCGGTTAGAATCTGCTTCACATTTAAATACAGTCAGAGAAACTTTTTAAAATAACTGAGTAAGTTTCATTCGTCAGCTGAACGTAGCCCTCTGTTGTTCTTGTCCTCTCTTTGGAAGACGTTCCTGACTGTGTTCCCTCTCTCGGAAAAGAATTAGGTTCTCTGTGATGAACCTTGAATCTGCTGTGATCTCCCAGTTTCCCCCTCAGGTCTCATTAAACTTGTATGTAAATTTCATCCCGCACATTTTTTTTCCGCTGCTTTTTGACCCAGACATGCATCGGAACGGAACAAATCAAATCAAATCAAATCAAATCAAATTTTATTTGTATAGCCCGAAATCACAATTTACACATTATCTCACTGGGCTTTGACAAACTGTGCAGATGTGACATCCTCTGCCCTTAGACCCTCGGAACAAAACCCCGAACAGGAACTTTATTTTGTTTAAGGACATTTCAGGGACAGGAAACGTGGATTTAATCCACTTCCTGTGAGCAGACTGCACAGCCTGTTCGCCTCCAGGCTGCGAGCTTCTGGTTTGACTTGTTCCTGCTCCTGCATGCTGACTTCACGCTGGCTGTTTCTCAGCTGTCATTTTCTCACATGATTACATGAGTTCGTCCTCGTTCTTTTCTTTGTTCTGTGGTCAGCAGGATATTTTAAAAATATTTTAAAATTTTTAAAAATGTTTTGGTAATTTGGTGGAAAGTTCAACACGGAAAGGAACAGATCTTTGATTTTAATGTTTCACAATGCAAGGAAGGAAAACAAAGGCCAGTCTAACAATCTAAAAACGTAAAAAGTACAAGATTAATAATAAAACCAGGAACAGGAACAGATCCAAATTCTGAGAGTTGGTTTTGGTGAACAGCCCGACATACCAACCCAGAAATAAGACGTAACATCTTAGGATATTCTCCTTTGAACTGGTGACGTCGGACTGTGGCAGCTCTTTAACGTTCAACCCCAAATACAAAGATGTGGAGTTTGGAGTAGAGTTTGTCATATATATTGTTGCTTAAAGTTAATCTTGTCATAATATTGTCCCTCTAAATATGTTTTGCTTTGTCCAAGAATTTATTATTATAAACTAGATGTATTTTTTATTATCATCTGCATAGAACGATATCTTCAAAATGTCTTACTCAGCTGAGAGGAAGCCTGTACGATGAAGACACAGTGGACCGAGAACAGAACCCCGAAGAACCCCACAAGGGGGATGTTTTGTTGTATATTATTTTTAATACCAAAAAAGGAGAAAAAAAAGTTGCACTAGTCCAATAAAAATTGGAAAAGTAAGGCATCACAGAAGGGAGTGATGGTGTTAAATAAGAGTTTGGGATTGTATTGATAGTTTTGATAAGTCAGCAGCTTTGGAGTCCTTAACAAAATGAGTTGTTCAGCAGCATCATTACCTGCCCCACCCAGCAAGTAATGATACAGTCGCCAGTGGAAACGCAGGCCTGTGATGAGCTCACGGTTCCCAAGTGGAGCTGAACTGAACCGCGCTTGGCCATAGATTCTTGTTTGACAATGAAGACTCCCATGATACATGTTACATTGTTTTTATTGAGAAAGCCCTAATGGCAGGAACCACGGAACCGACCGTGCATTTAACTGGAGACCAACAGTCCAATGTCTACTAGACTGGTTTTACAATTAGCAGGTTTGCAGCAATTTAGCATTTTCCAAAAACAGGATTTGTGTTTACTTGATGGATAATGTACATATTTCCAATAAAGCTTCATGAACTCTTTTGTTCTGTCTCCTCTTCGCTGCAGCCTCCACCTTCACCTGCAGGGGTGATTAAAGTTCCCTTGGCTCTTTCGCAGAAAGAACAGGAGCTTTGTGTGAGTCTGCTGTATTTCAAACGTATTTTGAACTCTTATCATGGTTTCGGAGGGCAGATTTTGCTTGTCTGAGACTGAAGCTGTCAGCTTGGATTTCTTCAGAGAGAAATTGCCACACTTACATGTCAACACACAATTATGCAACAGGAAAGTTTTGAAATGTAAGGGTAAAACGTGGCTGACCGCTTGTGCTTTAAAGCAGCGTCATGAGCGAATTTTGGCTAGTTCTCACAACTTCTGTGTCCGAAGATGTTTCGGTCAGGGATACGGTTGTGTTGAGACATTTAATTCTGACGGATGAGGTCAAGGTCCTGGGCCTCGCAATGCATTGGATCAATCATGGTCCTCACGAGGATGGAAAGATGGGTGCATGTGTTGGCTGTGGTAGAGACAGGAACCATCGTCACATGCGCGCACGTCTGCATTTCAGAGGGTTTTAATGTCGAGATCATCATTTTGTGGCCGTTCGATCAGCCAAATTTAGGAAATTACGTCAACTGTGTGAACGATGTGGAAGTTTAGACTTCGTGATGAAACATACATGTCAATATAGAGTAACTTAATGCACGTATTTTCGTACTGTGTTTGCTCTTCCTATGAAATACTTTTAACTCCACTGCATGTCAGACAAACCTTCTGCTTCACTGCACCTGTCTGATGGATTTCAGATTAATGATACTTTTGAATAAACACTCAAATCACATAGAAAATGTGCAAGCATGTACCTGCAGGTGATCGTTCCTTTTCTCCAGTGAAAACAGGCCAACGTGCACGCTGGCACGCGGCCTGAGGAGGCAGCTGCTGGGTTCTTCTGGCATCGTGTCCATAGTGGGAAGAGCCAAGTCGTGTTCGCTGTCGATGGTGATGTTCATTCATTATCGCTCGCTCGGTGTTTTGGCAGTAAAATCAGGTGTGAAGCAACAGAGGAAGAGCCGAGATGTTACAGAAGCATTTACTGACACTGCTGACCGATGTGAGCCAGCTGGAGATTCCCGGTACAATTTGAAGGTCAAAGTTTTATATCCGGCTCATTTTTTCCCCAATGATATTTATTCCTTAATAAATATCGTCTGTTGAGAGCGAAAAATTTCCTTTGTGTCTTTGTGTTTTCATTTTGCGTAAAACCCTCCAAACCACTGTTACACAAATAAATACAAACAAATTAAATCCGTCACTACATGACGGCACAGTGGTGCAGTGGTTAGCGCTGTCGCCCCACAGCAAGAAGGTCCTGGGTTCCATTCCGGGTCAGGACGTTTCTGTGTGGAGTTTGCATGTTCTCCCTGTGTCTGCGTGGGTTTTTTCTCCAGGTTCTCCGGCTTCCTCCCACAGTCCAAAAACATGCAAAACTGGGGGTTAGTAGGTTAATTGGTCACGCTAAATTGCCCGTAGGTGTGAATGTGAGCGTGGATGGTTGTTTGTCTCTATATGTCAGCCCTGCGATGAACTGGCGACTTGTCCAGGGTGACCCCGCCTTCACCCCAAGATGCTGGGATAGGCTCCAGCCCCCCCCACCCTGCGGATTTGGATCTAAGGGTTGATAGTTCAGAAACTCTAAGCTGAAAGCCTGAAGCCTTAACTCTGACGCGGAAACTGAGGAAAAGGAAATCCCAGACGGCTGCTCTGTGCTTCACTAAGACAAGACTGTACATTATAGTGTTAATTAGCAACTTAGTTTTGTTTTCCTGCAATTAAACAATCAACGAGGACACGTTATGCACAAACTCTCGCATGGTGTGTTGTTGTTGTTGTTGTTGTTGTCTAACAACTACATTAGCTGTTTGTACTCGTTACCAACTTGGACATGACATCGTTCTGATGTGATAAAGGGAAGCGGCCCCTGGTTGGTGGCGATGTGCCACCGGACATCACCTGCTTCCGCTGCAGCAAATGGCAGAGTTCAGTTGCAGTAGCTGGGTTTTTAAAATTGATTAAATAAATCAATGGTGCAGTCATTCCCGGCTCCGTGGTCTGAGTTTCCGATTACATCTGCAATCGTCCACCTCGCTGCTACCTCACAAGAACATAAAACCCTTTGGACCATGTAGCTCCTTACCTCCTGTGAGGCCACGCCCCCTGGTGGATGGGTTAAAAACACCGGTGTTTGGGTTCAATACGGAACCAAAACCAAACGCCAGCCAAGTTTAGCTCATCTCCGTCAGTCAACATACGGAAACTTTTTCGCTCACATAGGTCGCGTGAATTCCGTCACGTGCATAACGTGTTAATGGTTAAACTTATCAGTAGGTCATGTGACCACATTCCACGTGACTTCGTCCTTTTCTCCACATCCCAAAACTCAGAAAAAGCAGACGGCACGAAAAGCTTCACGTGTGTCCAGAAAGAACCTTTTTCAGTTAGTGTTTCTGCTGCACGTGTGCGAGCAGAATGAAAGTCCTTCAACCAGTCGCTCTCAGGAATCATCAGAAGGACCAAAACAAAACACTGGCTGCAGGCAGCGCAGTGGCTTTTAGCAGAATGTTTTCACTATAAAGAGGAGAAAATTGAACATTTAAAATGGCGAAAGAATGAGGCTGCTTAACTGTATATTTGTCTGTCTGTAGCGCTGCTTGTTGTGAGTCTCTGATCGACGGCTGTTTGTCTGCGTTTGTGATCAGATTTCTAACACCTTGATACCACCTCAGTGAAGGTCGGCAGGCAAAGATTAGCGCGTCGCTGTAAATACAGTCTGCCGGTGACGACGCCGGGTCTCCAAACCCAGACGGTCGACCGATGAAACCGCGCCAAACAAAATAGTTCCCCTACATTCCTTCCTCACTTCCTGCCCTCCATTCTACTTCCTGTACAGGACAACACCAACACACTCCATCTGCTCCTGGCATGGATATTTATGATGCCTTACTGGCCGCAGCCAAGCAAAGGTGCGTTCCAGAATCTTTCCACCCTTGTTTATTAAGATCTAGTATGACTGCACATTTAGACTAACTTAGTTTGTTTTTTTAACACCTGACATTGAAGAAAAAATGGTGGAAATCGTCAGAACAACTGCTGGCGGACGCCGTTTTAAGCTCAAGCATTTTCCTTTTTAATTGTACATTTCAATAGTGGTTTCATTTATACGAGCATCTTACTTGTATTTAGATCACCGATACGTGTAAAGACGGACGATACGAGCGCTGCCATCTGGTGGCGTCATTTGGAACCAGGGTCTGCGCAGCAGCGATTGTGGTATCGAGTATTGGGTTCTCGCCCACACATTTGCCGTGATCTCAACTGTCAATCAGGACGTTTCCCCCCGCTGGGATGTATTTTTTTACACCATCAAGTAACTAATCAGGAAAAAATAATAATAACAAGCATCAGCGTGTAAAACGACAGAAAACACAGTGTGTGTATCTGCTAACATGTAGGGGGAGGTGTTTATCGGCTATACTGCAGCCAGCCTGTAGGGGGGCATGTGACATGTTTTGGCAGCATTTTGAGGAGGTCTCATGTCATCCATCTTTATTTTACAGTCGATTAGGCAGAGATGCATCATCAGGTCGTATGTCTCAGCGGCACCTTTTATTTCTTCCTAATCTGTTCAACTTTTATCACTGAAATCTGCTTTTAATACCAGAAAATGTACTTTTGCTGGATGCATTAACAAATATTTTATGACTTATGCGTTCTGACTTTAAAAATTCAAATCAAAATGTTAGAAATGCATACAAAATTATGCATTTGATTAAAGTGGTGGAAATTAACTTTATGTTTACCTGCTATACAGTATAAACTCTTGTTTATTCCCCCCGGCCTTTGTTTGTTTACAGCCATTATTAGAGACCCAGATTTTATTCCACCACCTGCTTTATTTGAGACAACACAGCAAAGCCAAGTTGAGGCCAATATTTAAAAACTTTGATGAATATTAAGCAGTTTTAACAGATAAGTGAGATAAGTTTTAATTCCCAACATAGTAACAAACGTTAAAAAAGTCCTGCTTACTGATAAATTACTGCTCAAAATTCATGTTTTTCTCTGTTTGTAAGTACTTGCAAGTGTTAATGATCTTAATGAAATAACAGTAACTCCTAAAAACAATGTAACAGAGCATCATCATCATGTACCAATCAAAGTCAATCAGAGAACATAAATCACCTCTATAGTATAACATCATATATTGTTGAACTTGGGAGATCTTCGACTGCTGGACCACGGGGTGGCGCTGACTGACTCACTGCTGCTGCTTCAACAGGAGCCCTGAGCAGAAAAACATCCTCTGAATGGACTCGGGCATCAGTCAGCTCTTCCCCGTGGAAGTTTCCTCTGACTCGACGTTTGTCGAGCTGGGAATGCAGCCGCGCAGGTTTGCGTAGCAGAAATGTTTCGCGCGGTTCTCGTTGCGGGACCAACGGTGACGGTGAGATGTTATGACAGGCAGGTACGAAAATGAGTCACTGCTTAAACCGTTAACGTCAAATGTCAGACTGGGTCACAGATACCTTAGCAACCAGAAATAAAACAAATATTATGGACTATTCCATTCTGATCAAGGGTCCTTTTAGAGAACACAAAACCGGAAAGGTCCAAATCGTTTTACTGAAGCTTATAAGTTGATAAGTTGCAGCTATTAAGGACCAATTCATGTGGTGTGACGACCTTGATAACATGTTGAAGACAAATGGAAAACCTGGAAATAAGCTAGGCTATAATTAGCTTTGTTAGCTCTCCTGTGTGTTGCTAACACATCGTAGCAGGATCTTCGGCGGTAGATTTTCCTTCTGACAGCACATCTTTAACGAAAGGCACCAATGATCAAATCACTAAAACCTTCGTCTGACCATCCGCTAACATCTGCTGATCTGCATCCGGATCGAGACGAGCGGGAAAATAACCTGTCGATGCTCCGAGGGCGCCAACAGGACCGTAAACAATCACCAACACATGGATGTTTCCGTTTCTGGCAGCGAACTGGAGTGTTAAAGTTCCGCTGCAGCCATTGAAAGAACCCCTGAAAAACTCATTTCTGTTCCATAACATCAGATCTAAGACTGTGCTACTTTAGCCCCGCCCCTTTACCCGCAGCCGGGCCTTCACTGCTCGGAGCCGGATCAAATGAATACCCAGAGACACAGGCTCACTGCTTTCACTTTTATTAGTGCCAAATCACCACTGTTTGTGATGGGAGAATCTCTGAAAATCATAATTTCTTCTGTGTCCGTCCTCAATCTGACAATAATCTGTTTGTCTGTTTATTGATGTGTCTAAACTACTGAAAAAATGTGTTTCTGCCTGTCAGGAGTGTGTTAATGTCTCAGAAGGATGTGACCAAAGTGACCCTTAGATTGTAGGTGAAATGCCTGTATTATTGATCCTCTGTTGATGAGACAATTAAATGCAGGATATGTGTTTCTGCCTGTCAGGAGTGTGTTAATGTCTCGGAAGGATGTGACCAAAGTGACCCTTAGATTGTAGGTATTATTGATCCTCTGTTGATGAGACAATTAAATGCAGGATTGTTTCACCTGCGTCTCTTTAAAAGAAATAAATAAAAAACATGAAATGACATCTGACGTGTTGTACATGACTGCATGATTCATTGTTTGCCCGTAAGCGGCTGCTGACACCTCTGTTTGTGTTTACATGGCTGTTACCGCGGCAACGGCTCCTCCACGCCCTGCAGGCTTCCACTGCTGACGTGCAGCGAGGGAGAGAGGGAGAGAGGGAGGGGAAACCTTGGCCGGGCCCACATTCCGTCACGAATCCTTTGTTTCCTTAATCTTTTTCACGATAGCAAAAATAATTTAGGGTTCTTTTGTTTTGTTTTTATTTACAGAACCGACGGTTCTTCTGTAACTGCTTTTTTTTTTTCCCTTCATCTCTTTTGTTTTCTTCTTTGTTTTTCCTGTTCTAGGTTTGGTTTTGGTGTCATTTTATTGTTTTGGGCATCAAGGCAACATGGAACTATTATTGTATTATAAATGTAAAATGTTCAATAATTAGTTTTATAAGTTACTAAGATGAATAATTAACAAGGTAAATTATTTGTAAAACAGACGCATCTTCAACAAAAAATGAATAAATGAAAGGAAAAAACATAACAATGTCAGAATTTTCAGGTGTGATTGATATTTTTTTTTAAATTTTACAAAATTGATCTCTTCTGTCCATTTCCTCTTTTTACGTTATTACTGCGGCCAAATATTCAGGGTGGATAACTACTATAAAATACACCAAAAAATGGAGAAATCATCTCAGTTTCAGCTTAAGACCGACAATCACAGTCGAGTCCAGATCAAGTTCCTCGCCGAGGTTTGAATGGGGATGGAGCCCCAGGATTCCCGGGCCCCTGAGGGCCTCGGCACGGCGTCACATCCTCGGCTGCCGATATTTTTAGATCATGTGTAAACTGGGTTAAATGGACTCGGCAGCTGCCGCGCACACGCACACACACACACACACACACACACACACACACAGGCACACGCACACACCGTTTCAAGCCTCGGTGACGTTAAAACGCTGATCTTCGCTCGTCTCCTACGAGAGGTTATGCAAAAAGACATGACATCACTGCCGTCGTATTAATAGTGGAGATGTGTTACTGTGGAAATGGCAGCTGTGGCAGCTGGAGGCCACATTTCTGCGCTCACGGCTAATATTAGCATGTGTGTGTTTCATGTGTGTGATTCTAAATTATTAGATTCTAAATAAATCAATGAAGTGCCTCTAAACCTGGAAACAAACAAAAACAGCGTTTTGGAATCAGCGTTGTGTGATTCACACATCAAACATTTTATCTCCAAACCCTCAGTGTACGGAGGACCAACAGTGTCCAGTGTTACGTGTGGCCAGAGCTGATCCACATACACATCTGAGTAGAGGGTGTGTCCTTGCTGCTGCTGCGTCTCTCTTTCTCCTCCCTCTCTCTTCCCGTCTCCACAGGCCTGGGATCAATTAGCTAATCAGGCAGGGAACAAAGAGGAGGACAGAGTTCATTCTTGGCTCTGGCTCAGACTCTGGAGCAGGAGCAGCATGGGAAAGTTTGTTGTTTTTCATTGAGTAAGTTAACCCTTATTTTTCCTCTGTCTTTAATGACAGTTTATTACTTTAGTTTGAGTTTGCCGGTAGTCGTTTTCTTTTAGGTTTAATCTGTTTTTTTCCTAGTTTAGGGTGGAAGCGCAGGGTGTGACGGCCCACTGCGTGGCTGGCCCTGTGCTTCCCCCGTCTTTTCTTCTTTTTGGCCGGGATCTCCATCTCTTTTTAGTTGATTACTTTATGGGTTAACTTTTCTTTACTTTATTTTCCCCCAGTGATTTAACTTAATTTTCAAAAAAAAAAACCCCAAAAAACAAAACATTATTTGCAAACTCTTGCGTGGTGTCCTTCTTAAGTTAAGGTCTCATTGAGCCTAATGTTGCTATTGTTTAAATGTTATGAGGCAGTAACACCAGGAAGTGATAATAACGATTTTCATTTAATTCATATCTAAATGTACATAATATTGGCATTAATATATTTATTAGCAAGTTTATTATTTATAAATGAATGGATTAAAGAGCAAAGTAATGTATTATTTTTGATGGGAAATAAAAGGCAGAAATACAGAAATAGTTAACAAATTCTATATAAATCCATTATTAAACAGTTGTGAAGAGAATAATTTCAAGAAAAACATTTAAATTTGTCACCTATAACGTCAAAAAGGATTGTCATTAAAAAATTCTCTTTAAAAATGCTGTTGAAAAGCAGGAATAAATAATTAAAAGCATAAACTTAATGCATTTCCATTCCTTGGCTGCCTATCCTTTTACTGTTAGCTGTTAGATTCATGTTACCATTTAGCTTTTTTATGCCTCTCTAACACCGATGACCTCACAACGGTAAATTCATAAACTAACTAAATTAGCTTTTAAACACATGAATGAGGCCACTTTTCACTATTTAATACTTAATGAACCACTTTAATATAATTTCAATGACACTCTTGGTCCCCCAAAGACGACGTCCGGCGTGACCAGCTGTTAAAAACACGACCGGAGACGACTCGTTCCTGCAACAAGGCGGTTCGCCTTTAAAGTTTAACCTCAGAGTTTCAACGTTTCTGCTGCAGTGAAACGACTTCCTGGATCTGATATCAGGTTGTACCGTGACTTGGCACGTTTCCCAGCAGCCACTGGTTCTCATGAGAATGATTCACCCCGTCTCTGAGATCCTTTCATCGCTTTTATCTACTGTCTGTGTCATGGTTTTTCCTGCTTCCCTAACACCTCCTATGCACCTGAAACCAGCACGAGTCGCTCATGCAAACAGGCTGAGGAGCTTCCAAATCATCTCATCCTGTAACTGCGGCACCTTTCACATCCGGAAGAACATGCACCCGAATCTGAACACGCAGAGAAAACTGGACCTATTTTAAACTTCTGTGCAGGTGAGACCTGGTTTCTCAGACTTCACGTCAAATCTCACATTTCTTTTCTTTTCACGATATTTCTATTTTTCGATATTTACAACACCTGTTTTCACACAGACGAGACCAAAACAAAACAAAAAGGGGAAATATCGAAAATATCTTGTTTCCAGGCCAGCGGGTTTCTTTAGCTACGAGTGACGACAAAACTGTAATTCAATTACCCGACTTTCTTCTATCACGTCTTCAAATAAACAAACCGACGGGTGAAAATAATCAGAGCAGCTGATAAATAGCTCGGAGTATTAGGGCCAAAACCATCCGGACACTTCGAGAACAACGTGGTGAATTTAGAAGCTGAAAGTGATCATTTTAGTTATATATCAGCGCCATCGTGAGGCTGGAGGAGAACTTCAGGGAAATTCTTCATCTGCATCAGGACAGTTGGGAGGACGAGGAGGAAACCGTCTCTTTCTGGAGGCTGTCCAAGGATCTGCCTGCGTGGTTTGTTTCAGCATTAAATCTCAAAGTTACAACTTTATTCTCGGAAAATTTGGATTTTTAAAAAAAAATTATCAGTAATTTTCTCAGAAACGTGTGACTTTTTCTCGTTAAAAAACCTTATCAAATCCTATAAATATCCAATCTGAGAAACGGGTGATCTGACTCCTCCATCGACTCAGAGGGACTGAAAGACTTTTCAAAATAAAGGGAAAGAAAAATAAAAGCCTGTGCTCAAATAATGGGATGCTATAGTTTTAAAATAAAACTCCAGCCTGCAAAAAATATGGGATGCTTTTAAATGCCATTTCTCCGGCGCACTGCGAGTCATTCAGAACGTGTTTCCGCGGCTGTTCACATTCATTTTTCAAGCGTGACCGGCGTCAGACTCCAGTTTGACCTATTCCCGGTTTTGACCTGCGTGTAGAAAAGACAACACGTGTCACGTGGCGCGCTGTGTACGGACGTAAACAAGACGAGGAAGGTGGTAAACACGGAGGCCGCAAATGGGAGACCGTTTTTGGTTTCTTCTTTAATAAAGTTACTGTGCAGGGGAAGCAGGCGAATGAGTCGGCACAGTTTTGAACACGTGAACATTGAAAAAGAATAAAAACCCACCGGAGCACTGAAGGCGTCTGCACACCAAGGGCGGGAAACTGAATAAATCAGAGGCCTGTCTGCTCACGTCAGCTTTGTTTTCCCTCCAAAGGGAATATTTTTAAAAACTCGACTGTGTACGTGTAACACAGAGCGTTTGGGAAGTACAGTTGCGTCCCGCCTCAGTTCGCACGTGCCGAGTCACGTTAACGTCAACACAAACGGAATCAGGCTTTCTGCCAGAAAGGTGTCTGATCCAATCAAAATGATTATATGGGTCACATAACGGTGAGTAAAGTGATATTCCACCACATTTTCAGCCAATTCCCCTACAGGTGAAACAGCTCGTCTCTGGTATTGGACGTATTGCTGATGCGGGCTGTATCGCCATCTACTGGCCTGGCACACCTGTGGAGATATTTGGCAAAAGGAAGACTGTGTGGACAGGATGTGTATGTGCATTAGTGCTCATCCATCCATCCATTTTCTACCGCTTGGCCTGAAATTCATTAATCTCCTTAATTTCTGGTTAAAAATATTGAGATTAAAATATCCTTTTTTAGACTGAACTGGCCAAGAGGGCAGCATGAAAAACTTAAAACCAGGGTATGAGACTCTATGGAAGCAACTCCCCTCCCCCTCCCTGTTTCTGCTCTCTAGCTCCGCCCCCCTTTAAGAATGTTGTTTTAACATGAAGGCCTTCTGTGATTTTGCAGTTCCTGATAATGCCGAGGACCAACTTTTCCTGCTGGGATGTCCGACACTGTATCGGCCTTTCACCATCTATGGGGACGAGGACAAACATCTACCTCTGTAGGACAGTCAATAGGAACACCCTCTCTCAGAAGTGACCCGTGATTGGCTGAAAAGTACCATCAGGAGCGTAATCTTTTTCAGACCACTAGAATTACAATATTCTTAAAGGTTATTATGGGGTTTTTATCTTGGTAAACGTACATACGCCAACTTTAACACAGAAACTGACGGATGATTACAACTGACACAGAAAAACCGTATCCAGAGATTTAGAGTCAGTTACACTGACCAAGAGAACTATTTTCTTGATCTTTTGGTCCGGTCGGTCCCGACAACAACTTTCCAGCATCATCAGTTCGTTTACAGTGAGGTATTCTGGGAAGTCGGCTAGTGAGCTCACTGGACGATGTGTTATCGCACACTGACTGTGTTGATCTGATATTGGCATGACTGCACAACATCTACCATCTACCTTTCTGCGGGTCAATCTGGGCCAATCACAGGGCTCTGGGGAGATGACGTCAGCGGTGTGACCTCAGCCTGCATTATCATGAATTCATAAGGAGGGAGCCGCCGGCGTCCTATCAGCAGGGGGCTGGATTATCAGTTAATGAAGCCTGAGGGTGTGCAGCCAATCAGGTTTCAGGACACAGATTAGAGCCTGGCTCAGAGGGAATCAATAATGTAGAAACACACACACACACACACACTGACAGTTGCTGTTAGTAACATGTCAGTAAATGACGAAGCAGAGGAGGAGGAAGAGTGAGAAATCAGAGATGAGCTCAGCGTTTTGTGTGTGATTCACTGCCAGCACGTGTGACTCACCTCACTGAGAGCAATTGAAAACCTCAGTGACACAGAACCACGGGTCACCTGACCAGCCCTCCTACACTACAACCCTGAACCGCAGTCCTCACTCGAGTCCCAGCAGCACCAACCGCTTACAGCAACTGTTCCGTCACGCTCGGGTCGGGTTCCAAAAAAGCAGTATTAAAGCGTCTTAGCTTCTCTACACTGAATCCCCGTGAAATCTACAAAGTCCTGAATGTTCTCTTGAGCCTTATTACCCAAATAGATCACCACGTTCCCAAAACGCAGCCTTACGTGCAGTTCCGAGGAGGCAGAGCCTTCAGCTACCGGAAGCAGCTGCCGGTTCAGGTCCGAGGGGCAGACACCCTCTCTGTGTTTAAAAGTTGTATTAAAACCTTCCTTTTCGATAAAGTTGATAAGTGCTGCTACAGGCTTAGACTGCTGAGGGAATCCCATGATGCAATGAGCTCCCCCGATCTCTCCCTTCTTGCCGCTTCTGCACGGCACGGTTACCTATGCACAAGCACAATCACGGGTTCGCCGGGTGGACCTGACGTACAATCGATGCCGAGCTTCGAATGCCTCTACAAAAATCTGCACGATTAACTGTCGATCGCTGCCTTGGATAATCAATAAATCCATGAATCTGGGACATTAATTAGTAATGTTTAGTAAAGTTGCAGCTGATAAAGAGAGAGACTGTCAATCTTAAAACGTTTGGTAGTTCTGTCCCTAAAGGGGGCGTGGTCAGCAGTGGGTCAGCCCAGTGTAAACCACACAAAGGGGGAAATGTGTAAAAATACACAGTTTTGCGTCTTCAACACATATTTTTACCCAGAATTCTTCACAAAGATATGGACACCGAGGGGGTCTGGAGCCTTTGCCCCCCTTGATCGTCAGCATGTTCCTGTCAGCGCTCCGGCAGACAGGAAGTACCTGTTCCAATCCGTTTGTGGTGCGCGTGAGATGACGTTCAGGATCACCGGCGACCCGACCACGTGAACCGGGCAGCTCACGTGCACTCCCGATCCCAGCTGAACCTGCGTCTGGCCACCACACACACACTTACTCAGCATATAATGACCGTCTTTTCTTTTTAAGGAACAAAGCCTGCACTCTTATGCGCCGCGTGATCTGCTCTAGTATGCCAAATGATTATGTCGTCAGCATGACGACGGGCACGGCGATGCGTTTCACAACCGCCGGCGTTCAGCAGATCACGGGGTCATGAGGCTGCAGCTGACTGGCAGCTCTGATGAATCTTTGACCAGGTCAAACATTCACACACACAAACACACATGTAGCTGTTAGTTAACCATCTGCTGGACTGTGTGTGTGTGTGTGTGTGTGTGTGTGCTGTTCTTCGGGACAGTTTTGAACAAAGTGAGGACCTTCTGTTCACTTCTTCGAAAGGCTTGTGGTTTTGTGGTTAAAGTTAAGAGCTTTAAAGGAGCAGTTCATCCCAAAATAATAAAAGAAAAGAAACTAAAGAGTCATTGTCTGCTCGCACATAAACGCGAAAAAAAACAAAAAAACAAAAGATGCTAAATGGCTCCAAAGAACATTTCCAGCATAATCCAACTCTCCAAACGCCCCAAACCGATTTGAAAAGTCGTCATTTACACCATTTGAATGAATTTGAGCGAATGCTAATGTTTTACGCTAGCAGCTACAGTAAAGATTTTGGATTTTTTAAATGTATTCAGGATTTCAGGGCACTCTGGATGACACGAGAGGACCCCACAATGCTGGGATCACCCTATGGGGCACGTGAAATGTGGTAAATCACATTAGTGTGTGTATGATCGATCAGTCGTTAAGTTTCCGTCGTCACGGGACCACAGGTGCACACAATTCAGAGGTCATGTGACTTATGATTGGGACCTCCCCGGATCAGAAACTTTCAGGGAAATGTCCCAGCATGCACTGGTCTGTTGGGACAGGTGGTTTGTGTGTGGAAGATCAGAATCAAGAACGTTCATGTTGTGGCTGATCGGTGTAAATCTGTGACACAAGTTCAGTTCAGTGAAATTTTAACCACTTCATCCTCCCACCAGGACATTCATCTGTCCTGCCAATAAGGTGAAGCGTGTGAGGGGATGAAGTCATCATGAGTCACAGGCGACAGCCGGGAAGAACACAAACCTCTCACACGCACACTGATTTTTAATGGACATGAATTGAGGCTCCTTTGTCTTGATGCACCTTCACTCGTGACGTCAAACTGTTGCATGTGAAGCCACCTGAGGGAACGAAACACCTCAGGAATCTTCCTGTGATCCGGTGACGAGCTGCTGCAGAACACCCGAGACTGAAACCCGTCCTCATCAGAGCAAGATGCTCAGGTGTCCGGCTGGAAAGTCCCTCCAAAGTTTAAGACCCACGGATGTCAAGCTCACATTTAACTCCCTGTTAATTCACAAATGAAGCAAATGATTGTTTTCCCACAATGCAATGCACAAGGAAAATGGAGGGGGCTCATCTTCAAAAAACTATTTTAAAACCTCTTAAAGCTAAATTTGATGTGTCAATCAGAAGTTTGACGTGACCACGTTACCTCATCTCCTGTCACGACAAAATGATGAAACAGTTTGTGAAAATAAATCTGCGTAAATGCTAAATGCTAAACTGTCGTTAGCGCATTGCGCAGGGTTAGCATGGTGGGCTTGGGTCAGAGCTTTGGTCTTTTAATGATCGCAATCTGTCACACTTTAGCTGTGTCACTTCAAAATCGTTCCCCAAAAACAAGGAAAAACAGGAACATTAGTCTTGTCTCTTTCCACTGTGGTTTAAATATTAAATTTTTTTAAACGGGCGCTGCAGCCTTTCATGGGCCCCAAAAACGGCGTTAATATGAAAAACGAGTACGTTACTTAACGTATTATACGTTTACATTGCAACTTTAACTTAGTTCAGTGAAGAACTCCAGTAATTTCAGACCTATTTCCAAGTCTTTTTAGGCTCTAATACTGGCGAAAACTGACAAAGGGAAACTGTTTTCCAATGTTTCTGAACGACAAAACAATGTGTGTAGATTTAATCCCAAATGTGTGATTGTTTAGCTGACCACCACAGCGCGGAATAAATTTGTCTTTCTGAAACAGCGAAAAACTAAGGGGAGCGGTGTCACTTCTGGAATTAACTACTGGTGTCCGTCCATCAGTGACAGGAAGTAGAGAAAGTTAGGAAAAACAATTTTAGGGTCTGGAAAAAGCAGGAAAATACAGACGACCCAATGTGTGCACGAGTTCCCATCACAACTCAAAAACAGGAAAAAGTTTAATATTGAAAAGAGGGAAAAATAACTTGTAGGAGCTCAACAAACAGCTGAGGTTCACAGAAGTCAACTTCCTCTTTCATCAATCAGTAATTAAGAGATGACAACTCTGCCTGATATAAATCAGTGTTTCGATGGCGCTGAGGATTAGTTTCCATAACCAGATTTTTCCAGACATGCTAGGTTTGCAGAGTGGCGCCCCCTGCTGGCACAGTTCGATAACTGCCTGAACTCTGGAGGGAAAACAGAGCAAAGCATGTTTGTGAAATCACACCTCACCTTTATTGACTCTTCAGTAAATGTCTACAAACATACACTTCACCAGGACATTAATCCTCAAACAACACCGATTGTTTACATTCTCACCTTGCCCATCACGTGATCAGAAAGTTAAAAGTCCTGAGAGGAAAATCTGACATTACCAGCACGAGACAGTTTCTAAAATCCAACAAAGATGTGAAACCATCATCTGTTTCCGTTTCATCACTGACAGCCGGGAGGAGTTTGTTTCTCTATCAAACTGAAACAGGACGAGAGTGAAACTGCCAACAATCAACAGCGTCATTCGTTTAGTGAATCTAATGTCTTCAGATTGTTTCAGGCTCGTCTTTCACTCGCAGGAGGGAAGAAAAGCAGCGAATTCGACATTATAGAGGCTGGAAACGGAAAATGTTTGATGCTTCTTGTCTAATCGTCACAACCACGCCATCATCGACAAACAGACGTGACAGCCATCATTTTGTCGTTTGCATGTATTTGTTCATTCATTGTTTCGGTGTGTGGTTATAATCCATTAATGTTTTTCTTTGTTATTTAAGCCAATTTTTAATGCATTACTGTGCTGCTAAATGATCAACTCAGTGGCAGAAAATGACAATAATACCTATTACTTATGAAATTAGATAAACTTCCAATTCCCTCCACCTGCAGCTGACTCCACCCGTGTGGCTGTGAGGTGCGATAAATCAAAGCCAATAATGCATCTCAGAAAAATCTAATATGGAAATGCAAATTTTTGTTCATAATTAAATTTGAAATTTGACTTATATTTTATACTCATTACAAGCAAAGTGTTAATCTTTCAAGACTTTTTTGTTTTTGATGATTCTGGCTTACACAGTTACCCTGAAATATCTGAATATTGTCGCTGTCTGCTCACCTGGAAAAGGAAGCTGTGACGTGCTAAAAACCACCTTCATCGTTGGGTGGGATGGAGCTGACTCGTGTTAGTATTTTCCACCCTCACATCTTTCCAGTCTCTCAAAAAGTCACATACACACAAAAATGAAGCTGAACAGATAAAAACGGAGGGAAACATTGAAAGGAATCACTCAAAATAAGTATAATAATAATAATTTGTCCGTGTTTGTTCTGGTAATTTTGTGTAGACAAAATTGTTTAATCTGACTTCATTTGGAGGCAAAAGAAGGGAACACACAGCAATAGAAGAGTGACACCTTGTGGGCAGACGGGGAAATACAGTGGAAAGATACAGACTGAACAGAATTCATCTTTTCAAACAAAAGAGCAGCTACACATCATAACTGCAGACGCTAAAAAAGCTGGTTTATTAAAAGTCTGATTCTGACCGCTGACATAATGTGGTAATGTGGTAAAAAATACCCCTCGACCATCCCTCCACCATCCACATCCCGCTGTGGAAATGAGAAAGGAAACGTCACCATACGGACAAGAAACACTCACCGCTCCTGGCGACACAATAAAAAGTGGAGATGAGCTCCGTCGTGGCCGATCCTTCGCCACGTCCCAGTTCAATGAGACTCTAGCTCCCAATATGCAGTGCTCTCAGGGTTAACCTCAGACTCGGCCGTGACGCTCCTCCACCAGCTCAATAATCCAGAGGCGACACGGACGCCGGCGCTGGTTGAAAAGTCTGCAGGGTTCGGAGAAGAGGCGTAGAACAGGAAGTCTGGTGCGAGGCCACTTCCTCTCCACCTCCCCGCCCTTCTCAAGGAGCCGGCTGGGTTTATTTCTGCAGCTCCAGAGGCGTGCTGAAGGTCTCGTAGACGTTGGCGGCGAACTCCTTCACCTTGTCGTTCATCAGCAGTTCCTGAGAGACGCCGAGAGGAGACATTAGATATTTTTTGTTTTTGTGGTCTTGTGTCTGGTATAAGTTTAGCTGCATGTTTAGTAATAAACTCTAGATTGCAGAGCGGGTTAAGTGTGTGTTTAATTGTTCCATAAAATTAACACAACTACATAAGAATATGGAAAAACAGTGAAAAATCTTAATGGCAGTTACTGTATTAAATGAAATCAAGTCAGTGAAGACTCCAGTCCATCACCGAGGCAGAGTGGACGTTCGTGGAGAAGAGAATCCCTCAAAACGTTCTTGAGATATCGTGTTCACGAGAACGGTCCGGACAGACAACCTGAAAGTGTCATGCCTCTAACACGGAGGCATCACAGGAAGTCTTTACCTGCGTAAACTAATACATTTCAGACCAGATCGTCACTGCCCACATACATGTTAAGTGGTTTATCCACCAGGGGGCAGCTCAGAGTCAAAACACAGACCTTCACTTCTCCTTTGCTACGGACCAACTGATATTCAACTCTCGTCCAGTCTCCTCCCAGCTGTTCTGAGGCTGTTTGTTCATCCCGGTTTCCAGGTGGCGTAGCATCATACAGATGTTTAAAGTCAAAAAGTTCCACCATTTCTAAAGCTTATTCTTCATGTCTCACCAGAACTACGGATCAGATAGTGGCAGAAACACTGCCTCCACGGTTTCCAGTGGTACCGCTCCGTTCGGTGCGTATCCGTAAGCTTTCTGAAAACGTGCAGAAATACGGACAAGACGGAGGCGGAGTATGGACAGAAGGCTCCGCCCACATCCATATCTAACGTTAACCATAAATGAGCCTTTAGAGGGTCCAACCGAGGCTAACACCCATGTGTACATGTTTAATGTGGTGTAAAAGCTGTGTTAGATACAAGTAGGAGGGAGGTTCTAAGATTAAAAGGGTGGAATCACTGATCTCGATTGAAAAAAAAGCACCACAGGGGAGAGGAAAACTACAAGTGTGATTTAGGGGTGAACTACACACAAACTTGGACTCTTACGGTCTTAAAAATATGATTTCAATCAAAGATTCAGCAAAAATCGCAATTCGAGCCTGATTCTAGCAGTGTTGATAAACCGTCCAAAAGATAAACAAGATTTACTATCAGTTTGTGAGACATGTTTAAAGAGTCATAAAATTCTGCATTTTTTCGCTTTTTTTGAAACATTATATGATACCGATGATGTCTGAATTGTTGACTTTCACTCAGCAAACAGAGCAGAATCAGTGCAGCCTGACAGGCTTCACCAACAGAAACGCTATCGTTGCGACAGGCGTGTGTGTCTGAGTGACGTCTGCCTTCACCTGAACAAAGTGGCTGGGTGTCTCGCTGCAGATGGTGTTGATCTGCCCGTTCACGATGGGGATGATCTTCGCCAGCGGGAGGCTGACTGCAGACAGACTGAACACACACGCGGCTGAACGTTAGCATGGAGGTTTGTGTCTACAGAGGCTCTGCCGTCGCTTTTCCAGCTGTTACTAAGCAACCAAATCATCTTGTGCCAACTGGTCAAAAATCCTTGATGTACAGCACAGCAGGACACACATCAGGGTGTCACCATGAAAGTTGTCGTTCATTGAGCTCG
>KV751354.1:3789504-3801550 GCA_001698575.1 Mola mola
GCAGCAGCACAAAAGAAAAACTAGTAGTTTTGAATAAATAACACATGACGTGTGTCAGTCAAGAAGCTGACCTATCGTGTGCGGAGCTGGGGGCGGAGTCATCGGACGGTGAGCGGAAGAACTCGGCCAGGTTGTCCAGGAGGCGAGAGAATCCTCGGTTCAAACACGCGCTGAGGATGGTGCTGAAGTCTGGGCTGGAGTCACGCACACACATCAAAACATTAATACACACGTCTGCCGGCGCACTAACACACACGAACTGCAGGTGGCGTTTACCTGTCCAACATGTCCCGGGTCTCGTTCAGCAGTCTGATGGTGACGATGTCGTTTTCTGTCAGCCTGCACGCCTGAACAGACGACAACATCTGTTAGTGTGTGAACTGGGCACTGTCCTGTCCGTATGTGTGCGTGCGTGCGCACGCAGCCACCTGGTTGGCGAGCGCGTCCTCGTCGTCAGCCAGCAGGTACCAGGCCAGCGGGCGCCCGGCGGCGGCCTCCACCTCGGCCCTGATCCAGCTCAGCTGCTGCTCCAGCTCCAGCAGGGACAGGTTCTGCTTCAGAGACATGCTGGACACCGACACACAGCCAATCAACAGCCAATAAACAGCTGTCCTCACCGCTGACACGCTTACACTCCCACGCTAAGTTTAATATCTTCTTTTTTCATGTCACATAAACATCTCAAATACAAAAGTATTTGGACAGTGACACAGATTTGTAATTGCTAATCAGCGAATATTTCACATCTCGATTAGTTCACTTCTGATCCCCCGTGATGGTGGACAGAGGCATCACTGTCCAAATACTTACGGACCTGTCTGTAATCATAAGGGAGACATACCCGCTCAGGGAGCTCTGCACCGCTCTCTTCACAACAGTCATCAACTCTGTCAACCCTGGACAGACAGACGGACGACAGGTCAGGGATGGAGGCAACAAACTGTTCTGCTGTGCTTTACTGTGATTCTGCTGTCCGTCCTACCGTCTCCCAGGAGATGCTGGATGCTGGACAGGTACTGCTGCTGGACGTCTGGAGGAGCCAGAGGAGTCTGGGAGATAAAATAAGACACACACACACGTAAACTAATGTAAAATATCCAGCAGATGTTTTTATTTTTATAATCTGTCAGTGCAGCTTTGAAATCTCAGCTGGGTTCAGTAGTTCCAGGAAGAGTGTGTGTGTGTGTGTGTGTGTGCAGAAACGGAAAAAGGGAGAGGAAAGAAAAGTAGTGATGAAAGATTTATGAGGAATAAACAGAGGAAATTAAAGTTTGGACAGGAGTAACCAGAGAAGGAACGGTGTATTTGTTAAAGGAAATAAAGTAGGTTAATAAAAACCAAAACCAAAACAACAAGAATCACATTTTGTTTCGTCTTAGTTTTGTTTTTCTACCGTCTCTTGTGTTTATGCACTTTGCAATAAAATTGTAAAACAAAAGACCATAACAAACAAGACTTGTGTGCATCAACAAAGAAAAAATCAGTTGTTCAAACCAACTCTGGTGGCTACAGATGTTCTGATGCCATTGTTTCAGTCCTCATACTGATTGCAATACCGGGTTCTGATCTGATACCTGTGTGTTTATATATATGGCTCATCCATGGCTTGTTTTTCCACGTTGTCTGCAATGTTGTGACCCACAAATCTGGTTAGCTTGCAGCACTTTGGAGGGAAAATGTTGTCGGTGACACCGTGTCCACCCAGTGTGCAGTGAAACTCAGCTGGGACACAGAGCACGCTGGTAGTACAGCTGATCACCTGCGTGACACGAGTTCCCTTACTGTCTCGTCAAGTTCTGGGGGAACTCATGTATTTACGACCTGGCCAACAGCAGCGTGGCTCCAAATGCTGAATTATGCAGCGGATCTCACGTTTTAGATGACTGACAGACTGATCATCAAGGACAATCGACTCCACAATTTTCTCAGTCATCTTTGTCGCTTTTTTCCCAGTCACTTGGAATCTTTCTCAGGATGCAGCTTCTAAAGTTTACTGCTGAGGTTTGTCGTCCTTCCCTCTCACGGCATCAGTGAAGGCGTCATCCACGTGTCGTGTCTTCAAATGCTTTATAAGGTCGCTTGTGTTAAAACTGACAACACTTGTGTCGCCTCGCCGAAGAACAGCCCTGCACACAGTTCGTGTTGCCTCCGGGAAGGATGACGGAGAGTAAAAAAACCTCCAAATAACCAACATATTGCTCATCAGTTCTTCTTCGCTGCTCTAAAACGTAGTAGCTATTGTTAGCTTTCAGAGCAGCGAAAAAGAACTGATTGATCCGGATTGGTAAGTGGCTGGATGCCGGCCACTGGTATCAGACAGTCCATTGAGTCAGTACTCGCCAATTCTGATACCGGCATCGTAGTCGGAACCACTCTACCTGTGGCCATTTGAGCTGTGATTTCTGGGTTTGTGAGGTGCCCCTGTGAAACCAAGAATTCTACAGACAGAGTTTTTCAGGTGAGGGGAGATGAGCTGGAGGTGCAGCGTTCGCGCTCCTCACCTCCGGGCTCTTGCCCGCCGAATGGTCCAGGTACAGGTATCCTCCTATGATGTTGAGCTGGACTCTCAGCAGAACCACCAGCATGCAGGTGCTGTACACGGCCACGATGGTGCGTGTGAAGCCTGAAGGACACAGCGAGCGGCTGATTAGCTACAGGCACGACAGGTCAGCAGACGTGCGTCCGACGTGAAGAACACAACTTACTGATGATCTTTAAATCCTCCCAGATTTCCAGCTTATTGGCCGGTCTGAAAGATGCAGAGAGAAGAAAAAGGAGCATGACTGTTTTGTTTGATGACACAAGGACTCTCGCACGGCACACGATTTACACCTCAACATGAATGCTGAGCAGTTTGTCGCGATGCTGCACTGAAATGAGCTTTTTGATTTTCATCACTGACATCAGAAGCAGGATGGTTCCAGTGTTAATTTCTCTCTGGAAGCTTCCGCACGCCAACAGTGCTGTTTAATACAACACAAGCGTCTCAAAATCTACACTATGTCAGCTACAGTAATAAACAGGGTCACAAGGACACCAAAGTGAATAAAACTGGGCAACCTGGTTGAGAATTCATAATCGTCTTCTCAGAAATGAAGTTTAAACGGAGGACTTGACAGATGCAAACGATGCGGCCACCAGGTTGTGTTTCACTCTGACATCTTCTACTCACCTTGTCTTGAGCAGCGCGGTCAGGCTCTCTGAATTTAACCGCGTGATGATGGCCTCTTTCAGCGGAGGGAGCATGGACAGCACTGTGACACACAGGCGGACACATCAAAATCAATCCTGTCCTGATCACAAACACGTTTCTCAGGCGAGCTGCTCGTTACCGGTCATGTTGCAGGTCCTCTGGTTGCTTTCGAAGTGGAACTGCCGCTTGGCCTGAGCGATGTACTCACTTGCCTCCTTCTCCTGCATCTCCCTGAGCTTCTTCTGGGCATATTTGCCCAGGAAGTACACTCCTGCAGGGCCGGCAGCAAATAACAACTAATCAAAACCAGGAAATCTTCCACACATCATGAGTGGGGCTGCTCATGCGTCATCTGATTCAGTGTTGAAAATTTGTGCGTTACAATTCTCATTTAGGCTGAAGAATTAAAATCAAGGGGACACTAAATTTGAGTGTTTTCTTAAATTTGGGGAACAAGATTTGCACTACAGAGTGTCATTATTACTTTGGTTTGTCACATATTTTACCTTTAGAAAGACCTGCATTTTTGGAAACTGCATTTAGCCACATTGAAACTGTTTTGTGATTAATCCTGCAACGTAATAGTGAGTCTGAACTGTAAATTACAAATTTAAATCTTAGAATAGGTGCTGCCAACAGTATTTCATTTTAGTATTTTCATCATGTGCTTCTATCTGCTCGGACATCCACTTCACTCCAGAACCATGACAATTTATTTACAGATGCCTTTCGATGAGACACCATGTTTTACTCTGAAAATACTAACTAATATTTGACAAATCCACAAACTTTACACGATATACAGGGCTTAGCGAACAAGCATTAGTTTGCTAACACTTCCGGCCAAAGTCCATTCAATTCTCTGCGGATTTTAGGATGTCTTACTCATACACACATTCCTGTAAAATATAATCTCATGACCTGTCTAAATTAGTAAAACTGCGTTAATCTGACAACCAGCACACACTATTTAACTTTAATCATCTACTTTTACGTCAGCTCTCAACTAAAGTTGAATTGTGATGCTTGTTGATGAATTTATATGTGCACAGATATATCGAAATGAATATAAAAACTAATCAATTGTTAAATTCTTAAATCAATATTTAAATATCATTTAAATATAATTTTTGAAGCATTGGTTCCATCCGCTGGTAGGAACGTAACTACGGCTACGTGCTGTCGAACGCGTTAGCTCGCAAGCTAACAGGGCACAGTTACCTCCGATTATGGCTCCGGTGAAGATAAACTTCCGTTTGTGTCGTTTAACAAAATTCCACACGGACAAAAACATCGCTGGACCGCGAGGACGTCAACAATTAAAACCCCAAAACATCTCCGTGCGGACTCACCGACATCTTATCGGGGAAGTTTTGGCTAGCTAACAACACCTGGCTACCACAGCTGTCATGATGCGACGGGCTGGTCAAACAGAGAGAAGAGAAAACGCTACAACGTCCGGCTGCCGATTTCAAAATAAAACACCGACGATCACAGTAATTTTGAAAAAAAGTGTAATCAGTCATTTCTCATGTCCACATGTAAGTTATTTTAAATGTCAGCATTTTAGGGTATCTATTGGTGTGGAAACTGAATGCCACATGTATAAATCTGTGACTTCCTTTTAAGTCTTTGTATGTCACATAAAAGACATAAAAGAAGAAAAAAATGCTCATGAATTTTCTGCCTCTTTATATCATATTTCTGCAATTCAATTTTCCAAATAAATATGCATTTCCGCACAAATAGATCACAGAAAAAAAATATGAAACAAATTGATTATTTTAAGTTTATACTCTTTGAAATTACCTTTACATCATATTCCTGATAGTGGTACAATGACTTAAAAACAAAGACAAGGCTTGTGCACGAGCTTTAGCATTCCTTGGGTTCAGTAACCTGATTAAAAAAAAAGGGCTTCGTGTCTAAAAACATGGAAGCCCATCTATCGTCCTGAGAAACAATCTTATTTAGAAAAGCCAAGTCCACTCACTTCCGGTGACCACCCAGCCAACTTGAGGGCGAGAACGTGTCAATGCGCAATTCAGCGACGCTATTGGCCAGGTCGCTTGGTCACGTGTGGACCCGGTCCGTCCAGTATTATCGTCCCCCATCGAGGACGCAACATGTAGACGATAGCGGGCGAAAGTGTGATTAAAAAGCAGATAAAAAACCTACGATAATACATCGTAACGTTTCTGACGTTGTCATGGCAACGGGGGAGTCCAGTGACGCTGGCCCAGCGAGGTTCGGTCCGACCGAAGAGGAGCTCGGGAGGTGGATGGACAGCGCGTTTCACGTGGTGCGTGTAAACTCATCATGTTTATTTCACCTTCTGTGTCCTTATTTCTTAAAAATACTAATACTGGGATTTACATGAAATAAACAGACATTGAACTGTTAAAGGACAAAAGGTGACACAGACCAAACCTTCAATCACAACCGACAAATTGGTTCTGAGAGTGAAGATGAAACGTAAAGTTGTGTGGTTCCGTTTGCTGCCGCAGGCCGGGGACGCTCTGGAGAATGGAGAGGTTCCTGTCGGATGTCTGCTGGTCTACGACGACGAAGTGGTCGGAAAGGGACGGAACGAGGTCAATGAGAGCAAAAATGTATGGAACATGAAAGAAAGCGCCTGATTTCCTGTTTTTTTTGTGGCTGATGTTCGCAGGAATCAGTGAGGTTTAATTCATTTGTAATGAACCACCACCATAACAAGCAGGGGAATGTTATTTATGTAACAACTACACCTGATGAGCCAATCCCAGAGTCCACTTTAAGGCCTTAACCCGGAAACCAGGACGACCGTCTAAAACGTTGGGGGCGGAGCTACGGAGCAGAACCAGGGAGGGGGGGTTGCTTCCATCCGAGTCTCATGCTCGATTCCCAAAAGTTACCAACTCCAGCTTTAGTGTTTGTATTTATTTAGTTACAAAGAAAAGGAAAGTTTGACAAATGAAACTTTAACTTTATTCAGAAAAGATTGAAAACATTTCAGTATTTTGTCCTTCTTGGCTGTGAAATAATAGAAAGGACACTTTATAATTTGTCTTAAAGCTCATTTAGTAAAAACACACACTTGTGAAACCGGCACAGTGAATCGTGTGTTGACTGAATTGCTGCGTCCTTACTGAAAGGGAACTGATTTCTGAAGCCTTCCGATGTTCACAAAGGATAAACGGGTCCGTGCACATTTATTCTACAGTAATGTCTCATTATTTAGCAGATTAACACGGAATAAATTCTCACAGCGGCTGCCTATTGCTTCAGTGACAGGAAGTAGAGAAATGTAAGAAAAACGCAGTCTGGGACGGTGCCGACATAAACTTCCTGTACATTTATTATCCATCAGAGTGTGAAGTTCACCTGAGCTCTGCATGACATGTGTGTATGTGTGTTAGGCTACCCGTCACGCCGAGATGGTGGCCCTGGATCAGCTCCTGGCCTGGTGTCGCCGCAGCGGCCTGGACGTGGGCCGCGTATCCCGGCGAACGGCGCTGTACGTCACCGTGGAGCCGTGCATCATGTGCGCTGCGGCCCTGCGCTTCCTCAGTATCCTGCACCAACCCACCTGTGTGTGTGTACGTGTGCGCTGGCAGCTGTTGTTCCTTCATTAGTTCTCTCCGTCAGACATCCCCGTGGTCGTGTACGGCTGCAGGAATGAGCGCTTTGGAGGCTGCGGCTCCGCCCTGGACGTGTCCTCTGCGGACTTACCTCAGACCGGGACCTCGTTCCAGGTCTGCCTCCGTCTCCACTGCGTGTGTGTGTGATGCTCAGGAAACGGAAGTCTGCTCCACTCTGAGCTGTTTCAGCTGAGTGCAGCAGGACGTCCTTCCTGCCAGCAGCCATTAAGATTTTTCAAGCACTAACAAACTAACCTGCTGTTTATTTATTAGTGCTTTTCAATACTATAATTTCATATTTCAATGCCCTGCATACAGTGCTGTTTATTGTTTATTGCTTTAAGTGCAATCATTCCATGTGTCATATGCTATAAGGATATGATTACTTCCTTGGGTTGTCTTTGCAGTTAATTGTTGTTTTATCTGCTGCTGTTGTTTGTTCCTTATGTCTTCAGTGAGGTGTAACACTATTGCCGCTGTATCTAAGTCATTTCCTGACAACTATTCTATTCCTGGTTTTCATGTGTGTGTGTGTGTGTTCAGTGCGTTTCAGGTCACAGAGCAGAGGAAGCTGTGGAGATGCTGAAGACTTTCTACAAACAGGAGAATCCAAACGGTGATCAGAAACAACTTTGTTTGCTTTTGCTCTTTACTCATTTCTGTCTCTTTATGTTGAATGTTTGTAATGTTTGTCCTTCTTGGTCTCTTTCAGCCCCAAATCCCAGAACGAGGAAGGCTTGATCTTTTGTGGACAAATTATCTAGCTATTATTAAGGGGGCGCAGTAGACCAGTTCAGGCCGTGAATGTGAGCAGAGATGAACCACACACATCACTTCCTGTCAGCGTGTGTGGAGGTGGGAGAAAGTGAGTGTGTGTCACTGTTTCAGCTGTTCAGTCTCTCACTCTCTCTTTTCTGTATCTGGTTTGCTTTTTCACCACTTCCTTCCTCTTCTTCCTTTTGGTTGCTGACAACATCCTCCCTTCCTTCCTTCCTCCACTTCATTTCTCATTGTTTTTCTTCTTCCCTTCTGTAATTTCATTCTTTCTTCCTTCCGTCTTCTTCGTTTTTTTCTCATTATTTCCTTCCTTACTTCCTCTCATTTCTCATATTCTTTCTTCCTTCCAGGGTTCATTTATTTTTATTTCTATCCTTCCTGCCCACTTCTCGCCTTTCATCCACATTTTTTTTAATTTTCCTTTCTCTTTCCATCTTTCATTCTTCTACTATTTCCCATTTCTCTTCTCCCTTCCTTCTGTTCCTTATTTCCTCCATTTCTCTTCATGTTTCCTTTACACTCCTAACTCTGTCCATCCTTCCTAAATTTGTTTTAATTTTATCTGCTTCATTCTTAAATGGACAAGTTGCATCACGATTTTAAAAAATATAAATTCCTCACGAGAAAGAGATTTTCTACATTTCATATGAGCGTATTATGTCCTGTGAAACTTTTATTACACTTTATGGAGTCATTTTTGACTCAAACCCGAGCCGGCGTCCAGCTCCTCTCTGCTCGTTAACATGGAAATCTATGCTAATTAATGCAGAGAATATTCCACGTTTTAATGTGTCACCTCAGACTGGAGGAGTTGATGTGTTTCCACACACACACACCAGGCGGTGCAGTTAGCTGTTAGGCGCTAATGAACACAGTGTGTTGCATCAAATTCTCCTTTCCAAACCGACAGCACGCACACGGAGTGAAGGCGCTATAGAAACAGGTGTTAACGGGAGTCGTCACGTTGTGTAAAAGGTGAAAGAACAACACTGCCAGAGAAAATTAGACTTTATATTTTCATTATTTCCCCACTAACTGAGCTGCGAGGAGAGGAAGGGGCGCTTGTTTGTGTTTACAGGAGGAGGCAGACGGGGGGAGCTTGGTCTGACAGGAAGTGCTGTGTTGACCCTGTGGTTGTTGTTTTGCTTTGTCAACCATGACAGACTAAACAGAAAGACGCTTGTTTTCACCAGAGCCACTTGACTCCCTGGTGCTGATCATTTTGCCAGAATTATCCAAAAATGTGGCAATATTTGCACTTGCTATGAAGGAACTTTCTCATTTTGAAGCAAACTTGCAGCCAATAGAACTATTATAAAAAAAGATGTCAAAGAGCAAACAGGACAACCTGAACTACTGCAACTCTTTATGATAAATTTTGAGTATTTGTACATGTAAAACTTTCCTCAAGCAGAGAAATGCGGCTTCTCAATCAAATGAAACATTCCCATTCCCAATTTCGGATATCATTTAGTGGGCTACGGGAAATGCTACAGATTTTTTAAGTTAGTTAATTTCTTATCTAAATGTGCTTTACAATTACGTCAACTTAAAATGCACAATTTCAATGAAAGGCCACATGAACCATCACCAGACAAACGTGTTCAGACACTGCTAGCTACCTAACTGCTTCCTCCGTAAACGCAGAGCACAAAATGGAGTTACCGAAGCATGTGGTGAAGAAATACAAACTAGCTAATTTACCAGGCTAAATGTCCAGAGGAGTTGAGCACAATTGCAGCCAATCAGGGCGCAGGACATGGGATGAGAACTATGGCACAAATTCCACACTGCCTCTATGTGCCAACCCCGTCTTCCACTAAGATTCCTTCTTCAGAATAAACCACAGCGTTGCTTTTTGTCAAATATCCATTTTGAAAAGGGCCCGTGGAATCATTTGCCTTGTGCTCGTTTGGAGACCAGACTAGTCAGGGTTTGGATCCAGGTTCTGGATCTGAATAAAATTTTCAGACATGGACACTACTCAAAAATCACTGGACAGCTTTTGTATATTGGTCTTACATCAAGGAACATCAATTCTGGAAGAGATTCCGATCCAGTCTGGATCCTGATCAAACAGGGAAGTAGAGAAACACTAATGGACGGTTCTTTCTGGAACGTTTCGTGCGAGTAGGACTCGGCCCAAGAAATAAATGTTACTGATGTGGACCCACAATCTGGATGAATTTTAAAGATGGACAGTAATTCAGAAGTAATGGGCAGATTTCTATTAAATGTTTGTAGGAGAAATCCAGAGCCGATCTGGACTGATCTTGGATCCAGGCTCGGACCCACATGCAAACCTGAGCAAAGGTATTTGAGGGTTTGTTTTTTTTCTCCTGGGGCAATTTCAGTCATGTGGAGGAGGTAAGCTTTTTATTGACTGCTTTTTCTAGTTTGAACTGAAAACAGCTGCAAGACTTAATTCCAAGACAGAAAGTTGTGAACTATGCAGACATCCGACCCCTTTGGAAACAGTGCGGTGCTTATCTTTAATTTGGGGTGAACTGTCCCTTTAAAGCAGACTTGTCAGAGCTGTTATTGACCTGCTGCGGGCAGAATCCTCTGGATCTTTTTTTTTTTTTTTTAGAGACTCATAAGTCTGAATCCAAGCTGGAACCACGGGAAATCTTTGTCCCCTCAGACTTTATTGATTTCGGTTCCTTCCATACATTAAGTGTGACTCATAAGATGAATGCTAACGATGTTAAACATGTTACTCATGTTCAGTAGTTCAACAGTAGCTTTTGAAGGATGTCATTCACTTACACAGTTCATATTTAAAAGTCCTGTGGATGTTTTGTATGCATATTTGCTGATTTTGTATGTACAAGTATGTTTGTGCACCAGATGCAACACAGCTGCTCAGATTAAGTCACAGAAAAACAAAAAAATTGGAAGAAAATCTTCACATTTTCCCTCTATTTACATTTAACAGGAGATTTTTTTGTCGGTCTTTTCCTTTTACGGCAGGTACACTTCAGCGGTACCGCCCGCTGTCGGAGAGGTGGCACGTTTTCCGCTCTCGTGCTGTCCCGGAGGTGTGGGGAGGGGCATGACTCATCCTCTGCTGTCCGACTGAGTCCAACCTCGAGGCCCGCGGTGTCAACAGAACCTCACTCACCTTTCACCTTTTCTGAGTGGAAGAGACACGCAGAGCAGAACGTTGTTAAATCAGCAGACGTTGTAACTGTGTGTAGGGAGAGGGGACACGTGATGTTATGACTGCGTCGACAGAATTTTGCCTTAAATCAGCTTTATGAGGACATTTCAGCTGGTCCTCACTACTTTAAATGGCTGAGAGTTTGGATTTGATTTTTTATTTTGTTAGGTTACGCTGGTTGTAGGGGGTCGGGTGAGGGGCGAGGGACCTCGTTATTACTGTCCCCACAAACACATAAAGACCAGCATGTGTGTGTAAGTTTAAACAGTATTTGAAAAGACGGGAAGCCTGCATATTTCTTTTTGTACAGTTGGAGCGTTACCTGCTCAGCATATGGATTGAGGGTGTGTGTGAGTGTGCGTGACAGAAAAAGACTGGCAAAGAGAGAGGCAGCTGGTCAGCAGATGCTCCATCGGTTTCTTCTTCTCTCTTTCACGTTACAATTCATTAAAGGGACAGTTCACCCCAAAATTTCCTCTTATCTGTAGCGCCATTTATCTCTTTAGATTCTTTTGTTTTGAGTTGCCGAATGTGTTTGTTTGTGTACATCGTGTACCTCTGTGTGGCTGGTCCCAGATGTAGCTGTTGAGGATTTCTCCGAGCGTGTAGAATAAACAAATCACGACGGTCATCACGCCAAAGAAGACGACCCGGGCCAACGGGGCGATACGCTCCAACACCGGGTACACCCACACGCCCGTCACCTGGTGCACCCAACACGTCCTGGTCGGGCAGGGACACACTATGTTAATGCAAGCAGAGCACTTGGAACAGTTAGCAGTGAAGATTATATCGTTTTTACTAAGCCAGGATTTCACTCACAGTTAAAAACAATAAGATCAAACAGGATGGATTTAAACCAGAATTTAACCAAGACTCGTTAGCTTTATTAGCCTATCAAAGATAAGATGGACTACAGGAAATATAGGAAATAACATCTCAGCTGAGACAGAATCCAGAGGCCACCGAACCCGACTCCCTCCGCCGCTTGGCATTAGCCTATCAAAGATAAGATGGACTACAGGAAATATAGGAAATAACATCTCAGCTGAGACAGAATCCAGAGGCCACCGAACCCGACTCCCTCCGCCGCTTGGCTGCGCCTAGAAATTCTGTCCATAAAAATTATGAACAGAACCGGTGACAAAGGACAGCCTTGGCGGAGACCAACCCGGACTGGGAACGGGTCTGACTTACTGCCGGCAATGCGAACCAAGCTCTGACTCCGACAATACAGAGATTGAATAGCCCGTAAAAAAAAGGCCATCTACCCCATACTCCCGGAGCACC
>KV751354.1:3829356-3842777 GCA_001698575.1 Mola mola
ATAATCAATCACCTGCTTAAGCACCGACAGCCCGTCGGGCTCACACCCCGGGCGTGGAACGCAAAGACCGTGAGGAAGCCTACCAGGTCGATGAAGGTGAGGAACTTCCAGCTGCCTCCGTAGGTCTGGTGCGCCGGCATGTCCAGCGCTTTGTAGTGGCAGAGGATGGAGAAGTAGGACAGCAGGATGGCGACCCGCAAGACCTGCGAGGGGATCAGCGCCATGATGCTCGCAAGCGGCGTTCTGTCGGCGTGTGGAACCGTTATTTACTCCGCGCCTGCCTCCGCCGTAGGCTCTCCTTCTGTTTAATCCCTGTTTGTTCGCCCTCCCACCCCGTCTGCGCCGCTCCTGCCGCTTGCCGACCGCCGCTTCCGTGTTATGATGACGAGGCACGGTGGGAGCCGCGGGGGGTGATGGGAGAAGTAGTCCCGACACGACCATGACGTACTACAGATGCCTGAGCGCCAAAAAATTAGGATATCGCGATGTTTCAGTGATATTTACTGAACGGAAGTGAAGAGTGAATATATTGTGGACTCGTGACACGTTTTACAGACATTTGACCGACATGGCGTTTACAGTTTCACAGGTTACTTACAGATTACTTAAAAGCACCATTTTCCTTGATTCGACCCAAACTAGTGGGTCAAATTTGACCTGGAACAGCCTAAACGTGCAAAAATTTGTATCACCTGTACAAAAGTATGAAATGTTTCAATTTTTGTGTATGTTTAGGAAAACTCATCAAATATCAAGTTAAATAATGATATTTAGTAAAATTTGACCCAAACTTTCTTGATTCTGATCAAGAAATCAATCCATTGTTATTTAATTTTTTTACTTATTTTATCCAAAGATCAGCTGTACAAAACCAGACCCCTGCAGTAACACCAAATTCTCACCTGATTGTGAGGATTAATTTTAATAGTTACCTACAGCTAAAAAAAATCTAAATATCATAATATTTTACTCTAACCGTATAATCAAAAATCATCAACATTAAAACCAAAACAAGCTTGAAATATTTCACTGCACCTGTAATGAATATATAATCCATGAAAGTTTAGCTTTTGGAATTAAATTACAAAACATCTTTTCAGCAATATTCAGATTTTGGTAGCTAAACGAGTAGAGAACATATTTTTTTATTTAAACTATATAATCATGCCAAAACATTCCATTTTGCACTTTAATTATTTACACTTCTTTTGCTTCACATAATTTACATAAATTTAAAATTTGGCTGTAATTCAACCCTAATACTAACCAGTGAATAAATAAAATGTTATAAAAGGTAAAATGTTGATAAGTGCCGAAAATTCCATTATACAGTGAAGCAGCCTTTAAAACAAATGAGACTGCGCTCGGTAGAGTGTGTCCCTCCACCACCCACCTGGAATGTCCCTAGAAAAAGAAAAAGAAAAACCACCACTGGCCTGTGTTTGCTGAATTAAGGTTTTGCGGTGAGTCTTGTTTTTGTGATCTCCAGTAAAATCGAAACATTTGTTCCTTGGACTAAAACTCACACACCTACAAAATCTCAAGAAAATCCGTGTACTAGTTTTTCAGTTCCGCCATTGTTTGATAATTGATCCAGATACGGATGGCGACCAAAAGTGAATCAGATCAATCTTGGGTCATAAACAAGCCACATGCCAAACTTGAGTTATGCCGTATCACAGTACACAGGTCGGCGTCACGCACATGTTGTACAAGGTCAAACTTTATGAGAGCTCAGAGTTCAGTTCCCACAAATTGAAATTAACTAGTTCGAGGTCACAGTTCACAATTTACAACGTTTAACTACGTTCACCCTCCCAAACAAGCTAATTTCTTTCAGTAGAACTACCATAGTCCCCCGTAGAGGCACAGAAGCCAAGAAAACAGTGTGTGTGTATGTTTTACCATTTAAACAATGTGTCCTAGGCCCAATCCAAAACTGGCTCCTAGCCACGCCCCCTCCAAACCACTTGAGGAGTGGACTGGCTGACCCTTAAACATTGAGTCTGCATCAGTGCTGGCTCACGATGGTCCCTGCAGGAAGTGCACATGCATCAGGACAAAGTCAGAGAACGAATGTAAGACCTGCATCTCTTCACTGCGTCAAATGTTTTCATACAAACACTCACACATTGTTTTCCCCCATACATTGTTGGTACTAATACAGGCAGAATTTTTAGCCTTTTAAATCAATCTGTATCAGCTGTCTTCTCCTTTTTATGCCAGCTGGAATGTGGAGCACTGAGCTCCACATAAGTAGTTGTGAATATGACAACAAATTTTGGCTGTGCAGCAAAACCCTGTGTCATGTCAATAATGCAGCCCTGAAATAAAAATAGGCTGAATAACATGAAGAAGACAAAGAGAGGACACTGACTGGCAAAAGATCTGAGAGGAAGTGATGCTGTTGCCACGGTGACGCTGAGTGCAGCGGTGGTCACATGCTCAGGCTCCACATCACAGTCTGTTTGGAACGTTAATATGACAAACTGTGTACTCAACGTTCATGTGATCGTGTCTGATCGTGCTCCCTCATTTACCACCCTGGACACTGCAGGATTCAGACCTCACTCTTACACTTTTCTTTGGGCCTCTAAATATTACTTCTATTACATCGATACTACTACAATTCTACAAGAAATAACTTGTACTTCAGAATTCCACCTTTTGTTCATAACATTTAAAAAAATGTCTATATTCACTTTGACGTGTAAATTTCAACCTAATGACCACGTAATTTTAAGAGATATGATGACGTGGCAACATATCGTGTTAAAATCAGGTACCATGTGGTGGATCTTTGCAGATAAGATGCACATTCAGCGGGTGACATCAGAGGTTCATTTGCACACATTACCCATGAGCCACTGCAGACAGCATAACAGGACTGGACTTACTACTCAGCTGAGTGGGGGTTTAGTGGATGAGGGTTTGGTATCTCATTCGCTTTCAATTCTCTTATAAGTTCACTCATGTGAGCTTGTTTGTGTTGTGTTGATGTGACAGGTTGGCATCCTGACACAAACATACAGTCTAAATAAGTTAACTAATGAAACATTACTGATAAAACAAACAGAGGAAGGAATGGAAAGTGGGCATTATCGTAAATAAAACCTACAAGAAACAACTTTGAATTGCAATTACATATAGAGGTAATTAAAGTTATACTTGACATAAGTAAAATTTACTGGCAAACCCATAAAATTGATAGTTAATTGAGTATGTTTAATAAGAACAATTCTTAACTACAACTTATCCCAGAATCTTCTACGTAATGGTTACTAAGGATTTCTTTATGTTCCAGAGATTTTTTTAGGTAAATTTCACTGGAGGTCACTGGAGGGACACAGCAGGGGGCACTTTATTGGATTATTTATTGGACTGACCTGAACTGCTGGCGTTGTTGGAAAAGCAAACTGGGTCATAACTAAGCCGAATGAACTGCTGAGACTTTTTCCAACAGTATCAGTTTTTCATCGTATTTACTGTCGATATCGCTGCAAACTGATTTCATTCACACATCACTTCAACAGGTTAAACCCTTCAATCATGTGCCAGATCTTAAAGGAGTCCTCAGGTGACCTCTGATGTGTTGGCGAAATGGAAACGGTGGATGAGTGCGTGCCAGTATTTCTAATGAGATAAGTGCATCTTCAGTCGACTCAACCACGGCCTGACACTAACTGATGCGAGTCCATCCAGATGTCAAGATCTTTATATTTTTCTATCACTGCGAGCTAATGAACTCCTTCTGTTCCAGACTGCTCACTAACATTCTGTAGAATGAAGACTGCACAGGGAAAAGAACCAAACAGTTTTCACACATAACACTAACAAATTCAAACTTGTCTCGCTGAACCAAGTCCACTCTTCCTCTTGACTACAATTTTCTTAGCTCGGTTATTCAGCTGTTTATCTGGAGTTTATCTTCAGGACAACTCTGCTGGAGACGCTTGAGCGCTGGCTGAGCAGCACCTCCCCTGCTGAGCAGAAACAGACTCCCGCTCCAGTCGGAGGGATTCAAACCTGTAACCTGCTTGCTGTGGGAGAGAGATCTGAATGCAGCTTGTTTGAGGTTTGGAAGAGTTCTGTGGAAAATGAAAGAATGATTGGACGGAATATTTTGACCCTCGTACATGAAAATTGGGAGTTGTGGAGCGTGTGTGTGTAGATGGAAACTGACATCCTGGCTGGTAGTGAGAGGATTATTTCCACAACAGGAAACTTTTCACACACATACACACACACTCTGCCAGCTCTGTGAGGTCTCAGAAGACTCTCCTCCTCCTCCTCTTCCTTCTTCATTCTCCAAATGTTCCACCATGGAAGCCCTGCTGGCTTGTGGATGGACAGAAAGAAAAACCACCTTATGTGTAGTCGACACTGATCACTGATGTCAAAGAAAAATCACAGTTTCGACCTTGTTAACGTGTCCATGTGCTGTTTTTATGCTCTGCGACAAACTTCATGACTGACAAGAGACAACGTCATGGTTGAGGATTTCTGCTTTAATTCTGCAATCCATCATTGATAGTCTAGAAAAAAGCATAATTCTGACAGCCTCGGGCTCCTATGTAAAAAACCTGAGGAACTAATCGTGATGACTTGTGGGGGCGGGCCTTAAAGCCTGACAATGTAGAAAACAAACTTACCTCGTCCATGTTGCTCCTCCTCTTCCTCCTGGGAATCCATGTCAGCTTCAAACACGTGTGGCAGAATGACTCCAATGTTAGAACTTGACACTGTGCGGTGTACAGTAGACTAGTTTAAAAGTCAGTGACCAACGAATGTACAAAGAATCTGGCTCTCCAGAGTCAAACTCACATCTTGGGGCCCAGTTGGGGTCTTTCTCCTGATCCACAGCCAGTGCTTGCAGGATTCTACAGTCCATGATGTCTCTTTGTCGGGTCCGGTAAAATGCTTGTCTGTGGATCCCAGCAACCTGATGGTAGATGTTGCAACAGAACCCCTGCAGCCAACTTCCAGTGTGCAGACTAATGCTGTCCAGCCTCGCTGTCCCCTGCATTCTGTGGCTTCTTCCTCTGATTCACTTTGCTCCTGCCAGGGCACCGTCAGCTCCACAAAGTAAATGATGCACATGGCGTTGGACCAGAGTACCAGGTCTGGTTTGAGGGTGGTGATGACATCAGCCAGCATTTTCCAGTCCTACGTTCCCTGTAGCTGACAGATCTCGATATCCCCCCTCTGTCCTCGTTCCCCTTCTTGGACACGGTGTCAAATCAAATCAAATCAAATTTTATTTGTATAGCCCGAAATCACAATTTACACATTATCTCACTGAGCTTTGACAAACTGTACAGATGTGACATCCTCTGGCCTTAGACCCTCGAACCGGGTGAGGAAAAACTTAAAAAACCCCTAAACAGGGAAAATAAGCAACCTCAGGAAGAACCACGGAGGAGGGATCCTTCTTCCTAAGACGGACAGATGTGCCATAGATGTCACATGTACAGAACACAAAAACATGATAACAACAGTTTACTTAGAATGAATAAAACATCCATGAGTCCCAGAGTCTGTGGATTCTATAAATCTGGATGTATGGACAGTCTAGTTATCCAGACGCAGGTGGACTCTGTTGGTCCAGGAGTCATTGTACTCCATGTAGGAAGATCTGGGTGTTGCTGAGTCCAAGAGTATGTAGAATCTGTAAATCCAGGGATAGGTGAAGTGTAGTGGCCCAGAAGCAGGTGTAGTCTATTGACCAAGAAGCCATTGTGATCTGTGGGTCCCGATTTGCACTTGGAAATCCAGCCTAGGATCCAAGTCACAGGATCCAAGTCACAGGACCTCCTTTCCTAATGTGGCCAGGGGGCATCAGGCAGAACCACAGCAGCACCTCCCACCCCGACCTAGAAAAACCTGCAGGATGGTAAAGCACAACGACTCCGGGGAAGAAGTAAAGTTAGTGTAAGGATATGGACATTTACAGGAGCAGAGAAGGAGTCGGAGTCAGAGGGGGGAGAGAAGAAAGCTCAGTGAATCATGGAGTGTTCCCCCACCAACCTAAGCCTATAGCAGCATAACTAAGGGCTAGATAGGCCAGCCTTAACTATAAGCTTTATCAAAAAGGAAGGTTTTAAGCCTACTCTTAAAATCAGAGAGTGTGTCTGCCTCCCGTACCAAGACTGGAAGATAGTTCCACAGGAGAGGAGCTTGATAGCTGAAAGCTCTGCCTCCCATTCTACTTTTGGAAATTCTTGGGATCACCAATAACCCTGCATCCTGGGAGCGTAAGGTTCTGGATGGGCGATAGGGTACTATGAGCTGTTCAAGATAAGATGGTGACTGACCATGAATAGCTTTGTAGGTGAGAACAAGGATTTTAAATTCTATTCTAAATTAACCGGGGAGCCAGTGCAGAGAAGCCAGTATGGGGGAAATATGGTCTCTGATATTAGTTCTAGTCAGTACACGCGCTGCTGCATTTTGGATTAACTGAAGAGTTTTTAAAATTTTGTTAGGGCAACCTGAAAATAAAGAATTACAGTAGTCCAGCCTGGAAGTAACAAACGCATGAACTAGTTTTTCTGCATCTTGTTGAGACAGGATGTGCCGGATTTTAGCAATGTTACGGAGGTGAAAGAAGGCGGTCCTTGAAATCTGTTTAACATGTGATTTAAAAGACAGCTCCTGGTCAAAGATAACACCCAGGTTTCTGACAGTGGTGCTGGAGGCCAAGGCAATGCCATCCAGATTAACTATGTTGCTGGATAATGAGTCTCTAATGTGTTTGGGGCCCAGCACAATGACTTCAGTTTTGTCAGAGTTTAACATTAAAAAGTTATGAAACATCCAGTTTTTAATGTCCTTAAGACATGACTGTAGATTAGCTAACTGATGGGTTTCATCTGGCTTCATTGATAAGTATAGTTGTGTGTCATCTGCATAACAGTGAAAATGTATGGAGTGCTTTCTAATAATTTTACCTACAGGAAGCATATATAGAGTAAATAGTAATGGTCCAAGCACAGAACCTTGTGGGACTCCATGACTAACCTTGTCATATCTTGATGATTCATCATTAACATGAACAAAATTATATCTATCAGATAGGTAGGACTTAAACCATCTTAGAGCAGATCCTTTAATGCCAATTTGGTGTTCCATCCTCTGTAGTAAGATGTGATGATCGATAGTGTCAAAAGCTGCACTAAGATCTAATAAGACTAGTATAGAGATAAGTCCCGCATCAGATGCAGTGAGGAGGTCATTTGTAACTTTTACCAATGCCGTTTCTGTGCTGTGATGCTTTCTAAAACCTGACTGAAACTCTTCAAATAGACTATTATACTGAAGAAAGCCACATAGTTGTTTCGCTACTGCTTTCTCTAGAATCTTTGAAAGAAAGGGGAGGTTGGATATTGGTCTATAGTTGGCTAAAACTTCTGGGTCTAGGGTAGGTTTTTTTAGGAGCGGTTTAATTACAGCTACTTTAAATGACTGGGGCACATAACCTGTTACAAGGGATAGATTGATAATGTTTAGTAGTGGATTTCTAATTAGGGGTAAAACCTCTTTGAGCAACCTAGTAGGTATGGGGTCTAGTATACAGGTTGATGATTTAGATGAAGATAATGTTGTCGTTAGTTCCTTAAGGTCAATTGGATGGAAGCTTTCCAAACACACATCAGGACTAATAACAGCCTCTATAATTCCTGTTGCTGAACTGGAATCTGTGGAGTGTAGGATATTTTCTCTGATAAGTCTAATTTTATTATTGAAGAAGTTCATAAAATCATTACAGGTGAGGGCTCTAGGAATGCATGGTTCAATAGAATGATGGCTCTCAGTCAGCCTGGCTACAGTGCTGAAAAGGATCCTGGGCTTATTCTTGTTTTCTTCTATCAACGCTGAATAGTCTTTTCTTGCTCGGCGAAGGGCCTTCCTGTATACTTAAGGCTATCCTGCCAGGCCATGTGTGGCTCTTCCAGTTTAGTGGAACGCCATTTCTTTTCAAGTTTATGAGTTTTCTGTTTTAACTTGCGAGTGTTAAGATTATACCACGGAGCTAGTCTCTTTACTGGTTTTGTTTTCTTTTTAAACTGGTTTTGTTTTCCTTGGACCTACGCTCTCTGTTTTGCAGGGCAACACAATGGTAGATGTTCTCTTGGTGTCAGTTGTTGCTGGCAGGCATCTGTACCTGGTTCATCCTCCATATGCTCCTGACTCCGTTTACAATAATGATAACAATAATCTCAATTATTTCCACCTAATAGGTTATATTTAGGTTGGTTTATATGCTTCTTGACAGGATAACTCAAAAAGTTACAGTTCGATTGTGATTAAATTTTCAGGAGAGGTAGGAAATAACGTAGGGAAGTGACTATTCTTTCGCCCAATCAGTAGACTGCAGTGGGTTTAGCCCCCCCCAAACGAAGGGTGACATGGTACGGTTTTCTTGTTAAGGTTACCATTCACAGCTTTTGATGATGGAAACGCAGAAAAATGCGTCCTGTACTGAACCGAACTGAACCGTTCTGCTTGGTGGAAACAGGGCTTTAGTGCCACCCTTTAGTTTATGTAGCTATCATTAAAATAAAGTTACAAGCTGCTACACATAGTGTTCAAGGAACAAATCAAACACAGCAAATAACACATTAGAAATGTAGCAGCAAAACTTCTGGTAGTTAAAACAGCAAAGGATCAAAGAGGTTCATCAAAAATCATAGCCAGAATAAAAACTTAGTGAAATGAGAGGCTACATAATAAGTCTGAAGCTACATTAACGACAAAAAAAAAAAAAGAGGTTAATGTGCAAAGATTGAATGTCATTAATTAATTAATTATATTCTTCACATTAGAGATCAGTAATTTTTTGTTAAATATGACCTTGAATCTTGGCAAAAGAAACACATAAACATTTTTTTATTAACACATTATCAGCATCAATACTGACGCTGACATAAGCAGCATGGACCCCAGGATATAGAATTGTGAATTGTGTGTGGGTGTGTGCGTGCGTGCGTGCGTGCGTGCGTGCGTGTGTGTGTGTGTGTGTCTGTTTGTTTGCGTGTACAGCTTGTTTTTCAGGGCCAAGTTTTTAAGCAACACAGTGAGGACATTTTGGGCCTCACAGCTTTAGTGGCCTGTTTGAGGGTTAGGAAACTGGTTTAGGGCTTCAATCAGAACTGATTCAAATTAGGGTTGAGTTGTGTTCGGATATTTAGGTTAAAGGTACAGCAAGAGGTGAGAAGAGGTATGTCGCTGAGTGTCCTCACAGAACTGGAAGTGTGTGTGTGTGTGTGTGTGTCTATCCACCTCTATGAACTCACACACGCCCTGAGATGATAGAGACTTATCTGCCAGGTAGTTTGACCTTTACCTTCTGAGCTGTTATGTAACATTTGGGCTAACACCTCCGTGCACTGATGACTGTGTGTGTGTGCGCCAAGGGAGCAGAGCGACACACTGACAGGAATGAATGTGGCTGCATGAACAGAATCAAAGAAAAGACAGGCAGTACAGACATGTGTGTGCGTGTGCATGTGTGAAACAAAGACGGAGCGTGTGTGTCGGGTAAACACAAGCGATGTCGATCTGTGGGAAGCTAGGTGTGGCGGCGAGGGGAGCGGCCCTGCAGTGTGTGTATGAGAAAATGTGTGAGTAAGCATTAGTAATCAATCAGCTGTCACAGGAGTGCTTTGTCTTGCTGAGCGTTACATTTCGACTCCGGGACAGGAGCCTGAGGCCACTGCGTGTATGTGTTTGCGTGCTTGTCCACCTCTCTAATGTGATGGATTATTCAGAATTTCCCGTAACTACTCGGCAGGTTGCTGAGTTTGTTTTACTTGAGACTGTACAGTGATTGCAATCGTTGAATAGAGAGGATTTGGAGTTTCATGCTGGAGCTCCAATCGTTTCTAAGTGCCACACATGACTCACTTCCTGGGACTGCGGCCGATTTCGGAGAACGGGACTCGAAGCCAAGTCCAATCATCTGTGCATGCTAATGCTAAGTAGCTGCACGTCCCCGGCTCTTTGACTCATCCTTGTATAATGAGCCCAGTTGTTGTGAAGCTGCACTCGTCATTCTGCCTCCGAATGGCTGTGCTCATTGTGAAATGGCTCAAAGTGACATACCCGCAGAAAATTATCACCCACAATGCAGCTCAGCAGGGCTCTTCAGACCATTAGGCAGCACTAATTCTCGCCGCTCGTCCGCAGCTTTTTGCAGCAAACCAGCGCCGAAAAGCCCACTCAGCACTACCTGGCCAGTACCAAACAACAGCTTCATAACTGGATAGATACAAAAGTGGGACATGAAGCAGCTACAGAGAATAAAACCCAAAGTGTCCCGATATCTAATATTGCTGCCTTTGAAGCACCACTTCCTTTTCTGCAATATGTTGTGTACAATGAGGTACATGCACAGGAACTGGCGGTTGGGAGGATCTATTCCAAATAGGAAAATTGGCATCACACTTCCCATCAGTGTCATCTCACTGATGCATCTCTCCATCCGGATAATCGGCAATAAAACCCCCAGGAAATGTTGTGATGAATGAAACCTCATATAAGGATGGCAGAAGTTTCCTTTAGGCCACTTCGAAGTGCACACTCTCAACCTACGGAGCCGGGAGGCCACTGTGGCAGATGCTTTGGTATGAAATCGCTAGCATTAGCATGTAGCTAATCGCGCGAGCATAACACAACAAAAGATACACAAAACAAAATGAAAAGCAAAACTTGAGAGACAGGCTCGCTGTCACCGAAGAGTGGATCTTATACCCAGGAACAATAAAAAAAAATAGGATTTTAGGATCATATTTTGGCTCCGCACCTCAGTGTGCAGTGAAGCTGGACAGGAAGTGCGACACCGAAAATGTGCCCAGGTGAAACACAGGTTTGCATCGTGAAAAATCAGAGTGGAGCGCTTTTACAGATTGAGATTATTTTGGGGGAGTTCAATAAAAAAGTGAAAATGTGACAATAATAGTCACATTTCTGTCGATGCTAACTGGCCCATATGGTGATTTTAATGCACTCCGACGTCACTGAAATAAGCATCAGCGTCATGGCTGAGAGGTTCTGCTTTTGTTCTGCGGCCCATTTTGCATTTTGCATCAATGAGCAAAGGAGATAAAATCTTCATTTCAAATGAACAATTTGTCATTTGTTTCTCAGAACAGGTTACTTTGTGATATTCCAGGAAATTAGAGGTAAATTCTTCCCTATTCATTTAAATAAAATGGTGCATGTATGTGTGGTGCAAACAAAAACTGCAAACTGAGTCATAAATGTGAAGTTTCATTCAAATAAAATATCTGACTGGAGATAAGTGCAGAGTTCAAGTCAGGAAGTCTAAAATCAGCCAGAGAAGGCGGCAGGTTTAATGCCGCTCCAGAGGCAAACAAAACAAAACAAAAAAAAAACTCCACACTCGAAAATGAGGTTCGCTTTCTGTGTTACTGTCACTCTTTGTATTAATTCATCTGGACGGCTGATCGTGAAATTCGTGAGTTCTCTTTTCCGAAGGCTTTACTAGTCGCACGTTTTATGAGCAAAATTCTGTAGGGAAGGCAGAATGAGTTTTTAAAGAGTGTCGATGCAATTTGCAAATCTAAATTTTGTGTCTTGTGAACAGTTTGGGTGCAGGACATGAAAATGACACCAAAAAAAGCAAATTCTGACAACCGGGTGTTTTAATTGACAAACCATAGGAACCAATCCCCACAACCTGTGGGGGTGGAGCTTAACCATGTTGGAACTTCCCATTCTGATATGTGTGGCTGAATGACTCAGATGTTAGAACTTGCCACTGTGCAGCGTGTAGTAGACTAGTTTAAGGGCGCGTCGCACTTGATCTAGTTGTTTCGTACAATTGTCCCCCTGCTGGCCGGCACCCACACTACCCCCAGCACGACCACGCCACAGTTACTTTCTGTGCATCGTCACATGGACAGAACATGACTGCAACTTTACTGACTTTGTGGCTTATTTTGCGTCTCTTTGTCCATTTGAGGATTTATTGATTACGCAATGCGGCGATTGATTTTTGCAGAGACGTCGTCAGAGGCGTTCTGTTATATTGTCACGTTACGTTGTAGTACACCTCTTCTAACCGTCCCATGCTTGAGCACAGTACAGAGCACTCACGCTAACCAGGTGATCTGGACTGTTTGAGCACGGATGGCCCAGATGGTAGTGTTGTTTTGGTTTTGGACTCTAGCCGGGCTGCTAGCCATAGCCATGTTGCTAACACTGCTCATGCATCAATGACACCACATGGAAACGCTCAGGGGAGCTCAGGGGACGTTGCTTGATGCAAAATGGAAAATACATTTTAAAAAATATCATCAAATCTCTGTACACATCATGTTCTCATAACTTTAATGGGTGAAACATCAGAGATGTTGCGCTGTAGGTTTCCAAAATGTGACCTTGGGTGCTTTCTGATTTGGAGGGTTCAAAATTGTCTTGTTCATTGCTGTGAACCGAGAGCTGTGCTCTGCCACTGAACTACCTCGTTACTGGCATTAGTGCAGGGGAAGATACTGTATATGTGACATCAAAATGCTGTTTTATTATTCATTCATTCATTCATTTATTGTCTTTATTTCAGCGTCAACATCTAACTTGTTCATGCTTCCTTTGGTAACAATACCGAGCTCCAGAAGTTTCTTTCTTTTCCTTCTGTGGTTCATTTTGTCCAAACAGACAGACTTTAATATTCGACAACCTCCTGGAACAAGACGATGGAACAAGTTTGAAGTGAAACATGAAAATCTCACACCTGCTTCATCACAGCGGCAGCTGCACGGCACATTATTAAAGTAATGAGTCACCTGGACACGTTTGCCGGTGAGCTGGCTGTGCTGCCGAGGAGAAAAATCTCTGGGCGTCTGAGTAATGACGTTCAGGAGGTGGTTTTAATGAAACCTGGACTCTTAACTCCCATCTGCGTCTGAAAGGTTCCCCGGCGCTTCATACATCCTGCGCCTCCAGGGCTTCGTATGGAAAGCAGATGCAAATCACCGCTCCAGAAGCTGCCGCGGCTCCCCGTCGTCATGGTGCTGTGTTGCCACGGTGTCACCATGGGTACTCCAGGGTCACCGGTGATGAGGTCACATCCCAATGAGCCTCTTATGGGAAATGGCAGAAGTTAATCCACTTATCACTGGTCACACAAACACACACCAAGGATGTCTGTCTGTCCGTCTGTCCGTCTGTCCGTCTGTCTGTCTGTCCGGCTGTCTGTCCGTCTCTCTCTGTCTGTCCGTCTGTCTGTCCGTCCGTCTGTCTGTCCGTCCGTCCGTCTGTCTGTCTGTCCGTCTGTCCGTCTGTCTGTCTGTCCGTCTGTCTGTCCGTCCGTCTGTCCGTCTGTCCCTCTGTCCGTCTGTCCGTCTCTCTGTCTGTCTGTCTCTCTGTCTGTCTGTCTGTCTGTCCGTCTGTCTGTC
>KV751354.1:3876188-3887187 GCA_001698575.1 Mola mola
ACTCACTCTCCTGGTGGGTTTTCGCTCTCCTCACCAAACCGAACGCTGTAATTTATCCCCATCGCTCCCTGGGCCCGACCTCGGGCCGTTAGAGGTTTCCCGCTCGGTTTGCAGCTGGCAGAAATGTCGGCGCTGTGGATTCCAGCGGTGGACAGAGAGGCTGCTGTGCTTTATGCTATATATGTTATGTTTCTGTCGGTGTGGACCTCCTTTCTGAACAGAGCCGAGCCAGAAGGTTCCACCAAGCAGGAGCTGTGCGTTGGGATCGATGGTGCGGTTTGTCAATCGCTCTCTGCTCGTCCTGAACTTTGTCTCAGAGCTTCACTTGTTGTCATGGAAACACAAAGCACCCCGGTTGATGCAGGATTGAAGTTCTGAGGAGATTTGGAAGGACTCTGTTGGACAGAAGGTGTCTGGTTTGAGTCTCTGGACTGGTAGCAGATTGTCATGTTATTTAAAGTTAGAGCCCGACCGATATATGAGTTTTACATTATCAGCCGATGTCGGCCAGTTGCAGATATATCGGTAAAGGCACATAGAAAAGATATTTGGGGTGATTTCCATTACCAGTCAATGATTGATGACCTCATTTGAAGGCTATATGCAAAAATTTGCATATACTTGCCAGTGATATTGGAAGTTTTTTACTCCCTAATATCAGTGTCGGTATCGGCGCCAAAAATTGCATATCGGTCGGGCTCCTCTTGAAAATGTATTCCTCTCCTCTCCCCTCCTCAGATGCTGCTCAGAGCGAGAGGAGTTATATTTAGCTCCCCTCCTCCTCCTCCTCCTCCTCCTCCTCCTCCTACTCGTCTCTTCCTCCCTCCCTGTTTTTCTGTGTTTTGCCCCTGCAAAGATGGCTTCATTAGCCGTAGCCCTCAGCATGAGAACACAGACACGCTGGAAGTGGACAGAGTCTGTTACATAAGAGCCTCTCTTATATAATTTGATGCATATTTGATGCTGAATGGAGCAACAGTAATGCAGAAAGCTACAAAGTGCGTTGGTGTGTGTGTGTGTGTGTACAGGAGGAAAGCCAGATTTTTTTTTAGTTTGGCCTCCTCTTGCCCTCCCAAAACTGTTGCATCATAGAGGAAGCTAAAGGTGAGCGGGCAGCAGGTGTGTGTGTGTGTGTGTGTGTGTGTGTGTGTGTGTCTGAGACAGAGTTTTGGTGCTCAGTCTTCTTCTTCAAACTCCTCCTCTAGCTCCTTTTTATCTCCATTTCCTCCTCCGTGATCGATGTCAACTTGATATCGGGAATCAGTGAAGGTTAATAGCTTTAACATGGATTCGCCTCATCCGTAGCGCCCCCCCAGTGTCCGTGCAGTAGGTTACCGTATCATTGTGGAGACGCACAGCAGATAGAAGATAGACATAACAGATAGAAGACATTGCTCCTCACAGGAAGGTCAGAAATGTAGTATTTTCCTCCCTAAAATCAGCCTCTTCATGGGACGCTTCCTGCCTGCGAATGCTCCTGTTGTTCCCCTCAAACACACAGTTTAACCAAATTACAGGGTTATTTTCCGCCTCCGTGGGCTGAGGGCTCCCTGTGACAAATAAACTGTTAACATCCTTTAAATTCCCCTTTTCACCTTGTTTGATGCTGCTTTCAAGTCATGTAGGAAATATTACATCTTGGTGCCAATAACACATGACTAAGTGTGGGATTTACACTTAATTCCTGTATTTATTTAGTACGGAGGACAAGTGTTTCGTCTAAATCACTGGGTGATAAAAACTGCCATCAACGAATGAAAATGATGAAACCAAAATCTTAAATTGCTGAATTTACAAATAAATATTGTAATTGCAAAAGGATTTTGGAAATTTACAAAAATTGGATGTCTTTCATCCGCTTTTACCAAACAAGCACAGGAAACAATTAAAGATTTGTGAATGCAGAAACATGGATGTGCTCATTTTTAGGAGCGCAGTAAAAAGAAATTTTACAAAACTAGTTTAGAAATGTAACTTAAAGGAGTATTCCGGAAGAATTCCAAATATTCTTTTCACGTTGTCACATTCTGTTAAATAGTGAGACATTACCAATTTATTTGTCTTTTGTAAACACAAACAAAAGCGACTGTTCAAACAATCATTTTAGACAGTATGTTTACAGTTATTAAGTCTAAAACACGCGACTGTTTTCACTGTAGGCGTCTGCTCCATGTTACTGGACACTTGCTATCACATTTTGAGTGTATTAGTGGGGAAAAACGTGATTTATTGAAGGACTTTTCCAAGCAACTAAACTTCCTACTGAAGTAATGTTTCCCAAAAAAACGATGGATTTGGGTCATTTTAGAGCCTATAAAAGCAGGAAATACAGCTTTTTAAAACAGATGAGAGTTCTCCTTTAATCCAAGATTTACTGGCTACTTTCGCCTGTGTTTGACTCTGATTGTGACAAATCACAGAGCCACACATGACGTCCCTGGACTCATTCCTGTTTCTGACACTTTTGCCCATTAGTGCTTTACTGACCCGGTTCCGTTGCCCTCTGGTGCTTGTGTTATTCCGGCTCAGCATCCGGTAGAGCCCTGCTGGCCGGCTCCCAGCACTGCTGAGCTGCGGTTGCACGGGGCCGTTCCCAGGTGGGAATGTGTGGAAATCCCCCCTCACAGAGCTGCAGGCAGACGTAAGAAAGAGTTCTCACGCTGCCTCATGATGAAGATTTCCCCACACGCTCTGAGTTCTCCAGGTGCCCAGATCCCGGTTCTGATGGTAAACAACCTGTTTTGTTGCGTGCCGGGAAGCTTTGTTTGTGACTCGCACTAATTTATTTGTTTGTTTTGGTCATTTTTTAATTTCCCGAGGGGGGAGTCAGTCACGGCGAGGTCACAGTCTGACAAACAGAAGCAGCTCACATGGTGGCACCAAGAAAACACTAAAGTGGGCTGCTGACGGACGTCCGACGTGGCTCGGTGAACCGGTGGCTCAGCCTGAAATGAAGGAAAGACAGTTCTAGGATTGAACATTTTGGTTGACATGAAAACTGATATTAAATATGATCTCTATGAATACCGTTTTATGATAAACACCTGTTATCGTCTCGTCACACAAGCTTTATTTAGACAAACAACAGACGTGCCTCTTCTCCTGTCTCGTTTTGCATTTGTCAAACAGCTTTTCTGTGCATCACCGCCACAGTCTGAAACAGCTGGTTCCACTGTACTGAAGAGAAAGCAGACATGTTTCCTATTGTTAATATTAATTTTTCTGTTATTCACAAAGATAGTTTTGAATAACTATGTGCTTTCAGAATTCTGCTTCCTGCAGAAGATTGTGCTTCTAGAATTTAGGTAGATAATAAAAAAAAAAAAATGCATCATTTCTGTAGAACTGCAGGTAAGAGTGGGAACATGGAGTCGTGGTTTTGGGGGAATTGTCCCTGTAAAAGTGTAAAATATCATGAATATGATAAAATCTGCATATCAGCACTGAAACCATTTTATTTATGGTCAGAAACTTGAATTTAAATAAAAAATAATTGAACAATTGACAATATCTTATATTCCCAGGGTGCAGGTCTGTGTGTGCTGCCCCGGCCATCACATGCTATCCGGCAGCCAGCTATAGCTGTGCTATCCTTGCTAATTTCCTGCCACTAACGGGACGGCTGCCCTTCTGGTGACATTAGTGTAACAATGGCTGAACCCCCCCGCCGCATCGCGCCGCGCCCTCGCTGCCAGATAACGAGTTTGCGTAACAGTTAAACTCTTCTCTGCCTTGTTAATATCGATTAGGCCGCTCTTGCTCTGACGTACAGCAGACACACGGGACGCTCAGTTGCCAGTCCATCAGCTGGCAGATCAATCAGAGCCTAATGAGATAAACGAGCTCACTAATTAGTTAACAAACTGCTGGCTGGCTGGCTGACATAAACACACGCAGAGCCGGCCTGGCAGCCTGTGTTCGCCGTCCGCTCGGGGGACGGAGAGAAGAGCTCATTTACAACATTCAGATTAGCTGGTGCAAGTTGATCTTGATCAGCATCATTCGGGCCGAGACTTAAAAAATACACGTATCCGAGTCGGAATTACGACTTAAAATTTCCCAGTTTGAGTCAGATTGTAGGTTTTCTTCTCATTTGTTTTTAATACAGCTTTTTTAAAGTGTTTAATCTATTAGTATAGCAAGTTGTGAAGTCATATACAGAGTTATGGCAATAAGGTTAGCTTGCAATGCTAACGGTGAGAATAAAGCTTGAAATTGACTGAGTTTGCAGTAATTGCTCAATTTCACCGTGGTTATAAAATAATTCTTTCTTTCTGAGAGTCAGCTGACAAAATAAACAGCACTCTCAGGTCTTTAACATGAAACTGGTGCCGGGGGGCAGTTAGCCTAGCTGAGCCAAGCTTTGGCAAAGTCCCACCAGGGGATCATATTTCAGTAAAAATATGATATTTGTCCATTTCAATGATGATTTTGCGAGTCAAGAAACTCACAGTTTGTCGTAAAGATAAAGAATTCCCAGCACTTTACAAACATGGCTGTTTGACCAGCACAGAAAAACGTATTTTTTCCAGTGACAATCACTACAAATGTGGGCATGTTGAGACCTGCAGCTTTCAGAAATGGGACACTTGGTTCCGTTCATTGACATAAAGAAAGATGGCTGCCGTGTGCCCATCCAAAGTTAAAATATCCTGCATTAGGAGCTAGTGTCTGTGCAGTAGTGACTGGGATGCGGAACCCTTTTTATTGCATCAAATAACTGGTATAAACCAAACTTCCCAGAAGACAAAGCTAAAGGTTATAGGATCGAACTCTTGAGTATCATCTGCGTAATAACTTACCATGCAAAAGACAGAAAGCATATTTGGGAAAAAAATTATGTACTTTTTTTTTAGTTTGGTGCATCTTCTAACATGGAGAGGCAGGAGTTTGTTATCTGTACTGCACACACTAGTAGTTCACAATACTTTGTTGTCATTGTACATGTACAACAAATTTTGTCAGTTACACTCAGAAGAAGAATCAGAGTATATATTCATATATTTGAAGCATGGCGTCCCTCTACATATTCGCCCAGCCAGTTCGGTTTCGGCACTTTCACATTTACACAAAACTCCAAACACACGAATGAATGAGAGCAAATGACTCCCAAATCATCTTCGAACTGGATCACTGGATGAACTCGCAGTGGGTTTAATATCAGAAGAAGAAGAAGATGAAGAAGAAAGAAATTAACTGGCAGTTACAGTAATCACTCCCCAAATGAGATCCTGCTGGGGATTTTATCCCGAACAGAGTTACGGATGTCATTTATTCCCGTGTTATCGGTCACTGAGACGGGAGACGCGCCCGGCAGATTTAGGCCGTTGGGTTAGTTTTTCTCCTTCAGCTATGATTGACGGCTGTCCTCCTGACCCTGACACACTGCTGTTCATCGCACAGCTCGCACGCACACACATTCTCGTCACGTGAAGGGGACACATAGCTGGAGCGTCCGCGGGGACAACCCCAGGTAATTTTAGCCGTGCGGGGCGAGCCCGGGCGACAAACAGCTGAGCAGATGGACCGAAACACACACGGATCACAAATCTGTGCTTGACGCTGAGAAAACATCAAGTTTGACAAATTTAAAATAGAAATAAACGGCACCTACTGATGGTGCCAATGATTGAAATTGCATTTTTGACCTTGTTAAGGTGTCTAAGTGGCGTTTTTAATGTACTACCACATAAATCGTTCGTTCATCAGACAGCCTCGGTCTTCGATGAAACCTCAGGAAGCAATCGTGAAGACTTGCAGGGGGCGGAGCTTAACATCGCAGAAATAAAACTTACCAATCTGATGCATCGACTTGGCTACAAAAACTAAGAAAATGTGAAAGTTAAAAATGATTTTTCATCTGCACTTTCAGCTTCCTTTGACTATGGCTCTTGTCACCATGCTAATTAGCTAAGATGCTAATATGTTGCCTCGCAAATTTTTAGTTTTATTTTGAAAATTAAAGGCTGGAACGATTTAATAAACACTTCTCAAACAAGAAGAAACAGTTGATTAGTTAGACAACGTAAGGAGGAAGGCCGGCTGGGTCACGCTGGGTCATCTCACATTGATCAAACGGAGCGCCGCCTGCTGGATCATTCCTCCACCTGTACGCTCCGGCTCATCACCTGAGCTCTGGATCTCCAAACTGTATGTTTCTGACTGAACTACAGCTCCCATGAGGCTTTGAGAGCACGCCGGCTGCTCAGACACAGTCAGCCGATGCATTTGCGTCTTTTTCTGCTTGTCCACCACGTTTTCATCGTGCAACAGCAGGTGCAGCTGCAGAAATGCTTTCGATTTGCTGCCATTCAAGCCGAGGACGACCTCCGTGTTTTGAGGGTCGACTCGTTAACTTTAATGAACAGAGGTTTTTGGTAACCTTTAAGGGCTGACGTCAGACGCTGTTGCCTCTGCAGACGGCCACCGCTGAGTGCGTGTGCGTGTGTGTGTGTGTGTGTGTGTGTGTGTGTGTGTGTGTGTGAAGCCAGGCAGCCGTCGTTATAATGAGGGCGAACTCGAGGCTTTCAACTTCGTCTTCGGCCTGCTGGGAACGATGCTGGGCCTCTGCTTGTGTGTGTGTGTGTGTGTGTGTGTGTGTGTGTGTGCGCCCTCACATTGTTCTGGCCCCAGGGAGCGACAGGTGCTACGGGCAACACGAAACCCCATTGAGTGACATGGTGAGAGGGGGGGTGGGAGGGTGTGAGGTGATAGCTGAAGGATGAAATGAACACCCCGCTGGACAGAAGTATCTGGACGCCTAGACATCACACCTGTACGAGCTCTTATTCCGAAGGCCTGAGCATCAGTGACGTGCTGCTGCCACAGCCCGAAGGGGGTGACGGCGCCTGCTGCCGGATGTTGCACCTGGATGCAGCATTGGGGGTGTTTGTTCGCACCTGCGCCGCATCCAGAAGGTGTTGGATTGTCAGGTCCTCACCAAACAGGGAAAATCTGCTTGAGGGGCATGTTGGAACTGGAACGGTCTCCAGAGTCGGAATTTTGGGGAAAAATTTCACCTTTAGGACCACACGACTTCAAAGCATGAAAACAAGCAAGAGGTGTCCACATAGTTGTGTCTCTAAAGGGTAGATGGGTTGAGAGATAGAAAAATAGACAGATAGTTTTCCCAGCTGGACATAGAGACAGCTGGCCTGGTTGCATAACTCTCCACCGGGTCCCCCGTGGCTAAAGAGGCTAAAGTGGTCCCTCGTTCCATCCGTCAGCTCAGTCCACTGACGTCATGACGTTCTGACGAAACAACAGCATCCGGCACAAAAACGTGGATTACTGACAGTCAGACGATCAGTAAATCGATCACGACTGCAGCTGCAATGGTAGCGTGAATCAGAAAAATGGCAACACGAAGGATTGTTTTGTTTGTTTATGTACGCAGAGTGAGCTGCTAAGTGATGATGCGGCTGCAGGAGTCACCTGCTCGTGCTCGCCAGGTTTCCCAAGGTGCTTTGCTGCAGGGATACTCTGCTGTGAAAGAACATTGCTTGTGTTTTCTCTGCTCTGCTTCCAAAGCTAGTGGCTGTTGTCTATACAGGTGTGTGTGTGTTTGATTACAAGTGTGCACATATTTGTGCTGTTTGCTGGTATGTTGATGTTTGAGTTCCTGTGGGTGCACGTTTGGTAAAGATCGTAGATGATCTTGTTAGTTACCGATCTGATGCCAAAAAACAAAAAGAAGCCTGTTACATTTCAGTATTTTAGTTGAGTTGCTCCCTTTTGTGTTGTCACTTCCTCTGGTGTCATGTATTGACGTGTTCTTCCTGTCTGTGTCCTTTCTCGCCTTTTTAGCCTTTCATGTTTCCTCCTGGTTTATCTTTCCAAGCAGATAATTTTCCTTCCTCTCTTCTAAAAACAACCCAGTCCGCTGTGCTTCATTTTGCGAGATGTTCCTGCACACACAGGCAGCCCTGGGCATGCCGGGCCAGCAGGTGGCGGTACAGTCCACATCACCAATATGTCAAATACCAGAGAGAGTCATTTTACGTAACATGGTTTAACTGGAAGAAAACTATATTGGATGTTAAGATAGACGCGGCCAACTCAATCACGAGCAGAGTTTAGCTTTTTTAGCATCAAATAACTAATTAAAACCAGACAAATCAGACAAATAAACACTTGAATGTACTTCAGGGGGACTAAAATCTAAAATGAAAAAGATTGAAGCCATCTTTTTTTTTCTCAGGCACTTTGAGTTCTGTCTGCTAGGAGGGGGAGGGATTTATGATGCTGCGGCCGGCCAACAGGGGGCGTGGCAGTTGTTTTGGTTTCATTTTTGAGGAGTTCTCCTATCGCCTATCTACAGCTTAGAATGTAAAGGGTGTAAATGAGAATGAATCCATTAATTCATCTATAAATGATAGTTAGCTAAGACTAATTCAGCAGTTACATCAGCCGACGTTCTTAAGGGCCGATTTTATTGTGGCCACGACTGCCGGTCCTGAAAACAAGCTAAACAAGCGTCTCTGGCTCCAGCTCGGTCGCTTAAGCCAACCAAAAATGGTTGCTTGATACCCAACAGGTTGGTTGGAGCCTCCACAGTTTTGTCACAAGGCTCAGGATGTGGAAGGCAAACAGGCGGGCTGAACCGGGCCGAGCCGGGCCGACAGTAACAACTGTCAGAAAGATGGGAGTCGACGGAGATCCTGACATTTGGAACCAGAGAATAATAAAAGTTAGTGAATGGATAGAAAGTCAAATACACAAAGAAAGAAAGAGAGACGTAAAAGATGCAGAGGCGGGAATGAAACACGTTTCGGAAGACATGAAGTAAAACAGCGGCGAGACAAAGAGCGAGATGACGACACGCCTCCAGCCATTTTTGACCATCAAATATTAATGCAGTAAAGATGGAATCCAGGAAATTAATATTCCCCATGAACAAAGAGGGAGAGCGAGTACGGGGCTTGAGACACGAGACGAACGGCGTCCATTCGCTCAACTTCCTCCGTCTTCACCTGAACGTCTCACTAACGTCTTCCTCCTTTAATGCCTGACCTCCTGGTCCAGCTCTCCTCACCGCTGAGTGACTTTTTCTCCCTGTTTTTGTTGTTTTTGTTGTGTATCAGAGAGAAACTGAGGACCCGAGAACATCACAGACATGAGGACAAAAAGGTGCAGGAACCAAAATTGAGGATGTCAGGATGAATGAATGATCCGATATGAAAAGACAATATTATCTCATTGTTGACTTACTTTCTTCATCTCAGGGGAGATTTTCTTAAGAGAATCAGGACTTGAAAAATCAAGCTTCAAATATAGGGAAAAAAAAAAATACATTCTGAAAGCATCTAAAATCTTCATTGGTGGTTTAATGGCTCTGCATTAGCACAAAATGAAAACAGAAACAACAAAACATCAAAACCAGAAAACAAGTGAGCCTACAAACTGATGCTGCCCCTCGGTGGACACAAATCAACATAAAACACAGTCAAATATAAACACAAATACAAACTGAAATAACAATAAGCACGTTTGTGCCACATTCAAAGTTACGTGCTGAAGTTAAAGTTACGACGTTAGCATGCTAACCAGCTAGCTCCTGTCCGTCCTATCTCGTGTATGACATCTCTCTTAACATTTAGTCTTATAAGCAAAAAAAAAAAACAACCCCCACAGCTTGGAAAAGAAGACAAGAGAGTTTGTTTAAGTCATATTTACGTTTCTATTCTCAGGTCTGTTCTGCCTCATTTAGTGACGATGCAAAGGCCTCAATTCATGGTGTAAGATATGGAAATATTCCTCTCTTACATCGCTGTTCGGCTTCTTCTTCTCTCTCCTGTCCTCACTGACGTGTCTGCTTGTCAAACTGGCCTCTCCCAGTCTCAGAGGCCTTGTCCAGTCCCCGTTTGGTTCCCAGCCTTCAGAGCTGAGCGGCCCGCGGTGATACAGTGGATCTGAGCAGACAGCATTGAGCAGTTTGGGGCCGCTAACTTTGCCGCTAACTAAGATAAAGATATCTACAGCAGACAGGATGGTGATTAGCGGGGATATGCTGCACCCTGTATGTTTGGAGGTCCCTTCAAATTCCGCTTCTATTTTATAAATGGCACCACATTCAGCTGATTTAAAGCAACGTGTAGCCTTCAGGGTTGTTATGGATCATTCAAGCTTGCTTTTCCAAGGTGCGATTAGTGATGATTTTGGATTTTCAGGTTGTATCAACAAGACATCTCTCAATTATTCCCATTTTGCTGACAGGAGTCAAACTCAGCGGTACTCTTTGGAAGTAGGGGAGGCGTCAGGGCCTCATGGGAGCTGTAGTTAATTTGTTAGCACTAATCACCTTGTTAAAATGAGTTCAGGCTCCCTCCTCTCCGTCTACTCTCCTCACAGTGAGTGATTCCTACCAAGCAGGATTATTTATTTTCAGACTGAGAGCAATCCAGATATGATCAAGTATTTATGTAAGCGTAGATACATACAGAGCCCTCAACTCAGCGGGTGTTTCATAACCAGCCGCCGCTGCTCCATGCACGCAGGAGTGTGTTTAGACCATCGCTTAGAGTCGACGATAAAGTGCTGAATTATAAATGCAGGTTCATGGCAGAGAACAGGCGTCCATCTGGCCTGTGTGTGTCTGTGACCACTCACCAGCTGCAAACTCGTAGTCCCAACATTAACTCTGTTGTATCATGTGAAATAAGGCAATGAAAGGGCTATTTAAAGGTAGCAGGCTGCACACGTACATAATTCATACAATTGTGTGCATAATACATACATATACTGTACATCCGTGTTTAACAGTGCTGAGGTTGTATATTCGTGGCACACACACACACACACAGTAGGTATCAGCACTGGTGTGTGTTGGCTCTCCCTGCATGCATGAATATGTGACAATGACAGGATTATGAAATGTTTCATGGCTCCCAAACTTGTGCTGCTTGTTGCCCTGAGGAGGGTAGGGGATTTATTTCTAAAACACTCAGGTTTTACTCAGGTTTTTAAAAAAAAAGAGAATATATAATTTTTAAGTGCAGAG
>KV751354.1:3887208-3905070 GCA_001698575.1 Mola mola
TTTCAGCGCAGACCTTCTGTGAGGATGGCAAAGTGATAGTTTGGTAGTCAGGGAACATCGTGCCCTCTGCCCGGTCGTGCGGGATGGGAAGAGTTTGTGGTGCGAGCGGGACGGCACAGAGATGCTGCACGCTGGAAACAAAACCGTGACAGTGAGGTTCAAGTGCTCATTCCAGTTTGATTTGGGCTGTAATTACATCCACATGTAGCCTCACATTCTGCTTACAGGCCCCTCCCCAAATCCACAGCAATGTCAGATGGACCCTGCTCAACACTGCCTTTTAAAAAAACCCTGAAATAAGTGGACGAGTCGCCAGGTGTCAGATCCTGATTTCTGAGGCCTCAGCTGGTGTCCTCAACCACTTCCCGCTGGTTTCAGGCTCTTTTTGACCTCCTGACCTCTTCTTCAGGAAGTGAAACATGGAAGTCATGTGACTGATGTAATCGTGGAATAAACCAAGTGTGTGGACTGTAGTTGGCTCATCAGGTGTTTTGGTTTGGATTAGACACTTTCATACCTGTCAAAATCTTCTGCATTTATGATTCAGTAGTTTGTTGATTTGTACATGAGCAGAATGTTTAAATACTAAATAAATGTGCACATATTCAACACCTGGGTGTCAAATATGTGCTTCCCGTCCTTCCTGTCTGTTGTGTATTTGTGCACAGTCAAGGTATGTGTGTGTGTTTATGTGTCATTGCAAAAGTGCCGTGTGTGTCGGCCCGGCGCCTCCTCCCTGCCGCGGCCCCTCCGTCTATTTCTGGCTCTGCGTCATGCCTGGGCTTTACTCCTTGTGGCAAGAGGAGTGTTTCTCTAGGGCTCCCACTCTGCTACACATACACACATGCAAACACACACACACAGAGCGTCCAACAGACACACTCGCACACATGCCTGGCCGGTGAGCGCACTCAGATGTAAACACACGGCGTGACGGACGGACGGACGGACGCCGACGACTGGGACGTGATGGGAGTTTAAACTTGACTGCATGCGTGTGTATGCGTGTGTGTGTGTGTGTGTGTGTGTGTGTGTGTGTGTGTGTGTGTGTGTATGTGTGTGTGTCTATGAGTGTGTGAAAGAGAGAGAGAGAGAGAGAGACGGAGTGAGTGCGTGAGAGCGTCTGCTGCTCGGTGTGTCTGTTACCGTGGCGATGGAAGGAGGGAGCGTGAACACAGAGGGGAAATGCTGTCAGTAGAAGAGAAGGAGAGCTGGCCAGGTTAGTCCTTCGTTCTGTCTCTTACTTTCTTTGTCGAGCTTTTTCCTGTTGGTGTGTGTGTGTGTGTGTCTGTTGCACCCAAGTAGGGGGGATGTCCTCGCCCGCTGTTGTCGTGGCGATGCAGCAGCCGCGAATGACAGCGTGTGGTAATCATGTGCTGGTGTGTGTGTGAGAGTTCTTACTTCGCCTCTGCAATATATCTGTCTATTGACAACGACTCTCAGCACCCTCGGCTCTCTCCCAGGGCGCTGCTGGTAATGGACACGCACACACACGGGACAGCCGACTGTCTCCCACACTGGTGTCAGTTCCTTCTATTAACCGAGGAGCGCCACTGACACACACACACACACACACACACACACACACACACACGCACACTGTGATTTATGAGAAAACGGTGTGTGTGTGTGTGTGTGTGTGCAGCCATTCGTCTGTCAGCGGCGCGCTCGCTGTACGCTGACCTTGGCAGCGATTTCCTGCCGTCTTTCTCTCCCTCTCTTTCTTCTCGCCGTGAGCCTGTAAGTCTCTTCTGCACTTTGTTTTTCCTACTTTGTGTCCGTCTCTGCCATCTTTTTAGTCTTCTGTCTCCCCGGCTCTCTCCCCCTGTCGTCTCACAGGCGTGACCTCTGACCTCTGACCTCTGGAGATGCTTTTATTTTGAAATGGGCCTTGCTGTCAGAACTTTTCATTTCCATTTGATGACAGTTCAGGCCGGTGTGGGCTGGGTGACGGCTGATGGAGGGACAGACAGATTCAGACAGATGGGTAAACAAACAGAACAGACAGTAACGAGGACAGCAGGACACACAGACACACATACACACGGACAGACAGACGGGCGGAGAGACAGAGAGACAGCTAGGCAGACAGCTCCAAGGGTCCTCGCAGAAGGAAGCGTAGGAAGCTGTGCCAGTCGGCCAAGTGTGCTAAACAGTTTTTCCATTCACAAATTCTCAGACAGTGAAGTGTGCAGCTCCTGCCCCGGTATGTGCATGTGTGTGTGTGTGTGTGCTCGCGTGATGTCAGGTGAGTAGGTGATGTGTGTCTGAGGCCGCAGTCGAAGGGTTCGTTTCAGCGTGGATATCACCACACACTTAGATCGACGGATGGGAATTTTCTGAGACGTTCTTTCCCAGAAAGATGCTGTTACGCGTCACGAGGCTGCATCGTGTGTCAGCTCCTTTCCTGCAACACAGACTCCAAGCCGCTGATAACACCTTTTCACAGAGCGGCAGTCTGCGCTGCTCTTTTCCTGCTTTCTGCTTGCATGCAGTGTGAAAATCACCCGGCGGCAACAGCGAATCCATCATTTTGTCTGCTTCCATATTGTGCGTGTTGTGTTGCCGTGAAAGTCTGTCAGGCAGCTGTTTCTCCGCTAAGGAAGTGGTGTTGTGACGGGGTAGTTAGCATGCAACATAATGGTTCATCTATAGTCTCTTTGTGTGTCTGAATCGTGGAGTTTTGATATTATTTATATTCATTTGGGATAAATAAAAGGAATAAAATGATATCAGTTTTTACTTATTGTTATGAGGTAAAAATATGCACAGTATAACTGAGAAATTTACCCCATTTACCTTAAACGGACTAAAACTCTCTGTAGATACAAATAAGTTGTGAGTCTGTTAAAGTCTGCTGTACTTCATGTTCGAAATTGTGTTTTGGCAGGTTATATAATGTCGCCATTAAATTAACGATAAGTAAAATGTTTCCTTCCATGAGGACACTAGTGGAGCAATGTCAATCCATCAATGTCCGAACCAACAGGAAACGCCACATGTTTAGCCAGATTTTGCAGCTTGTCCAAACCACTGATTATGAGCTGTAACCATAGAGCTGCCTCACTGCAGTTAACCAGAAAACAGAATAAAACTGAGACAATTAATCATGTGACCACGAATAAATAAATCCATCCGTGGACGCCGCAGTGGGTGCAAAAATTAACATACAGAAAGGAAATTACTGCAGAGAGTTTTATACATAGTTTTACACTATAACCAGTCCGTTTATCCTCTGTCCCACTATAACCAGTTAATTTACCTCTCTGTCCCACTATAACCAGTTAATTTACCTCTCTGTCCCACTATAACCAGTTAATTTACCTCTCTGTCCCACTATAACCAGTCCATGAAGCAACGTAAGCAATGGAAATTGCTTAAATGTGAGCATTTCACCTGTTATTCACACCACTTTGGGGTGTGTTTGATACGTGTTCCTTGGCATGCTGGGTGGGTGGAGCATTAAATCAGTGACTGATTGAGGCCGTTGTGGCCACTTTTTGCTAACCCATAATGCAATTGTTTTTATTCACTGAGAGATTCACACTGAAATGTGGTGAAGTAAAAGTATGAAAACTTATTTTACAAAAGTACACACAGACATTGTTTAATACTTTAGTATTTTTCTCTGTTCGTCAGTCTGTTAGTCACACACACACACACTCGTTCCAGCAGGACAGGCGGCTGCATCACCTGGACGTCCAGTTTTACAACACACACTCTCTCTCTGCAGGTTTAAGCCCCTCCCACCGTCTGTGCCACGACCGCTGCCAGGAACACACACACACACACACACACACACACACGTGCACGCAGCAGGTAGTGGCAGTATATCATAGCCTCTGGTCGCCTGGCAGGCAGGGCTTCATGATGAAGGGAGGACAGATGGAGGGATGTTGATGGAGCGCTTGAAGCAGGGAAGAGAGGATGGAGGGATGAGACGGTGTCAAAGGATGGATGAGGCGGGGGATGGAGGGAGGGGGCGTTGAAGTGATGATGGCGCTCCAGAGGGAGGACGAGCGGCGGAGGTTTAGATCGAGCAGAACGGGAGCGATAGAGGATGAAGTCAGGGAAGGAAAGGGCAGATGAAGACAGAGAGGTGGAGGGGAGGAGGGATGGATGGATGACGGCACGCGAGACAGACAAGTAAAGTTGATTGACGGAGGGAGAGGGAGGGCAAGTCCTGTCCTCCTCTCTCGTTCCCTCTTCCCATCTTGTTCCTGTCCTCTTTCTCTCTCCTCCTTCTTTCCCTGTCTCTCCACCAGACAAATGATTCATTCTTCTTTCCCTCTTTTGTTCTCTTCTCTTTTTCATTTTCTGGGTTTACCATCCCTCACGTTTATCCTCACATCTTTGTTTCACGGCCTCTGACTCTCTGTCTTCCTCTCTTCTCCTCCTAATCTCTCTTTTTCTTCTTCCCCTTATCGTTTTCCGTTTTTCTTCTTCTTCTTCACAATAACCGCTCTGCCACACGTTCAAAAATGCGCCACTGGAGAGGGAGAGCGACCAAGACGTGGAGACTCAGAGCGTCGACGGACCAAACTTTCCCGTCTCTCTCTCCCCCCAGAGGTGTTACAGTGAGTGTGCTGGAATGAGTGTGTGTGTGTGTGCGCGTGAGGTTGGAATGTGGACGCTCGTAAGTCACTTCTGATTTTCCACTCCCGCTGGGACACATCCCATTATCAGTTTTATATGAAAGTAGGAAATTCCTCTGTGTTCCGTGTGTGTGTGTGTGTGTGTGGCGTCTGGCTGCATAATGAGCAGCTTAACGGTGGAATAAAAACTGGGCCTTTTCCTTCCCTCCACAGTTCAGAAGAACCATAAAGAAATTCCAAACATCTCACCCGTAGATATTCCAGCTCAGCGACATCAGTGGTCCAGAAGCTGTTCGGACACTTCAGTTAACTTCTGGTTTTAAAAAGTAGTTTGTTGGTCTATCACTTTGAATTGAAAGCAGACGAAGATGAAGTGTTGTTTCCCAAGTTCTCAGCCAGATTCAAGCGGTCGCGTCAGCGTGATCTCATAGAGCTGCATATGATGAACAAAAACGGTCGTTTCAGGTGTCCATTATCGCCATCTATACTTCAGTAACTTAGAACATGAAGCCAACATCAGTGGCGCTCATCATCATTTTCTTAGTCACATCACCCACAACCACAGTTTGGTTAGGTTAGCTTAGGTTTAGCTCAGTTTCCCAGTGGCCTGAGGAACACATTGCATCAGTATCTCATGACCTGGGAAAACAAATCCCTCCATCCATTTTCTACCGCTCCTCCTACGCAGGGTTTCTGGAGCCATTCTCAGCGTCACTGGGCAAAGGTGGGGAACACCCTGGACAAGTTGTTTGGTCATCGTAGGGGCTGACATACAGAGACAAAAAACCATGCGCATTCAAACCGTTGGGCAATTCAGAGTAACCAATTGATTTTTCCGGCCAGGGGAAAATCCCGCAAAAGGACCTTCTTGCTGCGAGGCCACAATGCTAACCACTGAAAAATCAACTCTGTTTAAAAAAGGATATGGCCATGTAACTTTTTTTTAAATGAACTATCAAACATGTCATGACTGAATGCAATCCACCAATGACAGCCCTCGACATAGAAACCCTAAGGAACCAATCCTGCTGCGGCGGGGGTTAACAGTGTAGAAACTAAACTTCCCCTTCCAGTGCATCAACTTAGGTGACCTTGTACAAGTAGCTCCTCCTCTTCTTCCTGGCAACCGGTGTCTGGTCCCAAATATGTATGGATACATTGCTCCAACGTTAGAACTTAACACTGCGCGGCGTATAGTAGACTAGTTTAAAAGCCGGAAGATGAGAAAAGAGCAGGGGCTGGCTCCAACTGCAACCACGAAAACCATAAAGGTCAGCGATAACAACGTTCATTCTAATATATGCAAACAAAACCAAATGTTATTCTGAGCCAATATATACTTGATGTCATTTAAATGGTCACCTGTTTCAAAACGAAAAGTGACTGAGGGAGCGACAGCACTCTTGTGTCGTGGGGAGGACTTATTTACTGGACTTTTTCAGGGGTCCAGTCATGGACAGTTGTCTAAACAGCATACTGGCTCAGTAGGTACAGCAGTTGTTCTCTGATTCGATGCCCCACCCCTGCAGTCAGCGTGTTGAAGTGTCCTTGGGCAACATAATGAACCCAGAATTGATCTGGAGGGAACGACCTCAGTGTGCGAACATAGTAAAGCATGAAAGTTGCCTTTTAAAATGCAAGTAAGACACTGATCAGCTGATCAGATGTTGAATTAGCAAGGTTGGTTGGTAGTTGTTGCTTTGTTTTAATAGGACAAAGCAGTTGGATAGAAGAGAAGATGAGCAGCAGCACCAGAACGAGTTGATGGTCGGGAAAAGAGGCGAAACGGGAAGAGATGAGAATAGAACCCAGCTCGCCCGGAGGTCTCTTTACTTCCCAGTCAGCACTGAGGCAGAATCAGCAGAGGAATGAGGAATTGTGGCTCATCTCTAGCTTCATCTTTCCATCATCTAGTGGGAAGGGGAAGGATGCGATTCGTCAGATTTGATGCTATCTTAGAGGCTGTTTTTGTCCGAGGCAAAGACAGTGCGCAGGCTATTGGGAAAGACCCAACGTTTATATATCCACCGCTCTGGCACCCTAACGTGCTACTTAGAACAGAATCAAACTCCAAATGAGGGTTGGCTAGTTGCCCGGAAGACGGGCCCACTGGCCACAGCCAAAAGTTACCAGAATGTTGCTGCTGGTAATTTCCCACCTTGCACCCATATGTTCCAGATGTTCCGGAGCTGAATCCAACTTTTGACCTTGTTGAATATCATCCCGTCTCTCTCTCTCTCTCTCGCTGCTAAAATTTTCCCCTCATCGGTTTTTTCCTCATTCTTTCCACACTTGTGTCGGCACTCAACAAGTGGAGGAACTCGAGAGAGATGAATGTGCTCCCAGCTGTGCTCATGGTTTCTAATTGGCAGACGGTGGCGATACAGTGGACAAAAACTGGATGGTTGTTGGTTCCAGTTCTCAACCTGGCAGGGAAAACCTCCTCTTCTGCAGAGTAATAATTATGGAAAACATTTCGAGGACATTGAGCGAGGACCAACAGCAGCACTTTTACAGCCTCTTTGACATCAATTGCAGGTGTCTTTTAAACCCCTGGGAGCTGACAGGAAGACTGTTTTGGCCTCTCCTTGTTGGTGACCGCAAGCAGTGGGGCAGGACTACCAAAGAAGCGGGTTTATCACTTTTCCCCGGGGACATTAAAGTGAATGACCGGATTGTGGTTTTTAAATTATGCTGCCCTGCAAAAAACCAGAGCACTAGAGCACCAAATGTGACCTAGTCCACATGTGAAGACCGTTCCCTGCTAGCAAAAGCTACAGAGACCAGCTGTTTTAGTGTCTCACCAATTCAGAGACAGACAGGCTATATTTTGGTCTTTTTTGGTCCACATCTCCACTCGCTCTCACTACAGATAAAGGACAAAACTACCTAAAGCGACAGATTTACATCTTGTTTATTTAATGGGTATTTTGAGCTTTTAATTTGGCCTTTGTCCCATCTGCTAACACGGAGAGTGCGGAGTTTATAACCTATCGTGTAGCCACCCAGGAGGGAGGGGTGTGGATCAGTGTGTTTTGAATTTACTTGTACATGTCATGCCTTTAAATACACATGAAAACTGTATTCTGTCGTCCTTGATTAGTCTCAAAAATCTCAAAAAGTTTTTCATGATGTGGTCACAGAAACAGCCGATGCTTCGTTGTGTCTCTGCTTCGCTTTTAAATGATGAATTTCGTAAAATCGCCTGAAGCAAATTCTCTTGCTGATTCTGGCAGACGTTCATAAGTTGCATGAAAGTTGCAGCTGAAAGTAAACATGGAGGCTGTGAAAGTCTCTCCTTCACTTCCACGCGATAATTTATGTCAAATCTCAGCTTTGTGTCTGTCTGTTACATTTCTGTGTCAAAGATTATCACAGATTCATTCGTTCATTTATTTTCATTCCTGTGAGTCTGCAGTTTGACATCGATCAACATCCCATAAACCCATTAACGTCACGTCCTTCGTCTTGTGACTCGGTCGGCAGAACAGGATTGTGGGTAGAGCGTGCAGAGGAGCTGCGCTGCAGATGACGTGTGACAGTGTTGTCAGAGAAGGATCCAGATTCATTTTCCTCTTTGGAAAAGTTCTGTTCAGACAGATGTAAACACACACACACACACACACACACACACGTCAGCCTCAGTGTGTGTGTGTTCGTGTGTGTGTGTGTTTTGACAGACATGAAACAGAAAAACAGTGTCATAGTTTTTCCTTCGTCCTGGCAAAGCAGAATGAGAGAACAACTCGGAAAAATCTGATCTCCAAACAGCCAAGCCGCAGTGTGTGTGTGTGTGTGTGTGTGTGTGTACATGTTGTTGTGTTTCTATCACTGTGTGGATGGATTTCAACGTGACACCAGTCTTATGAGGATATTTGGGCTTTGTGAGGACGTTTCGACTGGTCCGCATCAGTTTTAAGTCCTTTTTGGTCAGGGGCTGGAATGCATTATGTCAATGAGTGTCCCCACAGACATGGAGATTCCAATGTGTGTGTCTGTGTGTGTGTGTGTGTTGACAAATCCAGCAGTTGAATGAACGTTCCCATTGATCAGACTCGTTCTCTCTCTCTCTCCTCTCTTTTCATCACTTCCTTTCCTTCGATCTCTCTCCTTTTCCTCTTCTTCCTGCCCTCCTCCCCATGCGTCTCCTCCTCTATCTATTTCACCTCCACCTCCTCTGCTTCTCTTAGCTTCGCTCTCACATTTTCTCTTCCTCTCTCTTCCTCACACCTCTTCTTTTATTCTCTCTCTCTAGCTTCTTCCTCCTGGAGGCTGTTATGTGCGTGTGTGTGATGGTAAAATGAAAGGGAGAGGCTTGTGCTTCACACCTCCGGCGACCACTTCCTCCACCTCGTCCTGTTTGTTCCCTGTTTCGATAGTGATCGAACTCCCTCAGAAACACACGCACAGGAAACCCTGAGTACATCCTCAGACCTGCACACACGCAGACTTGGACTCCTCAGTTTTTAGGTTTTTTCGCTGAATGTTTCTGAAAACCAGAGAAATATGCTTCAGGTCTGGTCAGGTTGAAGCACGTAAAAAAAGTCGTATACAGAAAAGATCGTGTTATATGTGCACACGGACCGTCTCGTCCAACACATTCAGGCCGAGTACAGTGCCGGGGTGTCGCACCGCCGCCCAACTGGGAAAGTAGGTCAAACACGTGCAATATGGAAAGAAAAAATTGGTGTAAGAAATAAAACACACAGGCAGGTTTTTGTCCACGCCAGGTTGGTTTTTTACATCCAGATTGAGGTTTAACTGTCTGCACACTCACGGTTGTTTCCTCGTGTGTTCTCTCGCAGGATGGCCCTGTGAGGACACGGTCTGTCGGGACGCCCGCTGAATCCCGCACTGAGCATGTGCAGACCAACAGGTAAGCCTTCACAGCAGCAAGCTGCTCCCAAAAGGTGCTCAAGAGCAAAGGAAGCACATTACCAGCTACACTAACGGGGGCGTTTCTAAACACCAACACATCACTGAGCTGATGCTTTAGACAGATCTTCAGATCTCATGAGAGATGGATGTAGGATAATTTTCTCTGAATTTGTTTGGCTGAAAATGGCATTTTAGTGTCAGAATGTTTGGAGGATATCTGGATTTTTATGTTGCGTTTATGTCATGTTGGAATTTTCCAAGTTAGGAAGTATTTATGTGTTTCACGTTGACGTTATGGCTGTTTTAAAGACGGCAGGCTGCATTTTATAGCTGAGAGTTTTTAAGCAAGGGGTTGATGGCTGCTTTCATGACAACGAAGAGCAAAGTAAACGGATATGTTAAAACCACTAAACCTGACTTGTTTATGCTAAAAAAAACAAAAACATTTCTAACTACTGTAAATAACTAATCAAATTATATTTTACATCAAAAATGTATATTTATTACATGAATTATTTAAAAAGAAGCTAAAATGAGTCTCAGTGTTTCACTTTACATTCAGACTACAAAATTAAGGAAAAAGTCAAATTCTATGCTGACGATTCTAATAAAATCTTTTCAAAATTTACACGAAAGAAGAAGGTAGATTTTTAAAAAAAAAATACAATTACAGGAGACACAAGAGGGAACACTCTAAAATTAGTGATGTAGTTCTGGGTTTTTTTTCTTTTTTTTCAGCATTATTTATTGTTGATGTGAGATAAGAAAAATGTCTGCTGGAGAGGATTTATGTCTGAACCAGAAATAAATCAATACATTTCAATAAAAGCCAATAACACTGTAAAATATAGAATAGTTATTTTGTAGGATTTTGTAAAAGTTTTGGCATTTTGAGGTGAGTTTTGTGTGGGCAGGACGTACTGTGGGTTGTCAGGCGGCGGCGGTTTGAATCTGTTTTTCTGCATCACTCGTCGATCTGGTCACGCTGCTTCCATTTGTGTGTGTGGCTGCACTGGAGGCTGATTTCTGTTCTGATTTACACTCATCTTTTTAATTGGAAGACTGTACCTTCAGTTCTACTGGTTGTACACCTGGTTATACTGGTCTCAGTTACCACCTGTGGCCAAACGAATTTGATTAGTGTCTCTTTGGTGGGTTACGGCATATTACCACAGTCTGTACGCTGTCGGACAGTAGAACTGGTTATACTGGTCTCTGTGATCTGATTTTTCTCCTTTTCTGTTGGTTTAGTCACTGGTTTGACTTGTTTCTTTGCTTTTAAATATTTTAATTGTGCAAGATGTCCGCGTTTACACAGTGCATCTCAAAAAATTACTATATCTTGAATTGTTATCAGTTATTTTCCAGGATTTTACTCATTTAATTTTAATAAGTGTGGCTTGCTGCTCAAAATAATATAAAATAAAAAATACAATGAACATCTCAAAATATCAGAATAATTCACTGTAACTGGATAAGTCCTTATAATTAAAATAAAAACAAAAAAAGGCCTGAAATATTTTACTTAATGCGTAATAAATACAGAATATATGAAATTTTAACTATTTAATTAAAATAAATATTTCCATGCTGTTCTGATTTCCAATAGTTACAGGTTATAGTGAGAATTTTTCCTCTGTCGACTGCGACAGAAGGTAGACGTGATCCAGCGAGAAGAAAAAGATATGAGAACGACTTCAGTCTAAATAGTTCCAACAGCAGGAGAGGACAGAATTTCAACGTGACCACAACCAGAAATGGAACTATGTACAATGTACACACACACACACACACACACATTCCAGGGAGCTGAATTACCAGCAGTCGGAGTCGCTGGGATAATTTTGGTTTGACGCACACATTGTGGTTGGTGGACCAAAAAAGTATTTTGAAAAGCTGTAAATCAGTAAGTTACCTACCCTGACGTGCTCACACTCACACACACACACACACACACACACACACACACACACTCGCTGCGCAGTACAAACGCCACTCAGGACTACAAAGGTAGAGGGACGCTACATCATGACATGAATGGAAAGTCGCTGCCTTCGGAGCATCCAGGGTCGTCAGAGCTGAGCTGCGATGGCGGCTCAGTGTTTCATGATCACACACGCACACAAACAGCGGCTTTCAGCAGCCCACTATGTTCCACGGTTAGGAAGTCAATCACGTGTGCGCTTCTTTCAACACAATCCTTCTTTGCTTCCATTCAAGCCGAGGCTCGAAGTGTCGGGGAGGATAAAAATAGAACCTCGCTGACCTCTCTCTCTCTCTCTCCCATGGTCATCTCTCCTCTCTCGCCCTCCTCTGTTTCCGTCTCCGGTCTGACACTGATGCAGCTGTCGAAGGCAGGGGTGGTGCTGGTGGCTTCGGGGGTTCAGGGCGTCGAGGATTTTTAGCCCCCCGAGGCTGGTGGGAAAGGCGGCTTTCATCAACACAATACTTGCTCACAACAACCCGAACAGATGAAGCGGAACAATGGTCCAGCCCCTAACATGGTGCGAGAGCTAGTTTGGTGCCGGTTTGTTTTGTCAGCGGTGCAGCGTTAGCACGAATGTCAAACAGTCTGAAGTGAAGCAATTTACAGGCAACCGCAGAGCTAAACAGCAGAAGAATCCGGGGGGTAAAAACACGCCCACGCTCGGGGTTATTGGCAGCCAGTGAGGGTCCGGCTGACAACCTCCAGAAGGAGGCTGCTCGAGTGCTAATTAGGCCTCCTGCACATAAATGGAGACTCACACACAGGTGGCAAACAGCTGGGGGGCTGCAAGCATTGAAAACGCCAATCCATGAAAAAAGATTGTTGTGGACGTGAGCATCTGCTGTGAATTAGAGCAAATTTGTTAGCAATGACAACAACTGTAAGAAGGTGCCCTCCCCTCCGCCGTCTCGGGCGCCATTTCACAGAAAAAGTTGCATCCTGTTTTTCTGAAGGTTCAACCTTTTTTTTTTTTTTTTTTTTTTTAAGGATGTGAATATGAGCAGATTAAGAAATAATTTCAGTGTTGGCAAAGGACTGGAGAGCCAATTAGACGTCGGCCAGAAATCCTCTAATATCAGGAATGGAACGCAGATAAATTCCACCCCGAAACATCACGTATGTAGATGCTCTCCAAGCGGGGAACGAGGAGTCGGCGAGCGGCTCGGTGGTTGTGAAAAATACGTCTGTCAGTGGGCTCAGTGGAGCATAAAGACAAAGGAATTAGTTTAAATCTGAAAATGTTGCTCATCCTTCTTCAGTACAGAGACAGAGATAATGAGCTCTGAAGCTTCGCGACAGACACTCTGACTCAGGGTATCTACGGTTCCTCTTCTTCTTCTTCCGCTTCTTCTTCTTCTTCTTCTGTAAAACACGTGTTTTGTCGTTCTGTTTAAACTAAGTATCACTGTGAATAAACACGGACGAAGCCGCACTTTTAATACTGTCATACCAGTGTAATACTATCTTTTATTGATGATACCAGTGTGATATGATGGGATGGGGTATGATTAGAGTGCCACGGATGTAATGTTGTCAAATAAGGTTTCTGCCAAACTGACCGACTCAGTGCACGTAAGGATGTGCACGTGTGATTTTGCTGGCCATGCGTTTGACATTAATGTAAATCTCGGCAATTTTACGTCGAGTGCTTCTTCTTCTTCTGTCCTTCTGAGCCATAACATGGTTAGTGCCACATTGTGGTCAAACATGGGACTGCATATCTGTTGAAGAGAATCTTCTCTCTCTTTTCTCTTCATTCTTCTCTGTCATTATGATGTGGTGCTTATCGAACCGATGAGACAACACTCCTTCTTGGATGTTTCTGAGAGGAGACTGCAGGCAGCAGCCGGACGCTTTAATTTGACTGTTTCCCACTGCACCACATCAGTGCATCAGCTGCAACCTTCAGCGTTTCTGCTGAGCGTGCAGGAGCTCGGAGTGAATTATGGCCGAGGGTCGGCGCCGCACGCTGGCCTCGCCACCCCATTAACCTCTGTCACTAGTGTCCCAACACGTATTGTAATGACACACACGCAGCGTGTTGTAGGGAATTGTATCACTTCATGATAATACATCTGATTTACAGAAAAGGAGACCTCACAGCAGCCCTGCGGTTGCCCAATCAGAGAAGATGTGATAGGCACACTTCCTTCTTCTGTGGAAAAATATTAGTTCTTCATTAAAGATTATCTGATTTCTGGTTTCTTTGTGTTCAGATTCCAGCTTTTTGGATCCCACGTTGGAGTTCTTAAGAAAGACAGTTCAGGTCAGGTAAACAAAAGTTGAGATGACAAAATTTAACCAACAACAATCTTAACTGATTCAATACTTGAAGACATTTTGATGGTACGAGCTCCTTTGGTTAGAAAGACAACTTTCTAACTCACCAGCCGCATCATGATACGACATGATATCGATTCTTTGGAAACAGAATGTGCTGCGATACCTTTTCAATTCGATGTGATTCGGGGGCCTGCGATCAATAGCAAACAAACACAATCAGTTTCATTTCAACTTCAATAATGCAAATTTTGAAACGAATCGACTATTTCATTGCTAATTTTTCAGACATTTACATGACAAACAATATTTTTAGCAAATGTTAAAGTGTGTTTGACATCCTGCAGAAGAAAACATAAACAAAAAGCATAAGTTTTCTGTACACAGTCACTCATATTAAACTTTAGCCATTGTTTCTCTGCAAATAAAGTTGTGTTTTCAGTTTGTTAGCCACAATTTTGGATAAATCATCCCGATTTTTGTTTCTGTGTCTTCCTGTTAGCAGTGATTTATTTGGGTGCATTTTTTAGCTTTATAGGTCAAAGGTCAAGGTCAACACAAATTCACAAATTGCAGGATTCATGCAGCAGAATCATTCCAGATTTCAGCCCAGGTATCTTTGGATAAACTTCTAACAGGTGAACGAATGAAATCGAGATCATTTGCACAAATGTGGGCCTCGGCAGAGGTGTGCACTCTCTGAGTGCTCTGCATCGGGACGTCATTGTGTGCAGAAATTCTCCTTTGGCTTTTGTGAGTTCTGAGACTTTGGTTTGTTTCTTATTGGTGATGCCGACACTTCTGCCTCTTTCACACGCTGATTTGGACATCAGTATCCATGGCAACGTCAGAAGCTTGGCAGTAGAGTGAAAATGTGCTCCCACTAAAAACCCAGGGAGAGAGGACGCAGTTTGTCGTCTTCTGTTCCGTGAGAAGTTCAAGAATCAGGTTCAGGGTCAAGGTTTGACGGGTGCAGGTGAAGGCCGGGGTTAAAGGTCAAAGTTAGGTATGTGGTCGTCATGGTTAAAGTTAGTTGTGCTAATGAAGGTCCTCATAAGTGTAGAAAGACTGTTGCTCTCTCTCTCTCAAGCATCCATCATTGGCACGACTGTCACTACTGTTGCCAAAGCAATAAAATACAACCCATAACAGTCTGTAACTGATGTGTGTGTGTGTGTGTGTGTGTCGATGTATTTCCCATCAGCCCTGGTCATCCTTACCCAGCCCTTTCCCAGAATCCACCACTGACTCACTTGGAGTCAGCTGTTTGACTTGAAAACTTGCGAAGCCAAAGGATCGGCTCCTGTTGCAGCAGCCTGCGCCCGTCGAGGCGTTTGGTAACCTGCAGAGCCGGAACGACAGCTTCCTGACTGCTCTTCAGCGCACATATGTTCGGACTTAAAAAACGCAAAGAGAAGCGGCTCATCCCCTCTTGGTAATGGTTTGGTGAAACTCCTACCGAATGGTTTCCTCCCCTCGGGAAAAAAAAAAACTAAATAGATGTGATGATGTACAAACAGGCCGGACGACACCTGTCACAGGAAGCAGCTGGAAGCATCCCCGATCGGCATGATTAGCGGTTGTTGGTGGATCCTTTCAACATTTTCGCAGAGGTGCCACATCAGTTACACGTGTGGAAAATCCCTAAATGGTTCCCATGCTTCCAACCACGTGGAGCGCTCCACATGTGATGGCCGTGATGATGTGGTGCTGATGCACGCTCAGGCAGCGACTCTGCGGTCAGAGCTGTCATCTTTCATTTGTCAGAGCGCGTTTGCACGCGTCTCCGTCCCAGGTTTTGATGCTCGCACATGGAGAAACCCAGCGTAGAGTCCAGGATTCAGGGGCAACCGAGGCTGCTGTCATTCAATAACAGGGCTTGATTCCAGGCACTGTTTTCGGAAGTTTCCCGATGTTTACAAGAGACAAATTTGTTCAGACTTGTTCCAAACTGTTTATTTCATGCTGTGGTAACCTGCTAAATAATCAGACATCCCTTTGGAGTAACCATTTCACTAATTCATTTGTCTTTCACAAACATCAGAAAACTTCTGAAAAACAGTGTCCCAAAAGCAGAGAAATGTAGGAAAACCACAAACGAACACTTGTTTTATGCAGCACTTTAACAGTTGGTGAGTCAAAAACACAAAAGTGTTTCTCAGTATTTATCCAAGTAACCAGACTCTTTTTTAGTTGGTGGCAAAAAGTAAGCAATTTATTTCCAGTGTTTTGACTTGTTTGCCTTGTCAAGCTAAACAGTCCAAACCGTAACTGGAGTAATTTTCAAACAAATGTGTGTTTTTGTGAAATTTTAGAGCCTCATAGACTGGAAAATGTGGCTGAAGCAGAAATATGGAGGACTTTAAGCCACGTTTTGGGCTTGATTTTCCCCTAAATGATTGTTGGGGGCGTGGCCTGATCCAGGGCTTCACGCAGCCGAGTATTTGTCCAAATAATCCTTGTGTATGGTGTCAGTAAGGTTATTTTACTGCTGCATATCGAGCCAGAGGCTCCCCGATTGTTCAGCTGGGGCAACCAGAGAGCAACCAGGTCGGGTCGCCTGTGGGATGTAGATTTACCACACATGGCAGGTGTGATGTTACCGTGGAGCTGAATCGTGCAGCTTCAGTAGATAATTATGTTATAAATTGGGTCACACTGTCTCCATGACTGTAGTTCCCCCACATTTTTTAAAAATTGATTCAGATTTAAAAGTTATTGGAGTGTTAAGACAAAGTTAAGGTGCAAAAATGGCGTGGTCGTGTTTACAAAGAGAGTGGTGATGTCAGAATCATGTACAGTAGATGACATAAGGATGTGGCCATTACTGGTGTAACAGTCAGTTTGATGGTTTTTATCGCTGTTCCAACTTTTAATTATCGTCAACTGTGGCTTTTTGGCTTTGAAAACCTCTAAAATTAAAGTTACTGTTCAGCCAAATGAAAGTCTCCCAGACACACCACGCAGAGTGGTTTGGTTTTTTTTTTGTCGGTGAAAACATGGCGGGAGGCGGCAACAGTGCTCCAGAGGATGACGTCTGACGTGTGGGTGCGTTTTGGTTGTCACAAGAAAGTATATCTGTGTATGTTTGAGGTTCAGGCTAATAGAAATTTTTGTCGGGATGTTCGATAAATCTTCTTCTGGCTAGTTGTCAGGCTCCAATTTAACCTTTAAATAACATCTAGCATCTATAGCATTTGAAACATCTCAGACAATCTTAAACATACATAACATAGCAGCAGTTTTCGCTGTGTTTTCTGTATGTTTCAATACACAGAAATAGCAAAATAGTATGTAAATGACAATCTCCACCTAATATTTAGGATCTGGGGCTTAATATGATTGTTTTGCATGATGTTCACAGTCTGAAGCTGAGTGTTGGGAGTGTTTACATTCTTTTCTGTATTTTTACTTTGAAACTTGGCAATATTTATTGCAGGATTTAAAACCTGGAAGGGTTTTTCAAGGTTTTCCTTCATATTAAGGGCTCAACATGGGGTGCAGTTTAATTTTTAAGGTTAATTGCTGTAACAGTTACTCGTGTGTGTGTGTGTGTGTGTGTGTGTGTGTGTGTGTGTGAAACAGTGATGTATTGAGCTGCAGATAAAGGTTGTGACCTAAAGAGTCAAAACAAACAGTTTGAAACAATTCAATCAATTTCAGTTTCTCTACAAAATATATAAAACTTCAATACAATGCCTTTATTTTTTTTCCACTCCGTTTGCCCTGTTAAAGTTACTGCATTACTCTGTAAGTTACAAACAAAGCTTCACATCTCAATGACCTGTGAATCTTGTCTCAAGCCAATTGGACATATTTTCATTATAATCCAGTTTTTTGATGTATTTTGATGATGAAAATTACAATCTATGTTTGTTTGAACATAACTCCCGCAGTCTCACACTTGACGTCATGCTCCTATTTTTCTCTTCTCCCACATGACTTAAACGCAGCATTCCTCCTCAATTACATCCCTCCCCAGTCCTGATTGCGGGGGCTCATTAAGACCCCTTTCACGGGACTCAACTACCCAGAATGCTACGGTTTTGATGCTAATTGAATGAGCTGTAGGATTACATTAGATGGATTAGTGTCAGGATGACAGAAAGAGGGAGGAGAGTG
>KV751354.1:3914854-3925845 GCA_001698575.1 Mola mola
AAACGCCCTCCAGGAGCACTTGGCTCGCGAAAGGAGAACCAAGTCAGCGTTACGGTGCAGCTAAACCTGCCTGCAGGCGTGTCTTTGTTTTTAACAAGAGGAAGAAACGTGAATGAGAAAGAGAAAAAAGGAGAACAAAGATGAGTAAATAAGGCAGCGAGGGGTGGAGGAGAGGAGAAGGCAGATGAGTGGAGGTGACAGACAACAGCTTACATAACTGTTAGCATCAAATTTACACACGCTCCCTGATAAACCAGGAATAGCCTCGTGCCCTAATTTTGACTCCATCTCTTTAAAAAGCTGCTGTGGCCTGGAAGCTCCCACTACGCGAGAGTGTCGGAGCGTTCAAAGACTCCAAAATCCCCAAACGTTTGGAGCATAAGAGCACACGACGCCTGCTGAAGCGCTAACCCGAGGAGCATGCACGAGGAAGGGCTGCTCCAATGGCCGACAGGGTGCAGAGACTCCCGCGTTACAGGACGAGTCTGCGGCCGCAGCTGGAGGCATCGTGGCCAAATATATATATATATGAGTCGGCAAAGAGGGCAGATTGTTGTTGTTTGGCTGCAGGTCAGTTCAGAGACAAAAAACGAAGCCGCTTGATGGAGCAGATTTCCTTGCATTAGAGGCTCTAACAGTCTGTAATTCAGCCTTTGTTCAGACCTTTAAAAAACAGAGGCACCAGCTTTCAGTAATCCGAGGAGGAGAATCAGCCAGTGATGTACAATCCCACTGCACCGCGGCGTTGTAAAAACTTTATGGAAGCTGTATTCTCTTAAAGCCTGCAAATTAATTGGGTTTTTTTTTTTAAAGGGCACGAAGAGAGTTCAGTGTTACGTTTCCATGAAGTCTGAGTTATTCAGATACAAATAAAGTTAACGATCCAGTGTGATGCAGCAGAGACCAAAATCAAGTTCCCATCATGCAACGTCTCTCCGTCAGACCCTCTCTACTTCCGTTTCTCCATACAAACTGTTCCCACACCAATAGTCATGCTCATGTTGATTAACAGTTCTAATGTGTAAAATTGGTGGAGGGTCCCTTTAAGGGTAAGTTAAGATCTCAGCTTTAAAAAGGCTCATGCTAAAAACTGCTAGCCGAGTGTTTACTTCTGCACTCTTGGCTGATATGATATACTGTAATTTAGTCCACTGGAGAGGCTCGGTTGAGGTGGTTTTATCGTGTCTTTGTTCACTGGATGGGCATCTAACCATGTTTAATCTCCCAGAGGGGCATCGGACAGGGCACCTCTGCAGGGTGCACAACACTGTGAAAGCTGAGCGACACTTTGCTCACGTCCATCTTGCTTCCTCGTGCATGTTTTTTGCAAACTGTTGTGGAAAATGTAATGACGCTACATGCACGCAACACACACACACACGCACGCACACACACACACACACACACACAGAGGACTAACTCAGTAATAGTTTCAAGGTTGGTCTAGCAGCACTGTGGAAAATATGACTCCCTTCTCTTTTCCACTGGCAATTTACACCAACGGGACGCCTGTTTTTCCCTTCCTCACTTCCTCCTCCTCCTCCTCCTCTCTCCATCTTTGTCCTCATCTCGCTCTCTCTGCTGAGTGGAAACATGTTCCTCAGCTGTGCTGTTTGGGAAAAGAAAACTGTGTAGGTTCACTGTATGTTCTGTGTGTGTGCAGACGGAACATGGAACATGGAACATGGAATTCTTTAACAGGCTGAATTGGTGCTGTGTCACATCAGGTTTCCCATGTTAACCACAAAATATGTGTGTGTGTGTGTGTGTGTGTGTGTGTATTCCCGCAGAGCAGCTGCAGCATAGTAGTAAATGCACGTTTTTGTGCATAGAGCAGCTCTGAATAAAGAAATAAATTGCGAGGAAATCATGTGAAGGAAGTGACGAATGAGCTCAGCAGAGGTTTCTGTTTGCCAAGTTTTCATGGAATCAAAGATGTAGAAATGTCGTTTTTTTTTAAGCACTTTAAAGATGTTTTTATTTGTGAGTTAAAGAGTGAAATAAAAACCAGTTTAAAAAATAAAATAGTCTCAATTAAAACCCAGGAAATAAGAACAGCATCTCTTCTCCACTTCTCACCCATGTGATGACTTTCACATGATGGACATTTCACTTCCTGTAGGGTTTTCACAATAAAGCTATTTCAGTGGGGAGTATTCCTGCCGAGCTGGAATAATAAAATAAAATAAAAAAGCACAACGTGGTGGCCAATCACGTAGGATCTATGGTGGCAGCAGCATACGTGTGCCCATTCTTCCCCTTCTTTTTTAAAAATATAACCACACCTGAAGGTTCCTGTTTGGGACTCTAAAGGTAATGAAGCCCCACACACACACACACCTAAAGAATCATAGAGAAATCATTGAATAATTTTACTGACCAGTCTGGGAGCTGAACAAAAGACAACAATAAAACAAACAAAGACTTCGGCCCGTGTTTACTCTCCATCTCCGAGGCGTTTCGGCGTCTCCGCGCTCTGTAGGACATTTTTTGGGGTTTCAGCATTTTCTCTTGGTCTTTTCTTGAGAAACGACATCATTTCGTTCGGTCTAACGTCTAATGATCACAGGGGACCCTCCGTTTAATTCATGAAGTTACGTTTTTTTTTTGTTCATTAAACTTTGATAAGAAAATTCAAATACATCACGTCATGTGTGGCATTAAAACATGCCTAAAAAAAAGTTGATATCCTATATATTATTACTATAAATCCTATATATCCTATCCTATCATTTATAATGAATGTTTTTTGTACTCCATTAAATTGTTGCACATACATTTTTTTCATATTACTTTTTGGTTTTTGCAGTGTTTTTACAGTATGTTTTATCATGTTTTTTTCGATTTTATTACAAACATGATGTGGTCAATAACTTGAAAAAAAAATTTGTATCATTTTTACCACCTACTTTATATTTCGGTGACTTTCTTTAGTGTTTGCAGTGACAGGTTTCTCTTGTTATTGAATTGATTTTCAGTTTGACGGGATGATTTACTTGGTTTTTAAGTTTTTTGCAGAAAAGTACAGCGAGAGATTGTGAGGTTTGATTGTGTCCCCCGTCACAGGGCAGCGATGAGTCCGGAGTGTTTCCGTTGTGTAATCGAGGCTTTTACAGCAGCGGCGGCGGCAGCAGCAGGATGGTAACCTTGGCACACAAAGAACTTCCTGCTCCCACACACACACACATCCTGTCTCAGCAGCGCTGCCTCCTCCCACACACACACGCTCTATTCAAGTCAGACGCACATTCTCCTTTCTGAAAGAAATATCAAGTAGCATGGTTGACTTCCAAACGGCTGTACATCACCGTCTATGAGCCGTCTGTGTTCCTGGCAGTTCAGATCGAGTTCATCTGATTCATCTCGCACGCGCTCTCTCAGATTTAATTTCAGCCTCCTCTCTGCTCCTCACGTGCTGATCTGCAGCGACGCCACAGTCGGCCTCGATGATTGACAGCACTAAATTAAATTAGAACAAAACACGGACACTTCCTCGTGAACAGTCGTCCATTTAATCCCTGGGATGACGCGAGCTTTACGCTCTACGGGGGGAAGAGAAATAATAAGGAGTTTCTGGGTGATGATATTTTAGTTTCAGAAGTGGTTCTATATCTGGCTCTGCGTCCGTGCTCATAACTACTGGCAGGGAGCATGAAAGCGCTACTTGCTAAGCTAGCTGATCAGGCTGGTCTCATGAAGCGTTGATAATGAAACATGTGACAAGTGATGCAGTTGAAGCCATAAGAGGCGTGTGGAAGGGTGATACCAGAGTGACAGTCATGTGATGTCAGTTATCTTTACTCTGCAGGCGAATTACTCACCATTTCTGTAAATGTGTGTGAGTTAACCAAAACAGCTGCGGTCACATGATGGATGTGCTGCAGAAATCAATAATAAGTGGCAAAAATGGCACGTCTGATGTCTTAATTTAGTTAAACTGAGCATCTGGATGGACGAAAATAAAGAGCCCCTCATGGAAATCACGTTTTTGACCTTGTTAACGCGTCCTTGTGGGGTTTCTATGTACTACAACTCATGTCATGACTGAAGTAGGCATCAGCTCCATGGCTGAGGAGTTCTGCTCTCAGTCCACCAATGGCAGTCTCCACAAAACGGACAGCCGGAGTCTTCTATGTAACCAATGCTGAGGATTTGCGGGGGTGGGGGTTAAGTAGCTCCTCTTCTTCTTCTCGGGGATCCATGTGTGGCTGAATTACTCCAACGTTAGAATTTGCCACTGTGCAGTGTACAGTAGACTAGTTTAAGAGTCGGAAGATGACAGTGTCAATAGTATCGAGCTGCAGTGCCAACAGTGTCAATACTATCAGTCAACCCCCTGCCTGTCGTCCTGTGCTGCCTTGCTCAAGGGCACTGCAGGACGAGGGCGATGTTTCTCATTTCCACTCGGCCTCTCGCGGCGTTCCTCAGGCGTGACTTTTCAATTATCAGCACAAAGTTGCGTAAAGCTTTTACCTGCCCGATGTGAGAAAGTAGGTATTGTCTTATAACTGCTGAGCGAAGTGTATTTTTATTTCTCAAACGGCTGGCGGGGGTTTGAAACTGGCCTTAAATTTTATTTGGACTGGCAGCGAGAAGGTCTTAGAATGTTTTAAATTTAACTTTGGCCTGCTTGCGGTTCACAGACACACAGTGTTTGTTTGTGATGTTTGCTCTCACGCGTTCTCCTCACATTTCTCTCAGATTACAATAATCTGGTCAAACCGCAGTGCAGTAATGACATTCTTCCAATCACACAGGCATTAAAAGTTTTATTTCTTCCTTTTATTTTAAGTCTTTAAACAGTTTCTTTAATTTTCTGAAAATTGTTTCAATTTGGGGGATTTTTTTCCCTTCGTGTCCCTGCACGTTATTCTCCATGATAAAACGTTTATTTATCATTTGTTTGAGTTTAATTTGTGGAAACATTTGTATGGAAAACCTCAATGAATATATACACACAGACGTTCATTTGCATTAATCATGAGCTGCAACCTCTGTACGTCTCAGAAATTTTCTCTCTTATTCACATCTCGTATCAGAGCTTTGCAGGGATCAAGACAGAAAAATAAAGAAAAAAAACAAAAAGAAAAATATAGATCAGTAACAGCTGATTAGTGAAGAACAATTTAGCTGGACTTTGTCCATCGCTGCATGTTGTTACGGAGCTTCATTATCTTCATTATCCCTTCATCACGCCTCCAGTTTTTCTTCTTTCATGTCTTTAATGTCTTTTATGTGGTGTAAACATGCATTTGGATGAAAATGCGGCGAAATGGCCTATGGAACAATTGATTACATTCTGGTGGTGATCCCGCCAATCATCTGGATCCAGTTATTTTTAAAGGGTTTTTTTTAGGATAGAGGATTGTTTGTTTTTTTTATGTTCTTATTTTTTTCTCCATGGTTTTGACTTCTATGACTCTGCATTAAACACCACTACATTATAAACGGGAGGAAACCCAAACGATCCCACTCAACTTTTCGTCACGGCTGGGCACTGAACTGTATTTTTGGGAAGAATTGGATAAATCGCCACTAGATTATTTATATACCCGCTTTGATCTGCCGTCATTGTGGTTTTGCCAAGTAAAATGTGACCAGAGTGGAGCTTAAGCGGCGACAGAACATTCAGATTGGGAAAGATAACGACTATAGTTTACGTTTTTCCTCGCACACTTAATGCCGGAACTGGACGCGGATCACGTGGAGCAGAGCCGCCCAACGTGGACGACACTCCTGAAATACGGGGCTGGAATGACGTCAGCCCAGTAGATGGTTGGAGAAATACTCGACATGAGAGGAACTTGTACTCGGACTGCTGCAGACGGCAGATAATCTCAGAGGACGGTAAACGTGGTCAGGCTTCGACACACATGCACCATCTCCGGACCAGATCATTGTTCCTGCGACTTCTGTCTCCCTCCAGGTAAAACAAAAATGGCGTTTTAATGTGTGTGGTTTCGGTCCAGTTGGGGCCAAACAGAGCAGAGCCAGAAACACAAACAGGCTGCCAGCTGCCCCCGTCCCCCTCCCTCTCCATCTCTACAAAGTGGTTAATCACTTGATGGAAACCTTTAGTAACATTTTTGAATAATTCACACGGTGTCTGACCACCCAAAGCAGCAGAAGACTGTGTCCAGCACTCAGAAATATGAACCTGTACTCGATATCAGCTGGCACGACTTTCATCCCCAGCAGCTACATCCCATTTCAAAACAGGCCGTTAGCTCACCTGAGGCTTTGGCTCTTCTTGTCGTGTCCTCATCTGCTGGGTTTAGATCTTATTTTTGTGTCCTTGTGTCCTTTCACTGATGTCTTATTTGTTACGGGAAACTCTTACGGTCTTATTATTTGTTTTACATGCTTATTAGATTGAGTATCTGGTTCCTGTTTTGGTCCCTTTCTTTCGTCCTTGTTCAAGAGTTTGTACCTTTTCACCTCTCTTGTGTCTTTCTTTCCTGATTTGTGGCCTTTTTACGGTATTTTGTTTTCGTGTTGTTTTGGAGGTCTTAGGTCAAAGGTAAAGGTCACTGCAGCCTCATGTGGGCCACACGTGTGAACGCGAAACAAACTCAGATCGAAGCCACTGATTATTAGCTCATAGACCTGATCAGAAGTCCTGGAATCTTGTGAGGACAAGGGTTAGGGTCAACGCATACCCTCCCGAATGCGTCGAGGGATTTCTTCCATTTGTCGTCTCTTTCTTGCTTCACCTTCCTGCTCCCAGCGCTTCGTGCTATTTCATTTATCTTTCCTTACGTTGCATCCTTAGTTGTTTCCACTTCTCTGTGCGGTCGAGGTCTCTTGGTTGCAGCCTTGTTGTTTCACTTAAATTTGTCTCTCTTTGCCTTCCTTTCCCTCTGTTGTGTCTTTTATTTTGCCGCCCCGCCCTTCTTCCCTCATCGGTGCCCTTCCTTTGGTCCGTGTTCCTTGAATCTTTCCTTTACTTGTTTCCTGTCTTATGTTGTCCTTCCTTCTGCTCTAACATAATTTCCTCTCATGTCTCCTTTTCCCGTCCACTGTATCCTTGCACACTTACACTTTTCAGAGTGTCGTTCACCTGTTTATCTCCTGTCTCCTGTTTCCCTGTTTCCTTGTTTCCTCTCTCGCAGCTTGTTTCTTTCAGTCTGTCAGTTATGACATTCGTCCCACACAGGTGACCTCATGGTTGTTTTCTGCTTATCACGGGAAATGTATTACGTTGTGTATGAGAAAGGGTGACAGACGGGGCAAACACACACACACACTCGCTTCCTCTCTGTTTTCGTGTCGCAGGAATTCCAATTCCAGTTGGTATGCAGCACCCTGGTGAGCCAATTTAAAAATAACCAGCCAACGTGCTCACACACACTCACACGGAGCTCTGCCCTCATCGGGGTCGTTTGCTGGAAGTAAATGAGAGGCTTATCTACTGCATATCTGAACAAGAGACCGTTGGAGAGGGATTATTTATGTGTGGAGATCAATGCAAGGGAACCCTGATCTGAAAAGCGCACACACACACGCCGATAATGACTCAAGTGGGGAAGAGGATTTACACAAATGTTGATTTATTACCTTGTCATTTTGGCAGCGTGAATCCCAACTGCCATTCCAATGAAATGACAGAGAGAGAGAGAGAGAGAGAGAGAGAGAGAGAGAGAGAGAGAGACACTCAGGACTGAACAGCTTCCCAAACACTTGATAGAACAACAACACATTCACACACTCACCGCCCTCTGCGCTCTTACGCCACAGCTAATGCCCACACAGTTTATGTGTGTGTGTGTGCGCATGCGCGTGCGTATACTTGCGTGCAGCTCAGTCCTTTTTAACGTCCTGTAGATTTGTGCCAATTAGCGGGTTCATAAGGTTTCAGCGTGTTCAGGCATTGAAGATCTGAATCCTGACACACAACATGTTTTGAACCGTCCACAATCGGTCAAAGCACACAGAATTCAAGTTCAAATTCTGTGACACTTTTACGGAAATAGACGTTGGACCAATGAAATCGCTTTTTCGAGACAGAAACACTTCCCGGCACAAAATGGGGGAAATATTGCATCAGTTGAGTTGATTTCAATTCAGTTAAGTACCTGAACAAACACGTCAAGGACAACATTCAGTTCGAGATAACCAAGAAGTTTTGCTGCGTTGAAGATGTAGCTGATTATATGTTAATACGGAACAGAGCTACTAGCCACAACAGCTCGTGATATCATCAAATCCAGAGTTCAAATGGAACATATCAGACCTGCATTTAAAAGGAAACTTTCAAGTCTATTTGACTTCTCAAAGCGCTTTTACAAAGTTTGTCACATTCCGCCATTCACACACATTCATACATGTGTGGAAGTCAAGTTGGGAGCAAAGAAATCAATGAAATTACGACCAAATGTACACATGAAGCGAATGTTCCCACAAACCCAGCGTGCATAGCAGACAAGAAAATCGCATTTTGAGTTTTCTTACCCCCACACCACATTTTCACATTTTGGTAACCACAGCATTTAGTGGTAAACGTGATTTCGGTAATTGAAAAAAAAATTGGGCTGTTGGTTTGCAACAAAATATGCCTGGGGCACTGAAAGTTAAAAAAAAAAAAACAAACAAAAAAAAAACCAAAACTGGTAGGACCAGAGCGCAAACGAAATGTTCAACAACACTTTTCCTGTGATGGTGTTTTTTCATTTTATTTAATTTTGATACATGTACATGTGTTTGAGGCATATTTTACCATATAAACACAACATTTTCTGATGTTCCTTGGTGCACATCTGCATAGCTTCACTAACATCCACTTTAAGAGAAATATTTCCAGCACTCATAAGCGAACACAGTTGATGCATTCCCCATATCTGGTATGTATGTAACACCAAATTCAGGTATTTAAGGAGGTCTTAAGGAGAAGGAAACTCCAAACTGTGGCATTTCTAATCCATCTATCTAGTGCTAATAAATCTTTGAATTTCTTTGATGTTTTTTATATAATATAAAACAAAAAAAACATCACAGAAGAACCAAACAACGTCAACGTACATCTTGGCTCGTGACTATTCTTCATTTCACATTTCTGCTACTCAGCAAAGTTTAGAGCAGTTTTATTCCAGTAATCAGCATCATTTTTATTGTTTCTGGGTTGTCAGATTCTGAGGTTGGTGCTGTCTGTATTTGATTACCTGGGAATGAATTTAATACTCAGCTATAAATCCCCATTAACAGGTACTGAAACTCTGGTATTATATTCATGGTGTCCAACCATATTCCAACATTTTCAATCAATAAAAGATGGTTTACGAGTCTTTATCATATAAAGGTGTTGGGCCTGACTTTTAATTGGCTGTGAACAAAACAAAATCGTAAACAAGGCAGCGATGGAAGCGTTGGCATTCCCAGAATGCCCTCAAATGTGGTTCCATCGGTCAGATCCCAACTTCTCATCGATGTTTCTGTGTTTTGGACCACCTGCCTCTGATTGGATAACTAGTGACACATTATGGAGCTCTTGTCGTTCATTTTGCCTACACATAGAGAGTGGAAGGAAACTTAGCTCAGGTGCAGGATTCTAGGAAAAGCACGCAGTAAAACTAAATCTATTTCCATGTCCATGAAATCTGAGCTGCTCTCTGCTCTGCTACGTTAAGTAACGCCGGTTATTTAAAGCATTCAGATAAATCATTTTGTAAGAGCGTTTGTGTGTGCGTGTGCCTTACTATTTTTACCCAAGTGCAGCCTCTGAATGTTCTGACCTACCTACAACTCCGGTGTCTCGTCATGCCCTCTGCCAGCCTACACGCCAACACACAACTGGTGCGCACACTTCCCACGCTCGTACACACCAATAGCTACATGTCTCCTACGCAAAGGAACTGGGGCAGGTTGTGTCAACGTACGTATGAATAAAGCCTTTATGTAAGTCATTCACTGCGTGCTCCCACTCCCTCTGCAGACTGCAACCATTCAACACTTTTATCACTAAACCATTGACCTTACATAAGGATAAATTGAAGTTTGAACCAGAGTTATCTCACTGCCGGGTTATCACGCGGTGTATGTGTGTGAGTGTGTGTCAGCAGGTCAGGTAGGTGTTGAGCTGTGTATGAGTTTCAAGTTCAGCAAGTGTTTGAATTTGAAAACCTGAATTTGGGAAAACAGAGAGGCTGGATTTTCAGTGATGAAGGCAGCTTTTTCTGTATATATTTTGGTGCTGAAGTTGTCTATGACGAGTGAAAAAAAAAATAAAGAAACAAATTAAAAGGATTTAATTTGGACGGATCGGGTGAATTTGTGCCATTGGAAACAAAGGATTTGATGCACCCTTTCGTAGTCATTGTTCAAACAATCCAGTTATGTTGGCTTCAGGGTATTTTGGGCACATCCAGCTGAGAGGAGACCCTGAGGTAGACCCTTAGATTGTTGGAGGAATTCACATTCAGCCTGGGAATGCCTGGGGATCCTCCGGGAAGAGAAGGAAAGTATTGTCCTGGAAAGAGACCTCTGGAATACCTCGCTTGGGGAGGTGGTGCCACAACCCGGAAAAGTGGAAGATTGGTGGATGTATATGATATTTGTAGGTGTCATGGGTTTATATTCAGGATGTGATTATTTAAGGATGAAGCTGTATGTGAAGAGATTTAAAAGACTTGTATTTTTGGGAGGGTTGCATCCGTAGACTAGTGCTTATAGCTTCATATAGCAAAGCGATGTTTCACAACAGGCGTCAAATGGTCTTACAATGATGTTTAACTCTGAAGGTACAATTTGCACACACAGTCTCTTTAGTATTAACTTTACTTCCGAACTGAAGGGTTTCTAACACAAGAGTCAGTTCTGTGAGTTTCAGACCACATTCTTGCACTCTTAACACCATGGAAAACATAAAAATATCACCCAGGCCTGAGCTAATGTTTCTGGTGTGTGCTCTTATGACTCTTTGTAAGTGTGTGTGTGTGTGTGTGTGTGTGTGTGTGTGTGTTTAGGGGGCCTGCATGAGAATAAACACAACACAGCCC
>KV751354.1:3925968-3960757 GCA_001698575.1 Mola mola
GAATACAGCATGTTTTTCTCAAGTGCTATTTATAGATATCACATTGGGCCCCTAGACACACACGTCATTGAGCCTCGCTCACAGCACCAATGCCACACTGTGTGTGTGTGTGTTGCAAGCAGAGTGCAAGGGAGGTTGTTTAAACCCTGGGATGATAAAACACAAAGCAAAACTGCAGCTTCAGTAGGTGTTTGTGTGTGTGTTATGTGGCTCTGTGCTTCTTCTGTCAGGTGTTGGTGTGGTTAAGAAACGTTAGACAACGGAAACGCACACATGCAGTGTTTGTATACTGTTTGCAGTGCAGATGCACACTTGCAGTGCCTGCCAATGCCGTACCTCCATATGTGTGTGCCTCTTGTATTTGTTTGCACTCCCTGATTTGCGTTTTGAACGCGTACATACTGTATTAAGTTTGATCGAACTATGACATCCAGAGAGGAAGGAAAGGTGATGGCGGCTCTTAGACTTGGCCTTTTTGGACGCCTACGTCCATCGTGACACTCCAACGTCACTTCCACTGTGCTATTTATAAGCCTTTGTGTCTTTTTAGGAACAGCGTGGGTTTGCTTTGCATCAGTGACTCACTTGAGTGGGAGGAGGGAGGAAGAAGGGCTGTAGAAGGCACAAAACACAGATGGATTCTAGAGTGGAGCAACTAACTGAACAGTCAATGACCTTTACATTTGCACAACAGGGATTTTACTTGACAACTTAGTGAGTTCTGTCTGTCCAACAAAGTATATTGTTTTGTCTTGCACATAATATAAATAATGTAAAGTTAATAATGTAATGTTTTAAGACAAAACCTCTGGTCAGGGTGATGTCAGGCTACAGGTTAAATGATCATATCATCATTTAGTTTTGGATTTGATTGATAAATCATTTTGAACAACAAATTTAAGTAGCTCTGTTTTTTTTTCTTCAGGTCCTCTGCGAGAAAAGTGGATGACCTTTGAAGTTACAGAAAGTGGAATTACAAGGACTTGCCCCAAAAGACAAGTTAATATTCAGTATGTTATAAACCTTTTTCTACTTCAGTTATTAAATCGACCTTTGACTTACCATGCATTCTACATGTCACGTAACGTTTTTCATCTTGCTGTGTCTTTTCCAGATCACTCAAGGATTCTTCTGCCTTTCGATGAACTGGACAGAAAAACAACACACAGCTACACTAGAACATTTACAAAATGGCAACAGGAGGGAAACATTTCTGATGTCATCCATTAAGGCTAAACATTTATTTCCACTTCATGATTCCTCTTCCCAGCCTGGCTTTACGATCGGTCAGTTTGAGCAATGGACGGGTACTCCCTGTTTCTGTGAATTGGTCTGCAGCCCTCAAAGGTTCACCTATCATGCCTAGTAGTTTTGGGATCTTGTAACCCTCCTGAACTCCCCCACCACCCCGTCTTCCCTCCTTCTAACCCACAGAAGAACTTCATGAAAATGGAGGCTCGTGAATCAGCTTCTGCTGGCCAGAATTGCTCTAATAAGGAACCAGTGAAGGAGAAGATGCCTCTGCAAAGACAGTGGGCATCTGAACCATCTGCAACCACCAAACGATGCACTTTTGCTGACCCAGAGGCAAAACACCGTGAGAGTTTGCCATGTGGTGCCACTGGGGGATCAGCACCACAGCAAAAGTATGCATTTACAGGGAATTCTAGAAAGCTGCTATCTGGACCCTCTGCAGTTGGGGCCATAGGAGTCCCACCATCTCAAGATCTCCAGGGGCCTTTTGCGCAGGGGTTTCCAAGGGGATACTCTTACCAGCTTGGCCAACCATACCCTCAGCACCCACAAACTGAACGCTTCCTCTCAGGAGCCAAACCTCAGCCAGGTCTAGAGCCTCATGCATGGCCATTTGCTGGCCAGTTACCCTCGGATGATCTGTACCCTGTAGGACATCCAGGACACTCTCACCCTCATGGGGCAAGGGCAGGGAGATTTCCACGCCAGAAATCTCCCAGTTTACCCAGCTCGTTTGGACAATATTCTCAGTCAGGCCCCGAGCCTGGAGACGAGGGCTATAGCAAAAAAGAACAGAAACCGAAAAAGCCTGGTAAGTACATCTGCCATTACTGCGGTCGAGCATGCGCCAAGCCCAGCGTCCTGAAGAAGCACATCCGCTCGCATACTGGAGAGAGGCCATATCCTTGTGTCCCCTGTGGCTTTTCTTTCAAAACCAAGAGCAACCTTTACAAACATCGCAAATCCCACGCTCATGCCATCAAGGCTGGACTCATACCATTTTCAGAGCTAGCTGTGGCCCGCAGTGGGGACATGGACCAGGCATCCCCAGTAGGTGAAGCTGAGGTCCATTCAGATGGAGACCAGAGTACAGACACAGATGAGGAAGGTGTAGAGGGCACCATGTTGACAGACAAAGAAAGTCCCATCCCACAGATATCCTTTGAAGCTGACAAGAGTACAGGTAATTTTCCTTCACCAACATATATATTGAAAAAGTTACCACCTTATGTATCATCAACAAACAAACACAAATTCAAATTCTGTAGTTACATTTTCTCAGAAACCAAAACTTTATGGTTCAACAACACACAGCCTTTGACCTGTCTTTCCAAAGTCTCGCAATCCCTTAACGCCAATGGCTTTTGATGCGTGAACTACTGCCTTATATGGACAAAGTAATTGTTCTTTAAGATATGAAACCAAGAGCCAAAAAAAGCATATTTTGCCAGCTTTGATAAAAGTTTAAATAATAGTTAGATGTATATTGTTTTACTCTGTGCTGCCTGTGTCAGTTCGGCACTCAGTTCATTCACTGCCTTATACTCAATTCTTTGCTTCAAATTACTCTACCTTACTTTCTGTCATGGTCAACTCTTTCTCACAGGTGGTGTGGAACCTGCATATGCAGACTCAGCTGAAGAGCTACCTGTGGGGTCTATGAAAGTGCCTATCCTGATTGTCCCCAAGTCTGGAGCAGTCCCCTCCACAGGGATGGAGTGCCCACCCTTTCAGGACATTAAGGGTTCACACCACATGCTGGCTTCACAGGCTGGTGGAAGAGCACATTCACTCGATGAGTCCCCCACAATCAAGCAACGTTTGGCCTTGAGATTGAATGACAAAAAAGGACAAGACCCTGAATCGGTTGTCATGTCCCAGTCCCTGAACCTTCTTAGTCCTCATAGCAAAGGCAGCACAGATTCTGGCTATTTTTCACGTTCGGAAAGTGCAGAGCAGCAGATCAGCCCTCCAAATACCAATGTCAAAACATACGAAGAGATCATGTTTGGTCGGACTTGGTATTACAGACCGAACTCAAGATCTAGACAGTCTATCACAGTGAGTATGGCTGGGGCAGACCCAAGCACTCTGGCTAGCCTAAAGCAACCGAGCTCCATTGTAGAGATGGGGAAGATAGTTGATGATCATATGTGTTTCAGAGGGGATGTAGGCACCTCTGGAGATCCCAAGCAGTATCCAACAGGACCCTGTCAAAGCAGTACAGGACTTCTGGAGCCTCCTACAGAATCTGGGCCCCTTATTAGGAGTAACTCAATGCCAACTTCCTCCCCTTCTAACTTAAGTGTCCCACCAGGGATTCGAGGCAGTCACTCTTTTGATGAGATGATGACATCGGATGATGTGTTTTATCCACCTCGCAGACTCAGACGACAGGCTGCATTTGAACATTCAGCTAATGAATCCCATGTAGGAGAGGTTGAGTGCTATGGACTCATGCCCAAGAATGTAGCTCCATCTCTAGGTATGAAAGCCGGTGAACGCAGCCCAGGAGTCCCAGAGCATATTGCCTATAGCCCGTACGGTACTAAAGTTAGCATGTCAGAAATAGCCACAAGAAAAAGGAGGAAGGAGAAAAGTGTTGGGGATGAAGAGGACAGTCCCGGACATTGCGACAGTAGCTGTAGTGGTTCAGTTGAGATGATAGGGGACTATGAGTTTAAGCATGGCACTCTTGATGGATCAAGAGCCACCCCAACAGGAAAGGGCTCTCTTCACAGCGCCCATAGCCAGTCTGACAGCTTTGATACCTGTGCCAGCATGTGCTCTGAGGACATTGCATTGTTTCCTGACTCTGAGGGCAGGAAGGCAGCTGGGAATGTCATATCAGTCATCCAGCACACCAACTCCTTAAGCCGGCCAAATTCCTTTGAGAAGTCAGAGTCCTTTGAGCAGCCAGGATATCAACCGTCTGATAAAGCTCCATCTAGCCAGTTCTCTGAACAGTCTGACACAGAGATCTTTGAAGATGCTCTGACTCCTGAATCAGCACTAATGAGGACAGAAAGCATGGAGCAGCAGCTGCAGAGTGACAGTGACCAGGCGTCCCTCTCATCTTCGTCCGCTGCTGCCTCACCTGGCCAGCCTTATCACATCCCACACAAACTAGTCAGACAACCCAACATCCAAGTTCCTGAGATCCGGGTGACTGAGGAACCAGACAAGCCTGATAAAGATACAGAAGCACCAATGACTAAGGAACCTGAGAAGCAGCAGCATGTGGAGGAGTTCCAGCTTCCACAGAGGAGTGACACACTCTCTCAGATGCCATCGGAAAAACTCCCACCCAAGAAGAAGCGGTTGCGGCTGACAGATATGGAGCACTCATCTGGCGAATCGAGCTTTGAGTCAACTTGCACTAGCCTTTCTCGCAGCCCCAGTCAAGAGAGCAACCTTTCGCACTCTTCTTCCTTCTCCATGTCCTTTGAAAGAGATGAATGCCTGAAGTCTGTATCACCTACCAAACAGGTATCCCACGATATAGTCTATTTGATATTTGTAAGTTTCTTAACCACATCTTTAGCATTTTTACTACATTTATCTAACACTCTTATGGTTATGGAACTCATTACTGTTACGTACTTGTAATGGGTATGATATCATACAGGACATGTATAAGACAGCTGTGAAAAATAAATATAATTTGAATTTAAATAAACTTTTTCATAATTCTGATCCAGGATGACTCAGCATCTTATGGTGGACCTAAGCAGTCGGAGTTCCTGACTGTACCAGGCACTGGTCACGCCACCCACCACCAGCAAAGGGAGATGAGGAGGTCTTCATCAGAGCAGGCACCATGCGCACTGCTCACAGAGCTGCCTGAAATGCGAAGCAAATCCTTTGACTATGGAAGCTTGTCCACCTCAAGACAAGGAGAGATGTATTCCAGTGCGTCTGCAATGAAGGAACGCAGGCGTGGATATCTTGTTCGACAGGTACCACTAAAAGCTCCCTGCTATTTGAATTCTTAAAAATTTAATTTTGGCAAGCTAGTCAAACCTTACAGCTTTTTATTATTGTTCTTTAGTTTGAGCAATTATGTGCCCCCATATAGAGGATAGAAGAAAAAGAGGGTTCAGTAAGGTCAAAGGCACTACTTGAAAATGGTCTCCATTTGCTTTATCATAGATTTTCATTCCAAAACAGCTGACCATCCCCATTTCCCTGCTTCCACATATATTTGACAGGCTTCACTGAGTGTTTATCCGGAAGCAGTAACCCAGGAACCAGGGGTTTCTGAAATGTCTATCAAACAGGAGAGTCTGGAACATGGAGCATGGCCTGGCCCAACGGGATCTCTCCACAGCAGCGAGTTAGTCTGCAGAGCAAAGAGAGTGGGCAGTAACATTGGTGGTAAGTCTCGTCATATATACCCAAGCAAAAAAGGTATTAATTATTATTTATGCTAAATATAACACATTCCTATGTTATATGCTCAGGTGTAGCTCACCAACAGCAACAGCACCAACAGCACCAACAGCATTTCCTCCAGCAGAGTCTGAGTGAGGACAGCCTACAAGATGAACCTATACACAGCAGGTAAGAAACCTGGTTCCTGCTATGAGATCCTAAAATTAAAAATAGCCTTTTTTTATTTAGCTATAATGTAAAATGTAATGTGAATTCAAGAGTTTTAAAATTTCAACATTTTTGTTGCCTGTGTTTATTCCCAAATTCTACAATTACAACAGTATTTTATTTTTCTTGATTATATTGATTGTTTGCGTGATCAGAAAAAAAATAAGGGTATTCGACCATGTCTCCGTGATAGGTCTCAGCAGCATCGCCTGCAGACACAAGGTTCATCATCGGAAGGAGAGCATTCAGGACATGAGACTTTGAACAAGGAACTAATCCAACAGTACCAAAGTGCCTCCCCCTTCCATTCTTTCCAGCAACCCGGCCTGTTTTGGAATCAGGAGGTCGGTCAGAACCCCAGACAGCAGCTGACGCTTCAGGCTCAGCAGCAACTACAAAAACTCCACATTAGATCACCAGGCAGCGTGCCTGGACACCAACTCCACAAACAGCAGCAGATCCATGATCGGCAGGCACGTGATGGAAAATTAGACAATCCGAGCTCTCAGATGTATCCTGCGTCTTTCTCTTCTCGCACTTCCCCCATGTCCCAGCATAACCAGCAGAACTTTGTATCCCTCTCTTCCAAATACTCCCTTCCCAGCTCCACCACCTCCTCCATGCTTCTACAGCAGATCCAACCTATCTTTGCCACCCAGAACCTTGCCTCCCAGGCCTCTCCACCTGGTATGCTGGTCCCAGTACGGATCCAAACACATGTGCCATCGTTTGGTAGTGTGATGTATACCAGTGTTAGCCAGCTGATACCTACTCAGGCGAGTTGGCCACAAGGGGTAGGATCAGCTAGGCCAGGCGTCGCTGACAGCAGCAACATATCTACAGCTGGTAGTGCGAGTGTCAGCAAACCATCTGCAGGAATCGGAGGAGGCATAAGTGGAACAGGTTTCAACCTATCACACTTCCTTGGTCAGACCTGGAAGATTCCAGATTCACTGCCAGAGCAACAGGTGAATACAGGGATCCCATTGTCACTAACATCAGGCACCATATCCACCACAGATGCCTCAGGATCTGGCATCGGGGGCAGCAAACGCATGCTTTCCCCCGCAAGCTCTCTGGAGCTCTTCATCGAGACCAAGCAGCAGAAACGAGTGAAGGAGGAGAGGATGTATGGACAGATTGTAAAGGAGATGAGTGCAGTGGAGTTAAGTGGGACTGAAAGTAGTACCAAGCCTGAGACAGGACAGGGCCGAGGTCAGCGAGCCCGTCTGAAGAGTGAAGACTCCATGGATGATTCTGAAAGAATGGCCTCTTCACCCCCACTGAGTGACTTCCCTCTTGGCCCTAAGATTGCCATTCCCATCCGTTCCTCTGCCCCTCACCTCCCTGATGTACCCCGGGTTGAAAGTTTCACTCCTCCTCTCCAGATTGTCACAGACCGTTCCCTAGTTTCAGGTGGCCGGGACTCCCCAGAGGAGCTTCATGTGGACGATGAAGTCCCAGAGCCCAGCTCCAGCTCCCAGTCCATGATGTCCTCTACGGATGCAGAAGAAACTGACAGCTCAAAGCGGCCTACACCCGGTAAAGTCCCTGTCAGCATGCTGGTTCCGCTGGCAGCCAACCAAAGCGCAGGATTATCCGGAATGGGCCAGACTCTGCTGCTAACGGATGTGGCCGATGTCCCACAGTTTTTCCAATTCCCTAGCCTGCGCACCATGAGCAGAGTCAGCTGGTGTTTCCTGAACTACACCAAGCCCAACAACACCGAAGCTGCCCTGCATAGCTCCGTCTACAGCTCATGGTGTGTGAGCTCATACAACCCCAATCCTCTGAACCTCAGCACCAAGGCTGCGCTGGCCCTGCTCAGGTCCAAACAGAGGAGAAACTCTGACCTGATGTACACACCTGCAGCCATGTCGCCACCCAGCTCTGGAAAACTGGTGTCCTCTGTGGCCTGGAAGCTGAGGTTTGATCAGGTATTGTGCTGTAATGATGTGCAAAATACGAAGAAAATATCATTTAAGTGCGCACACGAATAGTCTAGTTGACTTTCTTTATATCGTTCTTATCTTTCTGCGTTCTCTTCCTTTTCTTCTTTGGTCTGCGTAGTTGAAACCAGAGCTGATGCCAGTGGATGTCAGTCATTTCGGGAGGAAGATGAAGGGAGTGGTGTCCTGGGACCATTCGAAGGAGGAACAGGTGGAGAATGAGGTCTCGGTCAAACAGCCCAGCACAGAACCGACTCGCATCAAGATCTTTGAAGGCGGGTACGTGCAGCAAATAGACGCACAGTCCAGTAACTTCTGTTTTTGTTACCTCAGACTGAGGTTTTTATATCCACAGAGGGGGCAGGTCCACCATGTTTCTGCAGTAGCCAGTTACAGTCTGCAACCACACCACAAGATGTCGCTAAAACAAACAAAATAGACATTTAGATTCCGAATGAATTTTGAATTTTCAAGTGAAATTTTATTTCAAACGTTGTTACAAAGAAGCAATAAATATACAAAACAAAGAAAAGAAAAATAAATCATAAAGAAATAAGCAATTAAAATAAAATAAACATTTTATATTTGAAAAATACCAAGATGAAGAACTTGCTCTTTCTCATCCTCATTGTAAATCAGTTATTACTCATTATAAGTAAGAACAAGTACAAAAGGAACAGAAGAGAGGGTTAGCAGGGTTTAGGTTTCAAAACTGGTCTGAGTCCGTACAAAACTGCTGATTGCAGAAACCTGCTCAACATTCCATCCAAAGATTCAGAAAGCCTGAAAAACCCAGTTTAACCTCAATATGACCCTCAGATACCTGAACTCGAGAGCAGCAGCTGCTCGCGCAAATATGACTCTGACCCTTCTTCTTTCATCACCTCCGTACTGAACAAACGTGAACTGTGAGGACTTTATATTCAACTGACATCTGTTTAATCTGAACATCCCTCTGATTTAGTTTGTGCATGTGAGAGTCAGGACAGCCTGAGTCTGCTAAAGTCATTGTGGGCTAACGACTTTAGCTGCATGGCTGCAATTAGCTGCTGACTTTCATCGTTCTTTGTCCCACTCTTGTAGAACAGGCTGACGTTGGATCTGCCCCTCATTAGTTGTATTTTAAAAAAATTTAAAACACTTTTTTTCCTTGTATTTTATTAGTTTTCTCTTTGGATGTGTTTTGATGAGCTGAAATCAAGAACACAGGATCAACCATTGTGTTTTTTTCAGGCCCTTTCGAAATATCAATCCTTAATAATGAAAACAAGATGACTACTATTTTGAATCAAATTTAAAAATTGATGGAATGGGACTAAAGTTGCATACTTTTACTCTACTTTGGTATTTAAAGTTCTATGTTCACTGTAGTTCCACAATGTGCTGCAGTTTTTACTTTATGTATTTGATAACTGTAGTTACATGGCAGTGATATTTAGTGCTGATTTGCAATTAATTGGGACATTTAACCATGTCACACTGAACTCTGAATAACTACAGTAAGGACGAAGATTTTGAATGCATTTATTTTATCTGTAGTTATGTCACTTTGATAATTGGAAAAATGCTGAATATTGAAAAGACATTTATCCAAGATGTCGAAGAAAAACATCAAAACAACTTTTTCTCGTTAATTTTCAAAATCTAAAACAAAACACAAACAAAACACTGGCTCTAAGGTCGTGTTCGCACCTGATAGTTGGCTTCATAGGTGTGGACCAGATGAAGATTGGATACAGCGATTAATTTTTCAGCTGGTTCGGTTGGCGTTCACTGAGACAAATCTCAAGTGGACCAAAACATTGTAGATAATTCAGTTATTTGCACAGAATTACCTTCAATTATTAGTTCAAAAAAAAAAAAAACCCTAATTTCTATTGCAACTGACATGGAGCTTCAACAGGTTATTTTCCTGCTCATCTTGACCTGGATGCATTTTAGCAGCTGGTCTTATGAACACGTTTTTATGTATTGTTGACGCAGCTTAACTTTAACGTGAGGCTGCTCAACTTCGGTTAAATCCACCCTGCTTCATTCTTTGGCTGAAGGTTTAGAACACCGCTGTGTTGTGTATTTTATCCAACATGAGAAATATTATCTTCTGCCCATATTTCCAGAAGGCATTTTTTGTAGGTCCAGGTTTGTCTCCTGCGACTCATTTTGTTAGCTACAACTTGCTAACTTTACTTTCAGCTACCAAAACAAGAAATGACGTGTACGACAGTGATTTGGTGTGGACCATGTGTGACGTACGGAGTCTGGACCCACAAGCGGACACAGGAAGTTCAGGGGTTAAAGTACCAAAACAAGTTTATTTGACAGAAACAAGAATCAAAACCGAACAAAGTAACAAAGAACACCAGGACTGGACACGGCTGTGGTGGCTGAGCTCTCCAGTTCCGGCAGGGTTGGAACAACAAAACAATGATTAACAAAAAAGGCGCAGGAAACTCCAGGAAGATGCGTAGACAGTACAAACAAAAGCAACGCTAGTAAGGCTGAGCAAAGTACTGAACAGAAAATCTCTAGTTACACTAGGAACCGCAGGATCAAAGCAGCAACGAAAAGTCACGAGAGCAGAACTAGGAGAATCGGACGAGAAGAACATGGAAACAGAGAGCTCAAAGGTATCAGGACGTAGGAAGCGGTCGAGGTTTACCTTGCTGGGAACAAGACATTCTGGCGACGAGTAGATCAGGATCTGAGTCTTAAATACAGCCACTGATGAGGCATCAACAGCTGCGGGTAATCAGCTCTGCACACCTGAACCGCTTCATGTCCTGAAATGAAGTAAAACAAAACCACAACACCGGAGACAGAACGAAACACAACTACCAAACTAAAAGCAGAGAGCGGAACCATGACACCAGAGGCCTCGGACTGTGTCCAAACCAACCCAAACGACAAGGCTGGCCTGACTGCGACCAAAAACTCGGTCTTAAAAAAATGCTATGAGGATCTTTTAATATCAATGAAGCCACTAAAAGGTTTATTTCACACAGAGAATAGAGGATTTTTTCCTAAAATGCAAATCAGCGTAAATTGCATGAGGGAATTGAAGGTAAAAACCTCTCATTTGAAACAATTGTACTGTATCATAATGTTACAGTAGGAACAGACAGCACACACACACGCACACACACACAAAGGGAGTGATTAAATGGTAGCAGACAGTGAAGTAATTCTCTTGTGTCCCCAAAGGACACTTCAGAAGCTGTAAGTGGATGAAAGCGTAGAAAAACACACAAACACACACACACAAACACACACACATACACACATACAGTACACAGATAAGAGTCTGCATGCAGGTAGCAATCAAACAGGCGCACAAAGCACACACACACCCGTCTGCATAAGGAAAACAAGTCAGGATCGAAATCTTTGGGGATGAAAGAGGCCCAGTGAAAAACAAATCCATTACTTCTCCCCGCGAGTCCAAAGTTTCAGCGGTTTCTGAAAGTGAATCTGCTTTATGATTTTACCGTGTGCTGTGAATAAAACAGAATAAAACAAAATAACAATCATAATTCATTTTCATAACTGGTCGCAGCTGTGTAAACGTTTCGACTCAGAGGTATTTCCCGCTCGGCGGCACAGTTGAAAGACAAATTTCCCCTCGCCCACACCGCTTGATGTACCTGATATTTGACCCCCTGACACACATGAGGCCCCCAGGGCTACCCGTCCCTCCTCTGGCCCCAGCAGACGGGCCAGGAAACGGTACCTGCCCGACCAATGGCTGGCGGCTTTTATCTCCCTCCACGGCTCATCCTGATCCGTCACGGGAAGCCACATCGGGAAGAGAAGAGCACGTCTGACAGTGGTGGCTTGTGAAAGAAGAAGTGGAAGGAAGATTTAGGGAAAAACACCATCATAAAGGCTATAAATAAACCCTGAAGTGGAACGCAACACAGTCGCTCGTCCCTGAGACAAAGAAATCTCAGTTGTCAGTGTGAGCTATGTGTGCAGTATGTAACCGCCGACAGGCTGTTCTCTTGCTAGTTTAGGTGAGAGTTGCTGAGTTTTGGAAATATTGGCTGTGTAGATGTCTGCTCTCTCTCCAATATAATGGAACTAGATGACAGGAAAAAAAAAAGAAAAAGCAGCTTGATTTGAGCAGTTTCACAGAGGAACTATTTTCTCTATGTATCCCTCCGCAGGAAAATGCGCAGCATTTAATTTATACTCTAAATGTATATATTGACATAACCACACAGTCTCTCATACTCGCGTTTTCTTCCAGATACAAATCCAACGAGGACTACGTGTACGTCCGCGGCCGTGGCCGGGGGAAGTACATCTGCGAGGAGTGCGGCATCCGCTGCAAGAAGCCCAGCATGCTGAAGAAACACATCCGAACGCACACGGACGTGCGGCCGTACGTCTGCAAGTTCTGCAACTTCGCCTTCAAGACGAAAGGTGGGCCTTATTTCACATCCCACATGTCTCTAAGCATCTTAAGAACCAGACATGAAAACAACGTCTGATAATCCCCACACGACTTTTATTGGCAGTTAACTTGAAGTCGAAATATATTCCATATCATGAAAGTATGGAACTCACTCTACTCTACTCACTTTACTCGATAAGAAAAGCACGACATGGGCAGTGAAAATCAGTAAGTCATCAGCGTACATGAAGTGATTAATGAGGTAAACGCACAAATCATCGGTACGACGAAACAACACGCCCCACATGGAATGATGCAAACACAGAATTCCCCCACCCGACTGGCACTGTGATGCCAAACAACCCAGGTTCTCAGAATCACTCAATGGTATAATTTCTTAAATAGTTTCTCATTTCTCATTATTAATATGGATAGATTCTTTTTCTATCCATCTCAAATGGGCTTTAAAGGAGAACGCCGATATTTTTCAACCTAAACTCGTAGGATGGAGTTTTAGGGTTTTTTTAGATTTTGAGAATAAAGTTATACTCTTAAGAGAAAAAAAATAATCATAATTTTCTGTGGAAATAAACAAAACAGGCGGGTCCTTGGACAGGCTCCAAAAAGAGGCCATTTCCTTCAAGTCCGTGTGGGTCTTTCTTCGGAATAAACAAAGTTTCTCATTCTGTTTTGACTTTTTTCCCCCTTCATAATATTATGACCGTTTTTCTCATAAATGCCCAACTTTATTCTCATAATATGTTGAGTTTATTCTCGTACCTTTCTGACTTTATTCTCAAAGTGTCCATTTTTTTCCAATTTCAGTAATTTATCTTTTTTGTAAAATTCCTTCAGCATGGAGTTTGGTCGCCAGGCGCAATTAGCTCGATAAGGGTACAAAATGCAGCAGCAAAACAAAACATCAGAAATAAATCACTTTTTTCTCCAGTAAATAAACTCAGAATGTTATTGTAAGTGTCTGGCAACATGGAGTAGATACCCACAGTGACCCTGTACCTTCCTCTACTTCCTCTATGTGACGATGCAGCCCGGACACGACCAGTCAGTTGCCGAATGGGCACCGTTTTCCCAAGTTTTACAACACTTACAAAAGCTAAACCAACTTGTGTTGATTTAAAACCGAACCGGTCACCAGTCGACAGGATGTACCTTTGGTAAAGGTCTCTCCAGCACTTTCGCTGGCTGAAGCTGCAGCCCTGAGGCTTTAATTTTAATGTCTGGCATAAGTACAAGAAATAAAACTGAGTCAGTGAGAAAATTGTAAACTGAAAAAACAAACCAAGCTGGAGATTCTGAATGTTGACCGCAGTCACCATGAGATTGTTCTGTACCCTGATCTGAGCAGAAAAGCTTTCTTAAACACACATTGAACCTGTTTTTTAGTTTTGGATCAGAAGAGTTTAACAAAGAAGACATTGCCGAAGCGGATGAATAAAACATGCAGTCGCTGCGGTCGTCATCCTTTGGTTGAACATGCTGACGATCTGATCTTTATTTTTTTTAAAAACCTATTATCTGCCGGGTCGATTCTTGAAGCCCCTTGTTTGTGCTCAGCAAATATATGCGAGTTTGCTCAAAAGCAGACTTCTGACCATCTCAGGGTCACTTTCTCATTGAATTAAATTATGTATGGATTATATGTAATTTGTAAATTCTAATTTTGTGGTGTCGCTCGTTCTTTCCACCGACTCAATTTCCATTTCAGCCCACTTCTTTTTCACTTTCCTGTTGATGCAGCCAAACGAGCTCTGGTTTCCAGTAAGCTGAGGCTCATTAAATCGTGTGTGTGTTTTGCAGGAAACCTGACAAAGCACATGAAGTCAAAGGCTCATATGAAAAAGTGTCTGGAGTTGGGAGTCTCCGTGTCTTCTGTTGAGGACAACGAGGCAGATGAAGGAGGTGGGAATAATACACGCACACACACACACACACACACACACACACACACACAGGAGGAACTGCAGTGAGATCCTGCCGGCTCGCTGAGTTCTTCCTGCAGCGTCTTCGGCCCAGGGCGGTCGCACAGGGACAATTAGTTTAATGTAAAGCAGAGATCATCCTGACAGCCATGACTCGTGTCAAACAGCCAAACGTGACACTTGGGTTGCTTTAAAAAATCACAATAAAAAACACTTCCAGCATTTGTTTGGGGCTCCTTACTTGTTCAAAATAATAAATATTGTTTTATGTCATGGTAGCTAGCAATTGGTTGAGTGCTAATGTGAAGTTCCGCGTTCCCTGAATGATCTGTTGTCCCCTCAAACTTTCTGTTTGGTTGCTGCTCAGTCGAGGTAAACCCAAAGTGGTGAAATGGTGGTGACATATTTTATAGTCAAGTTCAGAATGATGGCGTGAACTTGTTTTGTGCACAACTTTGGAACTTCTGTATATATCCCTACAAGTCCTACTTGTCCCACAAGTACTACACTGTGTGTTTTGAGAGTCCAGGAATTCAAAATCTCAGTAACATTGTTTTTGCGGGGTGATGAACATGTGTTGTTGTTCGGCCTTGGCGAACGTTTGCATCTTAGCTTGTTCTTTAGGTAATAATTCTGTCCTGTTCTTGTGAACATGGTAATATGTGTGTCAGGGAATTTCTTCAAATTTGTCAAGAACATTCACCTGGACTCAAAACAAGCTCTTCGATATCGAGCTTCAAGTGATGGTGGTCTTTATCACTCGCCATCCATCCTTCCGTTTATCTGGGTTCGAGACACAGTGGCAGGAGATGAATCCAGACATTACCTTCCCAGCTCCTCCTGGGGTGTTCCTAGGCCAGATGGGATATATAATCCTTCCAGCAAGTTCTGGGTCTACCACTGGGTGCTAACCAAATGCCGAAACTACCTTAGTTTGCTCCTTTCAACGCAGACTAGCAACGGTTCCACTCCAAGATCTCCCTAAGGTGGAGTCCTGCTCCCCTCCTGAGGAAACTCTATCCGCAGTCTTATTTTTTCAGTCACTATCCGAAGCTCATGACCAAGGGTAACGAATGGAACGTAGATCAGCAGGTAAATCGAAAGCTTTGCCTTCTGGCTCAGCTCCTTGTTCGCCACAGCGGTCCGGTTCAACGCCCATCACAGCTGACACCGTGTCAAAACGAGCCCAACATACTTAAACTCCCCCTGCTGGGGGCAGCAACTCACCCCAAATCCAAAGAGACTGACAAAGGCAACAGTATGACTCTGGCCAGAGACGGATGGAATTTGCCACGTGTTTGTTGCACGGAGGCATCGTTGCTTTAGTTTTGTGAGGCTGACAAACTGCTGGTTTGCTATAATGTCACATGATCCATAGGACATTTTCCTCTTGGGCTGAATTTAAGTCTGGTCAGTTGCCCAAAATGTACCAACCTTTCAGTGCTCCACAAACTGTCAGCAGGGGTTTGAGGGTTTGTTTGAGTGGATGAACGAAGCTGTTATCTTCTAATTGCACCAACATCCTAACTGGTAGCTGCAGTTATTTTCCGTCACCTTGTACTTAAACTGACGTTGTGTGTGGTGGCTGTTCTTGAGGACAAAATTCACTTAGAAGTGAGGATAGTTTGGCTGTTCCTGTTTGGGAGTGAAGGCTTTGCTTCAGGGTTGAATGTTTAGGGATCGTCACAAAGATAGAGGTACAAATTTGTTTGGCGGCTTGGCATTTCGTCGGGACAATTAGCCACACAGACTGAGGGCTTTTGGGAGAGGGAGCAGAAAGTGAACCCGTGAGTCGTCGAGACATAAACATTTGTGGTTTTGTGAAAAACTTTGTGTATAAGAGACTAACTGGAAAGTAGCTCTGTGTTAGTGGATCTGATTTCCACTTATAGCAGCCGGTTAAATATAATTGATTAACTCCAAACCGCGTCTGCTCGTCTCTCGTCCAGGGAACCAAACGGTGAAATAAAGAACCGACTAGGAAGCATATCACAAATATTTTGAGATATTTGATCTGGGGCCAGATGAAACCGCCTGAGAAGCTCCGAACAGGTCAGGATTAGCGTGAAACTTCATCAGCAGCTACTTTTTCCAGTCCTAAATCTCCCAGATTTGTTTCCAGCTTCGCTCAGTTATCAGTTACAATAAAGTCAAAGTGATGGTTGGTCGGCGACCAACAGAAACTTTGCAGCTACTCGCCAGCGTGGGGCTGGAGGCCATGCTGCAGGAAAGTGTTGGGATTTTGTCTCTCCAACTGTTTCATTGTGTTTTAGATTTTATTGGTTTGAGCTGGTGGGAGCGTGGTTTCACTGCTGTTTGTTTCTAAACTCTCCCCGTTGCCACATATTACTGCAAATTGCTACTCGCTCTTCTTTTGTTGACCGTTTCCTTCTGCTTCTCCATCATTTTCTCCCTCTTCTCCTTTCCTCCGATCCTCATCTCCTTTTCTTCATCTTTGCCCTCCTTCGCCTCCCGCTTTATGTTCTTTGTGCTTTTTCTGATAACTTTGTCCTATTTTTATCTCCACATTCTTCTCTTCATCTTCATCTGGTTCTTTACTTCGTCTTCTTCTTCCACTGTTTCTTATTTTTCTCTACATTTTCTTCTGCATTTCTTTTTCTTCCATTACTTCTTCCCCTTCTTCTTACTTTTTCATCTTCTTCCTCTCCTACTTCCTTTTCTCCTTCCTCCTTCTTCTTGTTCTTCTTCCTCGTCTATTTCTCTTCCCTTTTATCTCCTTCGTCTTTTACCCCCTTTTACTCTTTGGATTGTTCCTCTTCCTCATCGTTCTGTTCCATTGTCTCCTCCTACTTCTCCTTCTCCCGTCTTCTTTATGTTTTTTTCTTCTTCCTGACATTGTTCCTCCTTGTTCTCCTCCTCACAGATGTTGGAGAGGACAGTCAGAGGTCTGAAAAGATCTCCAGAAGCGCCATGATGGAGCACCAGTTCTCAGACGCTGATGACTCAGAAGGCGGAGAGGAGGACGGCGATGAGGTGGACGATGAAGATGACGAAGAGGAAGACTACGATGGCGACTCCACCCCAAAGACTCGCTCGCGCTCCACCAGTCCGCAGCCGTACGGCCTCCCCTCCATGTCTATCACAGCGGCGGCCTCCTCCCAGCACACCCCGTCCCCCTCTCATCACTCCACGTCCGACCTCCTGGGGACTGCCAACAAGCCGCCGCTGTTCGGCTACTTCACCACCGTGCCGAGTATCCGGATCACACCACAGGTCCTGCACAGCGACCCGGCCGGGAGGCAGCGCAGTCAGACCGATCACCAGCAAGGCCTGCAGAGGGTGCCGGGCAGCAGGTTGCTGGTTCCCCCCTCCTCCTCCTCCTCCATGGATGAGGACCTCCCCGTCCTCTCCCCGGACCTGTCCTCGCCATCCTCCCGCCTGTCCTCCCCTGGGCTCGACCACTCCGGCTGCCCGTCCCCCATCTCCCCGTCATCCTCGCCCTCCACCCACCGGTACCTCTCCCCGCATCGCGACCTGTCGCCCCACGCCAGACACCTCTCGCCCCGGCGAGACATGTCTCCTCTCCGCCACATCTCCCCCAAGAGGGACCTCGGGGTGGCGGGGGGATACCGGCGAGACCTCTCCCCAAGGAGGGGACACCTCTCGCTGCTGTCCCCGCTCTCCCGACCCACGTCCCCCGCCGGACGAGACTACAAGCGGGACCTCTCCCCGCGAGGGCGCCACAGGGGGCTGATCCGGCCCTTGTCCCCTCGCAGAGGACTCCACCAGCACCTCCACCAGCAGATGTGAGTCGTGGCTGCATCATGTAGCTGAACCATCCCTCAGCGCATCGCTTAGTTAAAGAGTTAACGTGATATTTCTCCTGACCTCCAGCCAGCAGAGCGGGTCGCGGGGCCTCAGGCCCGGCCACCAGGCGGGGCTGCTGGGCCATCGCAGAGGCGGCGCCGAGATGGAGACGGTGAGAGTCCGGCCGAGTTTAATGTCTCTCCTCCGTCGCTTTGTTTCTCTCTTTTTGGCCTCTCAGGTCTCTCAACTTTTCTCCCTTTGGGTGTGGAATTTAACAGACTACACGGGGCACCTGGATGTTCAGTAAACATGGCTGCTCGATGTCAGGAAAACTATCTTGGACGTATCTTAGTGTTTTTTTGTCTTTATGTGATACATATTGCAATATATAAAAGGAAATTTCACTAATGTTGTGTGCAAGTGAATCCTGATTTTCAAAACTTTCGCAGGAGGTGAGATGTTGTTTAACTTGCAGATGATGTTTCTGAATTTAAAAATTTTGTTTAAAATGTGGTGTTATATAGATTAAGCATATTCACATTAATTACAGCTGACCAACGCTCCCTCAGCTCATCTGTTTTACGTTCTGACTGTCATTTCTATGGTAACTGATGCCTGCTGGTGATGGTGCTGGAAGCCCTCAGAACAGAACCTTATACATCCAAATGTAACTCACTGCAAATAGGAACCACGTTTCCACCAAGCAGCGCAGTTCAGTTCAGTTCGGTACGGCACACTTGAGAACAGTAAGCTCTATACAGGCGTGCGTTACTTTGTTATTGTGCCTCAAATTTAAAGTCTGAGGCACCTTCAGATGGAAATAATTGATTTCTTCATTTCTCTCTTCCACTCAGTCTACCTCTTCTTGTTTTTACGCACCATATTTATTGTCGTTGGCCTCAACGTAAACTTATTTCAATATAAGGTTATTTGCTTGACTTATTTTTATTTTGCTTCTTGTTGATTTAGCTGAGTTTGGTTTGTAATGATTATTTGATTAATGATTATTAAGCGAGACTGAATCTGAAGGCTTTTTTTCTGTAAATATATTTTACATGTTCATATTGAAAACTTGTTGTTTATCAAAGATTTGTACAGCTGAGGCGAGTGTTATTGGGTTGGTTTTTTTTTAGTCAGGATGGATTATTTGATAATTGAGTACAGTTTTGTAGTAGCATTTCAGTGCTCGTCTGCAGTTTGACGTGATGAACCTGAAGTGAAAACGTGGGACAGGAAGGAAAAGGAGAGAACAACAGAGAGTCCCAGAGACGAAGCAGCAGAGAATGTGTGGCAGACGAGGGAACGGAGAGTCAGACTGCGGAGAGGGGGCTTATTGAAGATGGGGCTGCTGGGTTTTGGTGGTAATGGGATCTTGGCCGGCGGTGGTGTGGTTAATAACAAGGCTGGTTTTCTTCTTAAGAGCCCCACTTGAAACTCTGGCTCCTGCTGCTGGCACACTCAACCGGAGCGTGCAGCGCAGAGCGAGGCTGGCTCGGCTTTGATGACCAACGACAGATTCATGTTTAACAGCCGTTTCTCAGGTTATTTGTGCTCCTGTCCAGCCCGACCACACCGTTCTGTTTCTGCACTTCTCATCAGGACAATTTCTTGTGTCGCACAATGTTTGGTTTTCTTCTGTGGATTTTGTGTCCTGACGTTTCGGTTCAGACGAGAACGCAACACAGCAGAATTTTTCTACAGCAGGAGAGGTTTTAACTCTCGTGTCCCGTGTCTACAGGAACATCATCCCGACTCACCGTCGTCAGGGACTCTGGACCACGGCGGTAACCGCAATAACCAGTCGAGCCCCCCTCAGCCCCCCCAAGTCCTGTTCAGTCACCTTCCTCTCCATTCTCAACACCAGGTATCACATTTTTTAAATAATCAATATTTATCTAGCGTGAGTCGACTGAAGCTCGGTGGTTTGTCATTTCTGACAAATCAAGCATGAGACTCTATGGAATCAACTCTGCTTCTCCTCCACTCCCTCCTCCATAGCTCTGCCCTTCTTTCACACAGTCGTTCGTCATGTCGGTCATCCGTGTTTTTGCTGCGTCTGCAGCGGCTGATAATTCTGAAAGAGCAACTTTTCCTGCCTAGATGTCCACCATTGTTACGGCTTTTCATCATCTTTGGGGACGTGCACAAGCATCTACCTTTGTAGCACAGCCAGTCAGAACAGTCCCTCTCTGAAATTGCCTATGATTGGCCAAAAGTACCGTCCTGGGGTAGATTTTAGTAAAGACTGAAGAGGCGGTGCAGAAATCTTATCTTTTTTCAGACCACTTCAATTCTTAAAGGTTATTATGGAATAACAATAATGCTAAAATAATGCAAAAAATAAACTACGTACCTCAACTTTCATTGATCAAATTAGTAGAGAGCTATCGTAGTCAATTAATCAATTAGTTCTTTCTGCCCTTTAAACAGCAGAAATGTCAAACGATTTGTTGCTTTTCTTTGTCATTTATGATAGTAAAACAAGAGCCTTTAGATCAGTTTTCATTTAGACAAAAGAGGCAACTTGAAGTTATTTAAAGTCAAATGGTGCCAGTATAAACAATACGTCAAATAAAATAAGTGAAAATAATTGCCAAATTAATTAGGAATAAAAATAATACTTTGCCGTGTATAGGACTATTTTTGTTTTGTTTGGTTTTTTTTAAATACAAACGTCATAACTTATTATCACTGCATAATTGAATTACTTGAATTTGTTGACTGGGGAAAAAACATTAATATTCTCCATATTTCCATTCCAGGTGCGTTCCCCGTTCCCCATGATCCCCATCGGGGGGATCCAGATGGTACACTCCGTCCCGGCCTCCGTCACCACCCCTCTGGCCCAGCAGGGGGCGCAGCCGGCCGCATCCCGCCTGTTGCTACAGAAGAGCACATCGGAGGACTCCACGACCAGCGAGTCTCCTCATTTCACCTCCTTCACCGAGAGGGGAGTCCCAGGAGGAGGTGAGAGGCTGCGGGAGTCGACGTCGCCTCACCCTTCAGCGCAGGAGAGCAAAGGGGGAGGAGGAGGGGTGAGGGTGGAGCAGGAGGAGAGCATCCACACCTGCACCAAGGCCATCGCCTCGCTCTGCATCGACTCGGAGGAGCTGGCCGAGAGAGGAGGTGGAGGAGGCGGCAGAGAGAGAGGAGCCAGAGCTTCTTCCTCCTCCTTCTCCTCTCCGTCTGCGCTGTCCCCTGACTCCCGGCAACGCTCGCCACCTCCTCACCCTTCACCATCCCCTCCACAAGGTCTTGGGATTCAGCACTTTAGCGGCCTGGAGGTCAGGCCCCCCTACCCGTCGATCCCCACCTCCCCTGGCCCTCCCAGCCCCGGGTCCGAGACCCTCCCACCTTCGGCAGCGTCCAGGGAGAAGGACAGCACAAGACGGAGCAAAGACGCGTCGTAGGGCCGCAGGAGGAGACGAGGAGGCGCGACAGGTTTCCCTCGTGTTTGTTTGTTTTTGGATAGCAGGAAGGGATGAAGTGCAACCGAGAGAGAAGGACGCACAGTTTGCACAGTTTCTACTCACCCTTTCTCTCTCTCGCAGAAAGCAGGAAAAACGGCTCCAGTCAAACGCACTTCTGCAGTTTTGGTGCACGGCGCGCCTGCTCGAGCCGGGCCCGGTTGGTTGCTTCTTTAAAGAAGCCAACGAGTAAACGGTTACAGGCGCACGTGAGCGCGCTCAGACGTGAGCCCCAGCAATTCACAACACAACAGGCAGAGACTGAAATGGAGTCTGGTCAAGCGGTACGACAGAAAGAGGAAAAAGGAAAACAAACTGACAGCTATGTGTGTGCCTTTTCTTTCATCCTTTATGTTTGTTTTTGTTTGTTTTGCTTATATTCTTCTAAGCAAACAAAGCAGGAAGGTAAACATAAATAAAACAGTATCAAAATTTTTTTTTTTTTTTTTTGCCGTATCAGCTCTGTAATAAACGCACCCCCCGTGTTTTCTTGGACACCTTACAGTCTGGATGTGAAGCGATGTGAAGTTATGGAAGTTATTACTATGACGTACGGTTGCACTAAAACATATTTTTATATGAGTGAGATTTTTTTAAAAATGGCTTTTTTTGTGTACAGCAGCGATTCTATAATACTATTTATTATTATTGTTACCATGTTTCATAAATTGTACATTTTTTCTTAAATGTCGTGGATGCCTTTTTCTATGTCAAGCATGGGTTTTTAGCTACGGCTTACGTTAGGGCGAGGGCATGTACACTGTAACATGGCTTTATATGTTAGACCTATTTATATAGGTCTGAGTGAGCCCTCGCAGCTTGGAGGTATATACACATAGGAGTAAGATTTAGCAGAATATTTACCCAGCATATGGCTACGTACAGTATATGGAATCTAACTATCGATCTATCTGCACTTAACATTACGGTTGCTGTAGTTTGCTTGTACATTTCCTCCGCTGCTCTTTGCCTGGTTGTGATTTTCTACTTCCTTTCATGGTTTTATTATGATTATTTCTTGTTTTTGTTGTTTTCAAACGAGGCACAGATTTTCTCTCTCAGCATTAAGTGAACCAACAGGCCTTGTTGTTTTTAGCCCCGCCCCCAACAGCGCCTCCACCGCAGACGAGATCCGGAAAACGCGAGATTATTCGCCGGATGCCTGAAACATTCCAGTCCATGTAAATATTCAGTGAACACGCATGACTTTGGCATTAACGCACACTGTTGCCATGGCAATCAACCCACCGAAACGCTTCTTAAATGGCTTCATTTCTGGCGACTCTCTGACGAAAGCACCTTATTATTCTCTTTTTGTTGTTGTTGTTGTTTATAGATGGAAATGAAACTGCTCTGCGCTCTGAGCCCCAAACTGAAAATATAATCAGAAGAAAACAGTTCACAGCTGTGACACTGAGGCTTTCCGCACTGCTTTGTTGACCCTCCCGTGAACGCTGCTCCTCCTCGATGCCCTTCGTGTAGCTCAGCAATATTCAGCCAGAACTCTGCTCGCTGGCAGGGAGTGTCTTTGGTGCAAGGCAACAATCAGTTCAAAATCCTAAAATCAGGAGAGGAGGGGAACCTTTGGGAGGCCGTTTTGGCGACTTTTCTCGTTTTGACAGTTTTGGGCGAAGTCGGGCAGGCTGCAATGTGACCGTGTATCTCTGTATCCTGTATCGGTGTGTACTCGACCAGTATATCCTCTTACTCACCATATTCTCTTTTTCTATTTCCATCCTCCCTCTGTCATGTACACTTATCTCGACGACAGCGATGTCTTTTTAGAAAAAAAAATCTCTCTTTCAAAGATATCAAAGCACAAGTCGTTGTTTAGAAATGACAACGATACGAAAAAAAGGACAAAAAAAAAAAAAAAAGGTAAACGTGCATATAAAAGGGTAACTTTTGTGATGGTGTTCTGTGGAATTGATACAAATATCATGTATGAACCCAGTTGCAACAAGGAATCGCAGTAGAAGTGGAAAAAATGGATTGTTGTTTTCAAATAAATATGAATAGAATATTTTGTTTGTGCTCTGTTTTTATTTACAGTGATGGCGGTGCATTATGTTGTATATGAGCACATGAGCACTTTTCATTTGAAAGATTTGGTGATTTGACCACAGAGTGAAACCCTGAAATACTGTGGACTGTGAGTCACATTTCTCTTTGGGTTCTAATAATTCATAACAGATAATTATTTTTGTTGATGACACTTTCGAGCGGGGGTGTCCAATTTACGGCCCGCGGGCCGGATCAGGCCCACGAACGGGTTTAATCCGGCCCGCGAGATGATTTTGCAAAGTATAAAAATGAGCTGCAATTTTTCAATGAAAGAAACTGCTGTTCTAAATGTTTCCAAGCAAACTGTTTATTGCGGGACTGAGCAAGTATACCTGACAGCTCGCCCGGAGCGGCCTTGTCGTTCTGCCTATTACGTCTTCTACTTTGAACATTACGCGCTTTGGCACCCTCATTGCCCCAAAATGTCCCTGTCAAAAAAGGAAAAAGTGGATGCAGAGTGCAGAGGTTTCCCCGAAAAATGGTCATCGTCCTATTTATTCACAGAAGTGAATGGGAAACCTGTGTGTTTGGTGTGTTAGAACCTTCGGCGCCACTATGAGACTCTTCACGCCGAAAAATATAAGAACATTGCAAGGACAAGAGAGAAGAGAACATGAATGAATTGTTGGCGAGTCTGAAGAAACAGCAGTCTGTGATCACTCGCAGCCGAGAAATCAGTGACGCTGCGGTGAAAGCCATCTACCTTATTGCCAATGAAATTGCACCGGTTTCAAAACCATTTAGTGAGGGTGAATTTGTGTGCAGAGATTGTGTGCCCTGAAAAGCGTCAGGCTTTTGCAAATATCAGCCTGACAAGAAACACAGGATTGCAGACAGGATTTCTGATCTTTCGGCAGATTTGGACAGCCAATTGAAGCGCAAACGGAAGTCGTTTATTGCGTTTTCAGTTGCAATGGAGGAAAGCACGGACATTACAGATGTTGGGCAACTGGCCATATTCATCCGCGGAGTTGATGACACTTTGACCATCACAGAGGAGTTTGTGGAGTTGCTGCCAATGACGGACAGCATCACAACAGCAGCTGATATTTTCACCGCCCTCGTCGGAGCGCTGGACGGGGTCGGAGTGGACCGGTCCCACGCTGACAGCCCTGCTACTGATGGCGCGCCATCGATGATCGGGAAAAAAGCAGGTGTTGTGACAAAATTCAGAGAGAAAGTGCAGACTGCAAACGGAGGACGTGATTTTTGGACTTTTCACTGTATTTTGCATCAGGAGGCATTGTGTTGCAAGTCATTAAAGATGGATAATGTCATGGAGGTGGTCGTCCGAACTGTTAATTTCACCCGATCCAGAGTCCTGAATCACCGTCAGTTTGACAGCCTTCTCAGAGAGAAAGACCACAACTATGGCCTGCCAGACCACACTGCCGTAAGAGGGTTAAGCCGAGGTGCTGTGCTGAGGCGTTCCTTGTATTTACGAGAGAAAATTAAACAGTTCATGGAAAAAAAGGGCAAACCAGTGTTAGAATTTCAGTCCACAGAATGGATGCAGGACCTTGTATTTGTGGCGGATGTTACAGAGCACTTGAATAACTTGAACAAAATGCTGCAAGGGCGAAACAATGCTGTCACGCAGTGTTATGACAGTATATGTGCGTTCAAGTTGAAGCTGTCATTGTGTGTGATGCTGCTCACTTTCCTTGTCTGAAAGATGTGTGCGCGACCCAACATGCCGCAGACATGAAGCGGTTCAAAGATAAAATAACGGGACTGTTGCGGGAGTTTGAGCAACGCTTTCAGATTTTCGGTCAACTGGAGAAAGACTTCAAAGTTTTTTGGTCGCCATTCACCGTGAACGCCTCTGATCTGCCCGTCAACATCCAATTTGAAATAATAGACTTGCAGTGTGACTCAGATTTGAAGGGCAAACTTGCCGCAGCTGGCTTGGACACATTTTGTCAGTATCTCTTGCCAGGTTACCCCAACTTGAAAGCTCTTGCTGCCAAAGTATTGTGCATGTTTGGAACCACATATCTTTGTGAGCAAGTTTTCTCTGTAATGAGCATCAATAAGACAAAGCTGCGCTCAAGGCTCACGCACAAGCACATGAACGGCATCCTGAAATTGGCTGCCACTCAGGATGTGACGCCTGATATTGATGCACTGGTGAAAGCTAAAAGATGCCAGGTTTCAGGAGTAAAACCAACAGTGGGTAACCCCACTTAAAATGCTGCATGAGACAATGCACCCTGATAGAGTTCTGTGAAAATGAACGTCTTCTGTGGAGGTTTAAAGGAAGTGAACAGTGTGTGATTTACTGTAATAATGTCAGTTCACTTCAGTTGATAAGTTTGGTTTGTTTAAATTGTTCATGCGTTGCACAGCTTTTGTTTTTCTATCGATCGATAGTGTAGCCTACAGGGCAGGGAGTAATTCAACCCTCTTGAATAGTTTCTACCTCCGTTTGTAGGGTGTGGTGAGTCAGCTCAGGATTAAGATGTGGAAATGACAAATGAAGTATTTGATACCTAGAAGAGTTGTTTGTATTTTGTTCAACCAAGTTAGGCTGTGACTTAAAGCTGTGTGCCTTTGTAGATACACTGAGACGACGCCTAAGTTCCAATCACTGAGGCGTTGTGTTCTTGAAATTGCACCAGTTTTTTCCTCAGAGTTTTCAACTAATTTGAAGTGTTTTGTCAAGAGGATTGTTTGTCATGTGTATATTTTCAGATTGTGCTTGTACTATTTTGGACCAAACTAAAACAAAGGAAACAATCTGAAGTTCTGGTTATTTTTAAGATATTATGCCATGATTTTACCGGTCCGGCCCGCTTGGGAATGGATTTTCCTCCATGTGGCCCCTGAGCTAAAATGAGTTTGACACCCCTGATTTAGAGTGTGACATATTTTGGATTCTTGAGGCCAACGTCTCACGATGACAGTATGTGATCTCCCGATCGATTTTCATTTTGTTGGGTGACGAATGAACTCTTGATAATAAAGATATGGCTGAAAACATTTTAAACAAACAAAAAAAAAACGTCACCTGGTGGCCAATCCTGATGTCCAAAAATGCTGGAAATCAAATCAGTTCCAGATCTCATAGGTAACTGATAGTGTACCAAAAGAAAAAATGAAGATCCATTTTCTACCACTTATCCTAAGCAGGGCTGTGGGGAGGCCGGAGCGTATCCCAGCATCCTCGGGGAAGGCGGGGGGACACCCAGACCGACCACGACAGCCGAGTTAGAGTAACCAATTAACCTAACTTGCGCGTCGAACCCAGGACCTTCTGGCCATTTGGTGACAATCGTGTTCGCATTATTGGAATGACACAAAGGATTTGCTGCAGAAGCACTAAACATTTCATAAAATCACAGATTGTCAAGGATGACGTCAATGTTAACAAGAAAACATCACAACCGAACGTGATCACATCGCCACACGTTCCGGCAGAAGCAGTGAAAACTGCACTGGTGGTGAACCTGAACCCTTCCGGAGCATTTTGGCTAATTTCGTTCATGTTAAAAACATCCATGTGTCATGAGGAAATAGAACAATTTTGAGGTGTAACCTAGTGAGTTACCATCCAGCTACCACAGGGCAGCTGCCCCCTCCAGCACCAAGACTACAGACTGTGGACAACTTAACGTGGCTGCACTCATGAACAAGCTGAGTTGGCCGTGGCTGAACTGGTTTTGGTCAGTCTTGGCTGTGACAAACACAATGACAAGCATTAAGGATCACACAGCCTGACCAATGGGCACAATAAGAGAGAATATCGTGACTATGAGTCGCCCTGAATCATCCTAGGAGGGATTCCTTCACTGCAACTCTGGTCTCAGGTCCGGGTTTTTTTTAATAACTAGGCAGGTCTTGACGAACAATGTTGGTTTTGAACCCTCTCAAGTCCTGGTGGTAAGAGGAGATCGACGGGAGAACAGATTTCCACACAACACCGCAGCTTCTTCTATCAAGTCAACACCTGTCACGCCTGGTTGCTCTTGTTTTACCTCAGTTTCTCCATCAGTGGGGTCTTTTTTGAGCCTTCAATTAGCAAAATAAGTAGGCTGTCAAGAGCAGCAGTATACAAACGAGTACAACATAATCTGTGTCCGTTCGACCAGATAATGGGCGGGGCTTAAACAGGAAGGTGTTGCTTGAAGGGGAAGTTACAGAGCAGAAAAGACTAAATGGGTGATCGGAACTACAAAAATAGATGAAAAATAACCAGATGAGGTGAATATTTGTCTGGTGAACTACACTATTAACAATGAGTAATATTAGCAAAAGTATTAGTAACAGTAGGCACAAAATTAGCAGAAACAGAAGTGGTGCCAGCAGCCAAAATGATAATCCTGCTACCAGCGTCAGCTTCAGGAAGGATTGTAATATGAAGGGAATCTGTCTTCGCACAGAAACACAGAAAGAATAAAAAATGTATAGTTCATCTTTACATTTTAGGGAATCAAAACTGCTCGGATCCACTGAGCTCTTGCTTGTCAATCAAACACAGCCAACATCCCATCCCGGCAGAGGTTTGAGAATGGAATATGTTTATCGTCACTGTAACACGTACAACGAAATTGAGTTCAACCCTTACTCAGTGCAAATGTTTAAAAATGTAAATAAATAAATAAATGCTAAGTAAATAATTAACTATTACTAATTTTAAATTTAAAATTCTACGATAAGTTGGGGTGTGACGAGAACTCGCGATATCAAAACGTGACGATATTTCCTGCTAAAGGGAAAAGCTGTGTCTCGTGAGGCAGAGGCCCATCCAAACCTCTTTTTACGATCCGCGTCTAATCGGTCAGAAACCCACAAGAAGAAGAAGACGACGAAGGAGAAGTAGAAGAAGAAACCTATGCAGCTGCAGCCAGCATGATGTTGGATTCTGATTTATTGAAGATGCTGTTTGTGTTGCAGCATTTTGGTACTTGGTGAAAATAATAAACTACGATGGTGACAGACAATACACAAACGGTGTGTAAGTACTGTATAAAAACACTATCCTACACCACAGCTGACGCGAGCATCGCGCAAGACACCTAAAGAACCACCAAAGGCCTTTTTCTAAAATAAACTGACAACTCTGACCGATGCCTTTAACCTTCAACGTCCACAGTCCACAGAGTGTTGGAGTCACAGAAATAACGAGAGACATCGACGTTTTAACTGCTGCTGATATGAAGCCATTTTCCGAGGCAGGAAACACGGAATTTTGACTAGTTCATGCAGGCACCTCAGCGATAATTCAACGATAATTTTACAGATAAACATCAGGGACAAAGGTTGGTTTGGTTTTGATTTTGCAAAGCAAATCAATGTTTTCAACATCATACAAAACAAATGTATCTTATTTTTGAAGTAGTTTAATGAGCAAAAGATGATAAAATGCTGATAAAATGATGTAAAATAATTTCAAAAGCTGAGGACAAAACATGATTACGGATTGGTTATAATTTCAACGTAGATTTGTGGGAATTCTATTACCATTTTTACATCCATGTTTGTTTTTTTAAATGCTGAAACATCAACTGACATTATTTCAGTCACATCTCGGCGCTGAAGGTCGGTCGTGTGCTGAAAATGCCCCTGCACTTTGTGACTCAGTCACATAAAAAGCTATTTTTCCAGTCATATATTTGGCCATTGAAGCTTTAATTTATTAAAAGTAATGTTAAAAGATCGTAATGTCTCGTTCTCGTGAAGCCAGTATCGTGTATCATCCCACCCAAAAGGACTAGACTGCATTTCTCTTCATTTGTGTGAAATCACAGACAGAGAGAGGACAGAAACAAGATATTCAGGCGATGCGGAAAACATCCCCAGCACACACTCATACAGGACAAATAACAGTGCAGGAGCAGAAACCACACACGTCGCAGCAACGCTCTGTGAGAGACGCTTTGAACGAGGTCGACTAATAAGTCTTCACCACACGACTCCACCTGTATTCATTTATTTTCCTGCCTTGGTCTTATTTCTAATTCTAATGTAGTTCCTGTCATTAGCCATGTCCCACATATGTCTAACTGTCGACTGTTTTCCATCTGTGGAGGTTTTTTTTCTCTTGTTGTTGACACAACTGGGTTGGTGTCGACTTCCATTTACTCTGTCAGTCCATCCACATGGCGGTCGGTGTGTCTCGTGGCTTTTGATAGAGGATGATCAAGCGCAGTTATTTTGGTCCTGATTAGCGTTTGGAGGACTCGCTTTCATCACCGGAGCGTGCGTGTGGCGAGCATATGGAAGTCTCCCCTGAGACCATGAGTGGACTGGATTTTTACCTCCTTTGTGTCTGTGTTCGTAGCTGTTTGCGTGCCCCTGCCAAACATCTGGCACAAGCGAGGTCCTTTTATCCAGTCAAGTTATTAATCAATCAGCAGTTACCACTTTCACACCCGATTAACACCTGAAGGATTTGTTAACACCTATTTGTTCAATCCAAAACGTGGTGACTGAGAAGGAAATACGGGTATATAAATGTGGTGTGAACCTTAGCCTGTCTCTTCTTAAAGTAAGAAACGATGTCAAGGACGATTTTATATTTTATTAATAGTTCAACAAAACAGTCAATAATCAACTTTTGTCCTGGATATTGAATAAACACCATGTGGACACACGTCGTCAGCGTAACGGCCGAGGATTTCTGTTTTCATTCTGCAGTCCACCAGTGACCATCTACACAAAGTGTAATTCTGACATTCCATGTAGGAAACCTAAAGAGCCAATCCTGATGTTTTGTGGGGGCGGGGCTTAATGTCGCCAGTCGTAAAGGCAAAACGTTCGGAACCGTATGCAGCGTGGGGCGGTGGCACGCCGCAGCACCCCGCGCCTCCTCCGGGTACCCATCTCTCCTCTCCCCTCCGGGGTTAGGAGGGGGGTTCAATGTCTCCTTGTGGGCGACCTTGTACAAGTGGCTCCTCCTCTTCTTCCTGGGAATCCGTGTTTGGTTCAAACATGTTTGGCTGAATAAGTCCAATGTCAGAGTTTGGTAGAACATCGTGCAGCATGTAGTAGACTAGTTTTAAAGTCAGAGGATGATGCTTGCTTTGGCTGCAGGTGAGGGGCGGAGCAGGGAACGGGGTGGAGCTAAAACAGCACTTTCATAGATCACCACAACCTGGAACAGGTAAGAGTAAGAAAGAGAGTAAGTAAGAGATCTCAGTCTGTTCATCTGTCTGCAGCCTGCTGGACAGGTGATCGGGATCAGAGATCAGGAACACCTACCGCCGTTTTTCATGGGACTCGGATCCTAGACTGTATGACCCAGCTTCATCTAGACACATGGACAACAACGACCTCTGGACCAACACAGTCACACAGCTCTGGACTCATGAACATCTTGTGAATTTTCTTGTTAATTTGTCATTGTCATGATCCCTCCTCTGTGGTTCCCCTTGAGGTTTCTTATTTTTCCCTGTTCAGGTTTTTCTTTATGGTTTTCCTCACCGGTTGGAGAGTCTGAGGCTCTGAGGGCGTCACATCTGCACAGTCTGAGACAAACTGTCATTTTTGTGATTTTTGGCTCTACAAATTAAATTTGATTGATTAAAAAAAATGCGATTTTAAGACCACAGCGAGAATATTTTCATGTAAAACAAAACAAAACAAAAGCATGTAATTTTATGAAACAGAAATAAGTTTTGATGGGTTTGTTTGCTGCACAAAAGAAACACTTCAGTGACTGTGGAAGCCAAACAGGAAGAGGCATTGTTCTCACTATCTCCAGGTAACAAATGGAATTAATGTGGAAAAGACAAAGAACCTCATCGACGGAGAAGGCAAAAAAGGAGAAGAGGAAAGGTGATAGAAAGTGTGGCGAGGAACAATCAGACGTTCCCTCGACGGATTTCAGTGTTGCCGAAATCCGGGTTTCTCCACCACGTAACCAACATTCTTAGTATTAAATCAGCAAACAACAACTGCATCCTTCATAACAAAACTGGGCGTTTTACTCTGCTTTTATCACTAACCTGAGACCAGAGTTTCTGGCTCCAGCTGGAATTCTTACGGTTGATTTAGCTTTGGACCAGTAGCCACGTAGCTAACATCTCATCTATTTCTACTGTAAAAGCTGAGCGAGGGACGTACGTGACCCTAAGCCGACCGAGTGATTTTCACGCCCAACCACGTGACTGAGGCGACAGATGTCACGTGACACAACTCACCTGATATTACCTGAAGTCGTAGGATGTGTTCGGTGCACGCCAGATGTGAGGTTTTATTTTTTAGCTGGTTCGGTTCGCGTTCCCACGATAAAATCGACAGGTTATTTTCCTGCTCAGCACGATGATGCGACAATGTTGATGTGATTACAAACTGATTAAATACTTCATGTTTTAGTGGGCAATAAAAATTATAGAGATTATAAAAAGAACTTTCAAATAAAATATTATTCCATCAAAATATAGTTAATATTACAAATCACTTTTTAAAACAGTCAGTCAATACAGCATCTTGAAATAGTGAAATTTAAATTTAAAATTTAAAATTCACGTTTTTGAAAAGGGACATAAAACACAGTATTCACAAATGAAATTAAGAATGAAGAATGTAATCAAGCATTTACACGTGTAATTTTCTTTTTCCGTTAGCTTTTCTATTCCTAAACCCTTGAATTTCTTTTAGCTTCTCCATTTACTTTCCAGGTGACACTTGGGGGCCATGTGGCGAAAAATGAGTTAAAACAACGTAAGAATCTCTTTGATTGGTTGTGACCTGGCGTGGCCTGTCCTTGTCTAGCGACGCCGTGGATGTGTCTCACGGATCCACGGGCCACTGAGCGGGAAATGCAGCAGGACACCAAGATAACACCAAGACGTGCTAATTCTCTCTGTGTCAACCCCAACCATTGGATGTGGTTCGTGCTAAGTGACGTGCTATTCCACGAAATCCTGTTGGCCAACCAGAGACAATCTATTTATCAGTTACTTACATATACAGAAAACCTTGGAATTAGCGATGTAACTCAAGCCTTCAATTATTTCACTGACAACACGAAGTCAAACTTCACACTCATCGTCTCAGATTTACCGTGAAGCGTCTGACAGGCTGTTTTCGTGCGCGTCACCCGGCGCGTCAGCTTATTTTGCCGAGTCGCGGCATCACGAGGCGAAGCCCAAACCAAACGGGCACTGCAGGTGGTCCTTAAGGCGAGAGGAATCATTTCCCAACGTGACCATTTCCTGTCCTCTGAGTTCACAGTAGCGCCCCCTGGCCGCCGTTTTGCAGCTCGCATCAGGAAAACAAATCGATATTCCAAAACGTTCATCCCTTCCGCCATCAGGCTCTCAAACTTCGATAGTTTGAATTTTGATGGATAAGAATAATGTGCAACGTATGTCGATATGCCTATTTATTTCATTTACTGTGTTTACAACTGTTATTTTAATTGGGATACATTCAATGTATTAATTTATGTTCACTTACTTTTACTATCTTTACTGATCATGTATTTAAAAGTATTTTCTTGTATTGTACTGCCTTCGTCTGTGACATGCTGCTGTTGTTTGTTTGATTCGGGGTTAAACTGAATGGCCCTTTGGGATTAATAAGGCTGTCTGAACTGAACTGAACTTAACTAAACAGGGCAGATCTCTGCGAAAGCTCTCCTTCCTGGTCGCGTGTCACCCGAACCGGCTTGTTTACGTGCCTTCGTGGTCGGGCGCGGGCAGCCGGCGGTCGGACACCCTGCGTGCTGAAGGGAACACCACGCTGGCTGCAGAACCCTTCCCAGCTGTAATTAACTCTAAACATAAAGCCGGGCTCTCGGTCTCTGCAGGGATTAGGGGATTTTTCTGGGATATTATTAACATTTCAGACTCAAGTTCTCCTTCTCACTGTGCAGTTTTTCTAAACCATGTGGAGCCGAAAGGTGTAATCTGTCATTTATTATAATGAACATTAAAAACGTGAAAACTTTAATGTGCGGACATTATGTCAACGACAGCTATGAGCATCGACTGAAGTTAGCACGCTAGCCAGCTAGTCCCAGCTCTCCTGTTTTGTAATACCACTTTGTTCCACCAGAGGCAGCAGTCTGATAGGAAATTCTATCAATACTTCAACGAAATAAAATTCAGCAAACTGGTTTCACCTGTCTCATAGATACTTTCGGGCCACTTCCCAAACCCAATTCTGAACCGTCCAATGTATTAAGACCCAAAACAAATTGGTTCGGAAGCTGCAAAGTTGGTTCTCAGCTGTAAACAAAAAACATATATTTAAAATTGTTTTTTTTCTCACAAACCTTGATATTATCAGTGGGCGTGTTATGATCTAAGCAGTGAATAATTGGTTCCGCTTGGAAACACAGGCTGGTTCTCCAGACGTCACAAAGGTCTGATGCTGCTTTGAGACAGACACAGTTCTGATTCTGGAGTCTCGGAACCTTAGTGCTTTCTGGCGAACCAGCTGGCCGTCACACCAGTTTAAGTGAAGTACAGAACACACTGTACTATTGTAGCAGATTATTGTTTGTTAGGTCGCATTCACACCAGCCTTGTTCGGTCCGGCTGAACCGAACCCTGGAGCGTTTCCCCCTCACAGTGGTTGGTTTGGGTCGGGTCGTACGCAGTCCGAGACCTCTGGTGCCAACAAATCAGGCTCTGGTCCGCTTGAAAGAGGAGGTCTCAGACCGCCTGCAAGGGAGCTGCAGAGCAGTTCACTGGTAGCTGAAGGTAAAGTTAGCAAGTTGTGGCTAACAAAATGAGCTGCAGGGGACAAATGTTTGGATACGAAGAACAAAAATGCCTTCTGGAAATATGTGCAGAAGAGAACATTTCTCAGCGGTTGGATAAAGTTTGCAGGAACACGAAAGTGTTTCAGAATCTTTAGCCAAAGAATGAAGCAGAACGGATTTAACCGAAGTGTTGCGCAGCGTTGCGTTAAAGTTAAGCAACTGTGTCAACAATAAATAAAGACATGTTAAAGATGAGCAGGAAAATAATGTTCCATGATGTCGGCTGCAGTAGAAATCGAGAGAGTTTATAGAGTGAATCAGCTTACCCGTCTTACATCTGGTCCGCACCAAGGAAGCCAACGATCGGGTGTGAACGCGACCTTACGCAACCATGACTGCCATCAGCGACTGCCAGTGAGCAGCTAATACACACAAATGATGCTAATGACACATAGCATTGTTTATCCCATGTAACGTGGCTGTTTCTCCTAGCATTAGCCATCTTGATGCTTGCTAGCTGATCTTTCACAGGTCAGCTTAGTGCAAACAGCTCTGGTGAGTGGGATCAAAGGCCTGTGATTATATCCAGAGAAGATGCCTCCAGTCCCTTTTCAGGCCTCTTACAAACTCTTTTACATGTGAAAACCACGTTAAATTAAAATACTAGTCAAGCTTTAAAACATGTCTGTCACAAA